>CM034148.1:292692719-293052719 GCA_019776745.2 Taxus chinensis | reverse complement strand
TTGACAAGATGATGGGTTCTTACACGTGAACCTAGACCTACCACCCCCAGATCAGGCAATAACAACTATTTTTCCTCAGATATTACAGATGTTACAGGATATTGATGTTGTTATACGGGGAGGATATTTAGGTGAGCGACTGAACAGACAAGAAAAAGATCCATCAGGAGATGCTTGTGCACCTTTACATCACAATCTCGATGATAGGGCAGAGAACTCTCATTTGGAGTTGGTTAGGCATGGGTCACCTCATAGGGAGAACAAAGATAGAGCTATGGGGAAAAAATATGGGTCTAGGATCCCTAGGCCGAGAGATGATCAACTAGATAGACTGTTGATGCAAAATCACGGCAACCCTGGATATTGTTCAGATTTCTAGTTTGATCATGCTAGCATCCAGTGTGATTGCACAACATGGAATCCTTTCTCCAAGTGTGGGACTTGCAGAAATGAGAAAGGAATCTCCAGAGAAGGCTGGTTCCTATTCCTCTGTTCAGATGCACACAAAAATGCAGAGGGTTTACTCAAAACCTAATTTAATATTGCCAAGGAGACAGGGTAAGAAGATGCATAAAAATAAACCTAAGCTAACAGAGGTGATGCAACCGAGGAATGAAGAACACCTATCTTGCCAATAAACACAAACCATTCTAATGGTGATGCAAGATCATGCACAGATAACAAAATTTGCAGTGAAAGACCAAGAGGATGCAAATGAACACAGAGAGGGTTGAGAATCATCCACAGTCATGCATTACTTTCTCCAAAGATTGATACAATACACGACAAAATGCCAAGAGGCAAATTTTCATTACAGTTTCAAATGGAAGATTTGAACCCCACAAATTCACCTGCCAAAGAGAAGAAGGGAGGGGCAAAACAAGAATGTTCGACACTGAGAAAGAATCCCCTCCTTACAATTTATAGGAAGAATGAGAGAGGGAAGAGAGAGGAAATAAAGATCTACCCAAACCACTTCTAGGTTACATTTAGTTCATCTCATTATGGCGGTGGGTGAGAACCCTAGCAAAAGCGGCAAGCTATTTTTTGCATTTAAGCTGGTTGTTGGAACGTCATTTCTGGCCATTATCATGTGCCAGATACGTTTCTTGATTTTATCTCTCCAAACTGAACCAAAATGTAAGATTGACCCCCAAATCGTGTAGATAATTTCACCAACTTTCCATTGATATAAAGAACGTGAAAATCCAAGCTCTGGATCGAAAGATATGGCGATCTAAAGATTTAGGGCAAAAACAAGCCAAAACGGATCGGCGGGAAAAAGTTTGATTTTTTTTCATGCTCTGCCACTTGGATGACACGTGTCGGGATCTGATTCATTCGCGGGTCCATCCTCTGAAAATTCCTGTTGGGCCCTTCCTTAATTTCTTGCCACTTGGACACGTGGCACTATTTTATTGGCTCGGGCCTGAGGGGCGCACTTTGCTCTTCGAAAATTTAGCATTTTTCACTTTGGGAAAATTTTCCCATTTTTGCCCCGCGCTCCACCACTCAAGTGCCACATGGCAGGATTTCATTGGACACGGGCCCTTCCTAACCACTTCCCCTTTTGTTTTTGCCTTTGGAAAACTTTTCAAAAATTTCCCACCAGGACGATGAGGTGAAGACACGTGGCGAGATTTGATTCGTTGGCGGCTCTCTCGGCTTCTCGCGTCCTCCACGTACTTTTGGACCAAATGCCCCAAACGAAAATCTCTTGTTTCAGCCAAATCGGCCGGTTCGCATCCTCCGCGTACTTTTGTCCCAATTTTCCCAGACTTCGTGGGACAAATCTCTCTGAACCGCCCGAAATGGACTGACTTGCGCTAAACCGGCCGATCCGTGTACTTTTGTCCCAACTGTCCCAGACTGTCTAAAACAAGACTTCGGAAATTCTTTCCCTCTTTCAGTTGATTCACCTTTTCGTGTCCCTCGCATCCCGAAGTCCCAAGTGCTGCGCAAACCGCCTGGTGGCTTTTCGGCCGATTCGTGCCCGACGTCCCAACTGTCCCAAGGACCGCCTGAACTAGGACTTAGCTGATTTTCTTCATTTTTCTGGCCCCCAAGCTTTATTTTTTGCAATTTTTTCACCTTTCCTAACTCGTTGGTTTTTTTTCTTGGATGGGAGAGTTAGAAAGAAGCCGAAGGGGGCCCATAAAACATGATTTTGGGCTTTGAATCAATATACTTTCTCGGGATTGAATAATCTGATGCATGTTATCAAAATTAACTTGGGGGAATTTTGGATAACAATTTTGGCGACTTGGTGGGGTCACCTGCCTGCTAGGTAGAATATCAGTGGCCTTTTAACAATCCATTGGGCATGGAGTAATAACCTGAAACCAACCTGATCTCTGATCCCGATCCTGATACCGCAACTCATTCTTCGAGAGCACTATGAACTCTAGAAATTCATCCTAAGAGTGACAAAAACCTGTGCCAAAGCACTTAGGGAAAAAGAAAACCTAACTACAACAAGACAATGTGCATACGCACTTAGAGGAATTGAAATATAGGCTAATATTTACAATGGTAAACCTTTTCCGTTTTAGTAGCAATGTTTAAGATAGATCCCGTTAACTGGAATCGGGAGTTCTTCTCCATCCAATGCAGACAATTCAAAGGCATTACCACTTTTACATCTCGTGACCATGTAGGGGCCACTCCAAATGGCATCAAACTTGGAATGCCTTCCAAGTTTCACCCGATCTGCATCCCATTTCAGAACTAGGTCCCCCTCCTGGAAGGTCCTTGCTCTTGCCTTCATGTCAAACCATCTTTTTACTATGGTCTGATCATTTTCAATCATCGCAACTGCATGTTCTCTTATTTCCTCCAATTCCATCAACTCTGTGTACCTGGCCTCCATTGGTTTGAACTCAGACAACTCCAACCACTTCATGAGCTCCAATGCTAGAAATTCTAATGATATAGGCAATACTGCCTCTTTCCCCATAGACCAATTTGTAGGGAGAACTACCTGTAGGACCTCTTTGGTGTTATCCTATCAGCCCATAATGCTGATTTTAGCTTGGGTATGCCATGTCCTTTGGTTTTCATCTAGAGTTCTTCTGATGATCCTTAGTAAATTCTTGTTCGTGGACTCTCCCTGTCCATTACCCTGTGGGTAATAAATTTGAAGAGGTGCTCAAATAGATTCCATTCTTAACAGACCCCATTCTGTAATCTTGGAGCGTATGAATGCTAATGCATTATCTGATATGATAGTGGCCGGCCACATACACCGAACCTGGTCACTATTCCTTCATAGAAGTCTAGTATGTTAGACTCACTTGCCTCCTTGAGTGCCACTGCTTCGGTCCACTTGGTGAAATAGTCTGTTGCTGCAAGTATCCACTTGTGACCTTGGCTCGAATTGGGATTGATGACTCCAATAAATTCTAGTCCCCATTGCATGAATGGCTAATCTACTGAAATTGGATGAAGTGGCAGCGCTGCTAACCTTCCTTTCCCTGTGAAGAATGCATATTTCTTTCACTTTTTAATCCATGAGTAGCAATCATTGAATACAGTAGGCCCAATAGTAACCAACTTTCATGATTTGGAGAGCTGTTACTCATGGGGTAAAGTGGCCTCCTACTTCCCCATCATGGAACTCTTGTAATATCCTCTTAACTTGGCCTATTCCAATGCATCTTAATAGAACACCATGGATTTATTTCTTGAACAAGATACCATTAATGAGTACATACGGGATAGATTGTAATCTAAAGTATCTCCTCTTCACCTTGCTCACTTCTGGAGGGCACAAGCCTATTTGGAGGTAACGCACCAAGTCTTGAGTCCAACATGGGATGAGTGCATCATCAGCTGGTTGTTCTTGATCATTCTGTAGTAGTAGGACAACATCTTCTTCACCTTTTGAGCCGTCTAGTTGTTTGGAAGCGAGCTGCTCACACAATCCTTTTCCACGAACTAGCTTGGTCACTTTTATTTCAATATCATATTCCATCACCCGAGTGATCCAACCTGCTCTCTTCTCATTTAAATCCTTGTTTAGGAGGAATTCCTTGACACCAAAATGAGACACCAGCAATTGGATCTTATTGTTTGAGTCCAAGTGTCTGAACTTCTTCAAGCTCTTGATGACGGCAAGGAAATGCTTTTTGATGAAAGAATACTTTACTTCGTAATCTTCCAAGGTTTGACTGAAGAATGCTATGGGCTGTTATGAACCTTCTCTATTCAGTTGTGTCAAGATAGCTGTGATTGTATCTGATCCTCCAAACGCATACAACATGAAGTCTTTTGAAAAGTCTGGGTTGATAAGAGTTGGAGCTTGTGATATTGCATGCTTGATGTTTTCAAAACTCTCTTTGCCTTCTGCTGTCCATTTGAATGCCAGACTCTTCTTCAACATCATTGTTAAAGGCTTCACAAGAGTGGAAAGATTAGGCACAAATCTGTGGACAAAGTTTATCCTTCCCAAGAAGCTTTGAAGAGATTTCTTGTGGTGTGGCAATGGGAGTGTTCGGATGGCTTCAACCCTTTAAGGATCAATTGTTAGCCCTTCCCTAGAGACAATGTGACCCAAAAATTTGCCTTCGTGTGCCAAGAATATACACTTCTTTGGATTCAATGACACTCTAAACCTTCTACACCTCTGAAACACTTGCCTGAGGTGAAAGAGATGGTCTGCTACATTCTTTGAGAAGACAGTGATATCATCTAGGTACACCAGCACTATATTGTTGATCAAGCCTCTGAATGCCATATCCATAGCTCGTTGGAATGTTTCTCCAACATTTAACAGTCCAAATGGCATCTTCTTGTAAGCATACGTGCCCCATTTTGTAGTGAAGGCCATCTTGAATTGATCTTCTTCTTTCACCATTATCTGATTATAGCCTGAATATCCATCTAGCAATGAAAACCTTTCTGAACCAGCTACAACCTGCAATATTTGTCCCATTGATGGAAGCGGATAATGATCCTTGACTGATGCTCTATTTAGATCGCGAAAGTCCACACACAATCTTATTTCTCCATTTCTTTTCCTTACCAGCACCAAGTTTGCAACCCAACTTGAGTGTTTGATGGGGAAGATGATACTGGCCTCAATGAGCTTGCTTAACTCTTTTCTCATGAGAGGTTCAATATGGGGATTCACTGGCCTTTGCTTTTGCCTAACAGGCTTGGATTCCAGGTCCAACTCAATAGTATGTTGTGCCAACTTTGGGTTGAAACCTCTTAAATATTTGTAACTCCAAGCGAAGACATCTGGGAACTCTTGACAAAGTTGAAAAAAATCAGATTTCTCTTGTGGAGTACTTACTTTGCCAATTTGCAATATCTTGCCTTCATCTACTAAAATAGGCTCTGAATCTTCACCCTTTACTTGAATGTTCACTTTCTCCTTCCGGAACTGATCATTCTGGTTGAAGATTGACTCCAAGGTTATGAGGCCTTTTGGTAATTTGTTAGTTCTCAGCTATACCACTTGGTCACCATACTGTTGCCCCAGCTTCTCTTGATTTCTCATGGAGAACTCAGCCTCCTCTTGTAGGAAATTAACAATTTGCTGATCATTCTCGAAGACTTGCTAGCTTGTGTTGTTATCTGGAACAGCTGGTATCACAACCACTTTGATATGAGGCTGAGATTTTTCACTTTTGATATTTTCTACAACGTCAAATGCAGCCCCAATTGCTGCCAGTTTGTCCGTTGCTTCGTTCCTTTTTCTTGGCATGGAATTGATGCTAAAAGCTTCAAAATATTCCATAAGATCCCATACCTGATTTTTGTAGCACTTGAGCAGATTATTCTTGACAGTATGCCGCCCCTTAACTTGGTTTACGATCAGCTCACTATCACGAAATACTTGCAAATTATTGATGCCTTTCTTCTTTGCCCAGTGTAATCCATGAATTAAGGCTTCATACTCAGCTGTGTTGTTTGAACAGGAAAACTGGAAACGGAAGGCTGAGTAATACTTTATACCTTGTGGTGAAACGAGCATAGCTCCTCCTCCCGCACCTTGTCTACTCCTTGACCCATCAAAGAACAATTGCCATACTTCATTCTTGTCCTTATAATCTGGCTTGGTGATGCTGGGGAGAGGTTGATTCTCTTCATGTAAAAAATAAACTCCTAGCTCAGATTCTTGATAAGGATCAAAAGCATGCACCTTACTTACCCATTCATCAAGAGTCAAATCTGGGATGCTTCCTACCTTGTTGTCAGCTTCATCAGTACTTAGATAATCTTCTTGATCAAATGCTGAACAGTTGGTATTGATTTGGCTTGGAGTGTAAGGCTCAATGTGAAAGTTTGCAATAGGTTCAGATCTGATTATGGCCTTAGTTCCATACCTTGTTCTAAACAACATGTGTGACCAATCTGCTGAAAGATAGCCTCCAATTTTAGCAGTGAAGTCTCTTGACAAGCATAATGCAAAGAGTGGTGGAAGGCCTATTACTAAGACATCTTGCAAAACAACCACATTGGGACAGGCATGTAAAGTAAGACTCAAGTTTTTAATCACTCCAACTGTTGTTACTATTGTCCTGTCTAATTGCACTACACCCTTAGAGATGACTTCATATTGGAGTCCTAGCTGATTAGCTATATGTTTTGGTATGACTGAGTTGTTTGCTCCCGAGTCAATCATGCAATTATTTACCAACTTGTCTCCTATGATCAATGAAACATAAAATGGAGGGGACTTCAACATTTTACCTTGTTGCCCTCCATGATTTCCTTCAGGATGGGTAGCATTTATGAGTACCTTCTCTTGCATTTGGACCTATTGATTTGAAGTTGACCAGTCCTTCATGGCAGCTTGTAGCAAATCTCTTTGTCCTGGGATAGATAGTGATTCCCACATTGATATGTTTACATTTGTCTTTCTCATCTGATCAATGATACTGAATGGAGATGAAGTGTCCCTCTGTTGTCCCTTGGCCTGCACATTCATCCCTTGCACCTGGGCAGCGGAAACTGGCATTTGGGTTGGCCTAGGGGCTGTTTTAGGTGCCCCTTGCGTGTTTGGAACTACATTTTGTTTGTCAGCAGCTTGTGGAGTGGTAGAAGGTTGTGGATTACTTGGGGCTAATGGCTGTTCTTCACCCAAATTTCTCCTCTTTGACCTTGTGTTGGATGCAACACTTTGAGAGGGTATTTGATTCATACCACAGAAATCTTCAGCCTACCAATTGACAAGAGTAGTTTCATTCGGAGATGTTCCTTGCTAAGGTGCTTCTTGCTGCTGATCCTCTTCGTGGCTGGACTCTTACGACCCGCCAATGGTTTGCACCATAAGAGCTTGATTTAATGCACCGTTAAAGCATATTGATTGGTTATGTGGCTGACTACATGGGAAATACCAATCATATTCCTGGGCCATGTTATTTTGGACTGGCACTAATGCTTTAGAAGCAGATACGACATTGGGGTTATAGGGCTGAGATGGTCTATTAGCGGGAGGCCTTACTTGGCTTTGATTTTGATTTGCAGCCTGAGTTGGTGACCTATTTTATTGGTATGGGGGACTAGCCTGGTACTGTGCTTGAGGCTGATACAGTCTAGCACTTTGAGCTTGTTGTCTTTTGATAGTAACCAGCTCATTTCCCAAATTTTGCAATTATTTCATGACCTCTTGGAGTTCATTTGAAGCGCTAGAGGATGAAGTAGAAGTCTCATTTGAAACTTTGATTTCTAGGAATGGGAATAGGAGCCAAAGTGGGTGCTTGACTCGTACTTTTATTTTCTAAGTTTGGATACAAGGGCATGGGAGGCCTAGGAGCCAGTTTACCAGCTTGAATAAGACATTTTTCGGCTCTAATGGCAATGCTATAAACAACAGGTAAGGTTGTGCCTCCCATAGATTGAATTAACATAGAAATATCAAAATTTAAAGCCTTAAGATAGTATAGAAAATCACCTTCTGCTGCTGGCCTTACTGCCACTGGAATCCTCTCCCAAGACCTTTGAAATCTGAAGTTGAAGTCAGTCAGCTGCTCATTGGGAGCTCTCTTGATAGTTGTTAATTGTTCTAGTAGAGACAAATTGTCTCCCTTTTCCCCAAACTGCTCATGGAAAACTATGCATAACCGATTCCAATTTGTGATAGAACTAGCTGCAAGGCTCCTAAACCATTGTAATGCCTTCCCTTTGAACGAAGATGCTAGCAATTTGACAGCTACATCAATTTCATTTATCTCATGGATTACACAGACGTTAGCAATGTCTTTGACATGATCACCAGGAGTGGTATGATTTTATCCAGTGAAAAATGGAATTTTCTTCAACACTGCGATTGGAACTAGATTCTGTGCATTGAGGGAAAGTGGGCTACTGCCAGTGAAATCGACAAAGGGATTCGGTGGTTGAGCCATTCTGATTGGCTTGAGAACCCTTATTGATGAGAGAAAAGGTCTACCAAGTGGAGGTGTAGAGAGAGTTTTGTTGGGTGGAGATGGTGATATTTGAGCTATTCTTCCCCTTCTTTCTCTGCCTAGAGATAGGTGCAGATAAACAAACAATCCTTCCTCCCTAGTTCTTGACCTAGTTTGTATTCTTCTCATAAATTTGCCAGGCTTGGACTGCTGAAACCAGCGGGTTATGCCTCTTTTGGAGTCACCAGATGTGTAATTTCAAAGCTCCTTTAAAGCTGGAACGTGGAACAAGTGCACATCAATCTTGTTGCAATGAAAGTAAAGACATCTAAGGTCCCACCGGGCGTGCCAAAACTGTTGATGCAAAATCACAGCACCCCTAGATATTGATCAGATTTCTAGTTTAATCATGCTAGCATCCAGTGTGATTGCACAACATGGAATCCTTTCTCCAAGTTTGGGACTTGCAGAAATGAGAAAGGAATCTCCAGAGAAGGCTGGTTCCTATTCCTCTGCTCAGATGCACACAAAAATGCAGAGGGTTTACTCAAAACCTAATCTAATCTTGCCAAGGAGACAGGGTAATAAGATGCATAAAAATAAACCTAAGCTAATAGAGCTGACGCACCAAGGAATGAAGAACACCTATCTTGCCAATAAATAGAAACCGTTCAATTGTGATGCAAGATCATGCATAGATAACAAAATTTGCAGTGAAAGATCAGGAGGATGCAAATGAACACAGAGAGGGTTGAGAATCATCCACAGACATGCATTACTTGCTCCAAAGATTGATACAATACACTACAAAATGCCAAGAGGCAAATTTGCATTACAGTTTTAAATGGAAGATTTGAACCCCACAAATTCACTTGCCAAAGAGAAGAAGGGAGGGGCAAAATAGGAATGTTCGACACTGAGAAAGAAGCCCCTCCTTACAGTTTATAGGAAGAATGAGAGAGGGAAGAGAGAGGAAATCCAAATCTACCCCAACCACTTCTAGGTCGCATTTAGTTCATCTCATTATGGCAGTGGGTGAGAACCCTAGCAAAAGCGGCGAGCTATTTTTTGCATTTAAGCTAGTTGTTGGAACGTCATTTCTGGCCATTATCATGTGCCAGAGACGTTTTTTGATTTTCTCTCTCCAAACTGAACCAAAATTCAAGATTAACACTAGAATCGTGTAGATAATTTCACCATCTTTCCATTGATATAAAGAACATGAAAATCCAAGCTTTGGATCGAAAGATATGGTGATCTGAAGATTTAGGGCAAAAACAAGCCAAAACGGATCGGCGGGAAAAAGTTTGATTTTTTTTCATGCTCTGCCACTTGGATGACACGTGTCTGGCTCTGATTCATTCGCGGGTCCATCCTTTGAAAATTCGTTTCGGGCCCTTCCTTAATTTATTGCCACTTGGACAAGTGGCACTATTTTATTGGCTCGGGCGTGAGGGGCGCACTTTGCTCTTCGAAAATTTAGCATTTTTCACTTTGGGAAAATTTTCCCATTTCTCCCCCGTGCTCCGCCACTCAAGTGCCACATGGAATGATTTCATTAGATACGGGCCCTTCCTAACCACTTCCCCTTTTGTTTTTTCCTTTGGAAAACTTTTCAAAAATTTCCCGCCGGGCCGATGAGGTGAAGACACGTGGCGAGATTTGATTCGTTGGCGGCTCTCTCGGCTTTTCTCGTCATCCGCATACTTTTGGCCCAAATGTCCCAAACGAAAATCTCTTGTTTCAGCCGAATCAGCCGGTTTGTGTCCTCCACGTACTTTTGTACCAACTGTCCCGGACTACCTTGGACAAATCTCTCCGAACCGCCCGAAATGGACTGACTTGCGCTAAACCGGCCGATCCGCGTACTTTTGTCCCAACTGTCCCGGACTGTCTGAAACAAGACTTAGGCAATTTTTTCCCTTTTTTGGCCGATTCACCTTTTCGTGTCCCTCGCGTCCCAACGTCCCAAGTGCTGCGCAGACTGCCTGGCGGCTTTTTGGCCGATTCGTGCCCCGACGTCCCAACTGTCCCAAGGACTGCCTGAACTAGGACTTGGCTAATTTTCTTCATTTTTCCGACCCCCAAGCTTGATTTTTTGCAATTTTTTCACCTTTCCTAACTCGTTGGTTTTTTTCTTGGATGGGAGAGTTAGAAAGAAGCCGAGGGGGCACCAAAAAACATGATTTTGGGCTTTCAATCAATATACTTTCTCGAGATTGAATAATCTGATGCATGTTATCAAAATTACCTTGGGGAGGGGGGAATTTTGGATAACATAGACCTAGAGGCCAAAAATCATCTCCAACAAATCACATTAGACAGAGACTGAAGTTACATCTACCTCATTTTGCTTGAGACACAGGAGGATTTCAGGAAGAGGCATGGTTGGTTATCTTGATAGGATGCTTGAAGATATATCTTTTTTCTAGCAACACAAAAAAATCATGTTGTCATCAAACTTATGAGAGGCGGAGCTAGAGTTTGGTGGAGGAATAAGGAAAAGAAGCTCCATGTGGATTTAGGGACAATTACTTGGGAGATGTTTGAGGAACATTTCAGGAGTAGATACATATCTAGGAGATTCATCCAGTAGAGGATTGAATAGTTTCATAATCTATGACAGGATTCTATGATAGTGGCAGAGTACGAGGGATGGTTTTTAGACTTGATTGAGTATGTGGATTACATGTAGAACGAGTAGTTCAGAGTTCATAGGTTCATCCAGAGCTTGAACTTAGACTTGGGAGGGGCAGTGTGAATTCATTTCCCACGAAAAATTTTAGAGGCTGTGGAGAAGGCCTTTATTGCAAACGAAACTAGGGGGAAGACTCAACAAAATCATGACAGAGTGAGGAGCCATATAAAATAACTACAAGATAATAGATCGAGGGGATCAGCTCCTCATCCTTATGGCATACACACTTCAGCATAGTCTTCCTTCTGGTTTTCTCCACCTCCTCAGTAGCAACAATAGACTCGAATGCCCTTTTGACCTCCTCAGTGTCATGATTCTTAGAGAGGGCGTAGTATGGTTACTCTTACTAGGGGGTCCAATAGGACGCATGCTCCACCTATAGCATAGTCTATAGGATTACATCCACCGTAGAACCCAAAAATATATGTGGCATGATCATTAGGTTCTCATGCACATACTACTAGGCCACCTCGAGGACTATCTACACAATGGAGAGGACCAGGTACTTGTTATAGATGTGGTGTGCATAGACATCGTTAGATAGAGTGCCCTCAAAACCCTGCTAATTAGGGTAAGGTACTTATTTTTTAGCCTACTATTGGTGATAGGGCTAGGAGCTATAATATATAAGCAGCAGTCGAGAACCATGAGGTAGAGCACTAGGGCATAGTGATAGAAACCACATGTAGTAATGGTGGTATTTCTACCCCTATTTTACTTGGCTCAAAAATCATCAAAAATCTTTCATTTATCCATCTTTAGTAGAGCATTGCAGGCTGGTTGTAGTTAGGAAAGGCCTTAATTGCGATGTCGAGATGGATTATTGAGCCAAGATCTCAGTTGAATCATTAGTCAAGGAGTGTGTAGTGGACCTAGGACCCTTTATCACTACTTTGGATCTTCGTATCCTTCCCTTGGGTTCATATGGAGTTATCTTGGGAATGGATTTGTTGTTTGTGCACATAGCTAGAGTTGATTTTCACACTAAGATTAGATCTTGTGCAGATGATTTGGGAGTGGAGTCACTAAGTTTTGGAATCAGGAGACCCATATCTATTCACATTATTTACACTATGCAACTGAAGCGGTGTGTGCAATGGGGTTGTTAGTTGTATGCTATTATAGTTAGTGACAAGTCAGAGGATAGGGCTAGTGGACCTTCACTTGATGATCACACCATTTTGCAAGATTTTTCTGATGTGTTTCCTAGTGAGCTTCCTGGGATACCTACCCGCGTGAGATATATTTTCACATTGATTTGGTTCTAGGAGTAGAACCTATCTCACATGCTTCATATAGGATGACCATGCCTGAGCTATGTGAGATGAAGTTGCAGCTAGAGGGCCTTCTCGAGAAGGGCCTAATCCATCCTAGTATATTCCTCTAGGGTGCACTTGTGATTTTTGTGAAGAAGGACAGATCCTTGTAGTTATGTGTGGACTATCATCACCAAAACAAGGTAATGATCGAGAATAAATACCCCCTTCCTCATGTTGATGATTTGTTTGATAAGATGAAGGAGCCCACTGTGTTTTCTATGGTTGATCTTAAGTCAGGCTACCATCAACTGAGGATTGCAGAGGAAGATATTCACAAGACAACTTTTTATATGATATATGGCCACTATGAGTTTACGGTTGTGCCTTTTAGTCTGATGAATGCCCCTACAGTGTTCATGAGTTTGATGAACGGGCTGTTTAGGACCTTTCCAAACCACTTTTTCCTCTTTTTACTTAATGACATTTTGATCTTATCTCATATGCGTGAGGAGCAACTTCATCAGGTTCTGCAGTATCTTCATGAGCAACAACTTTATGGGAACCTAGAGAAGTGTGCATTCTTTCAGTAATAGGTGCAATATTTGGGTCACATCATTTCTAGGGAAGGTATCATAATCAATCCTTCCAAGATTAGAGCCATTATGGATTGGCTAGCATCTACCAGTGTGACTAAGTTGCATAGTTTCATGGGGCTAGAAGGGTACTAGAGGTGATTTTTTCAGGACTTTCTCGGGTTGTGCTCCCCATCACTTCCCTTCAACGGAAAGGGAAGAAGTTCATCTGGTCAGATATATATGAGAATAAGTTTATTAAAGTGAACGAATGTCTTATGATAGAACCCATTCTTGCAGTTTCAGATCCTCAGGGAGAGTTCTTTGTATATGTAGATGCTTCTTTGACAAGATTAGTAGGTGTATTGATGTAGGAGGGCCATGTTGTATCCTTTCAGTCTCGTAAACTCAAGGATTATGAGCTCAATTACCTGACTCATGACCTTGAGCTTGTAGCAGTTGTGCATACTTTTGTTCGATGAAGACATTTTCTTATTGGGAGTAGATTCATTCTCAAGACTGATCACTTGAGTCTTTATCACCTTTTCATGCACCCCAATCTCAACACTCATCAGTGGCATTGGATGGAGTTACTTTGTGAGTACGAAGTGGAGATAGAGCATGTTAATGGAAAGGATAATATGCTTGCAGCCACTCTAAGTAGATAGAGATATTTGGTCATGAATACTTCAGTGAGTACAATTTTTTTTGAGCAAGATTTTGCAGCAGCTTTCACATGACAACTTCTACCTTGCAGCTAGATCAGAGATTGAGTCTCAAAAACCTCTTAAGGGAGATTTGGATGGATTTTCATTAGAGGAAAATGCTCTTCTTAGATACAGAGGTCAGATATATGTACCTAGAGATAGAGGCTTGAGATAGAATATCTTGGCAAAGGTTCATTGTGCACCTTATTTAGCCCATCTAGGAGTGAAGAAGATGCACGCCACCTTGAGACAACTTTACCATTGAAGAGGTCTTCAGAGAGATGTAACTTAGTGTGTGTCATGTTGTTTATAATGTCAAAGGATGAAGGTCGAGTATCAACATCCATCTGGCCTTCTCTACCTACATGTCATACTAGAGTTGAAATGGGATACCATTTCCATGGATTTCATAGTATGGATACCAAGGTGGAGATACCACCATGATGTCATCATGGTCATAGTGGATAGATTGACAAAAGTGGAGCATTTTTAACCAATGAATACCACCTATACAGCTAGTGCATCGACATGGGTATACTTAGATGATATTTTCAGACTGCACGATATTTTGCAGAAGATTATTTGTGATTGTAATCACCAATACATTTCTCATTTTTGGACTACCATCTAGCATGCTCTTGGGATGTGTATAAACTTCAGTACAAATTATTATCCTAAGAAATATGAACAGAGAGAGCATGTGAATAATATCTTAGAGGATATGTTGTGGATGTATGTCACAGACCATCAGTCTAGGTGGAAGGAGTACTTGTACTTAGTGGAGTTTTCCTACAACAACAATTTTAAGATTTCAATTGGTAAGACTTTGTTTCATGCATTGTATGGGAGGGAGTGCATGACACCACTGAGTTGCTACAAATTGGAGGAAACTTTTTATCTTGGGATGGAATTATTACAACATATAGAGTAGCAGGTTATCATGATTTCATAGAGACTACAGGAGGCTAAGGATAGACAGAAGAAATATGCATATCAGAGGAGGGCAGATCATATTTTTGAGGTGGTAACAAAGGTGTTCCTCCGTTTCAGGCCTCATAAGAGTCATATCCATTATGGAGAAGGCTCTAAGTAAGCTCTTATATTTGTGGATCCCTTAAAAGATCTTGGAGTGTATTGATCCTTTGCCTTACCATCTAGCATTATCACCTAGCTTGTCCCATGTGCATGTTTTATTTCATATTTATGTACTTAGGATATACATTCTGGATCCCTCTCATGTTTTGGAATGGACCACATTGTAAGTGTAGGAGTAGGGGTAGGTTTCAGTGGAGCCCATGTGTATCATAGAGTGCAGGACCCTAGGCCATTAAGGCCATGAGACTGACCATGTGCGGGTCTAGTGGAATAGTTACGATGAGACTGCAGCCACATGGGTGGATGCCACTTTATTACGAGCCCACTTTTCTCAGCTATTCTAGTGACTTCCAGGAGGAATTCAAGTCTAAAGGGAGGGGGATGTAGTGCCCACTCCTCTTCAACACTATTTCAAGTTGATGTTGATACTGTTGGACTGATAAGTTTAAACATTTAGGTATTATATGTTTATTAGTAGATGATGGACTATACAAATATCTAGACTATTGACAATATATGTTTTTCATTTTATTATGATGCACTAGATGGTGATAATAGATAGTTATATATGTTGAGTTGTGATATTCTGATTTTTATACTAACATGTCGTAAATTGGATGCATACCATATGTTGGATGTTTCATATAGAATTATGATTTTTTTATGAATGCCAAAATCAAATTTATTTTATGATGTTAGGTGATGGAATTGCTAATGTTGAATGATGATTATTGATTTTATATGTATATTGTCTCGATGTTGTTAATATTTTTGAAAGGCGAGAGACGTATTTTGTTTGTGTTACATGACACTTTATCACATACATCAAAAGGGGATAGGGGACCAACCATGGAAGGATGTCAGGTGTTGAGTAACGTGGCCAAAAATTTACATATTATGTAGTTATGTTGTGTTATTGTTGAATGCCTAGTTAGGATGTTTCCCATGGGGGTGACATCACATGTGTGGCCATGGAGTGATATGTTTTTCCCTTTTATTTTAAATTTTGTATGTGCTTTAATTGTACTTTATGAATTTAAATTTTGATAATAGTTGTCACTTTATTAACATCTATAATTGTTTCTCAATTAAGCTAATCCTTCTTATTTGGTTAACTAAAATAGAGATGTGACAAATAGATAATTATGAGGTTAGGTGCTCCTTGTTATAAGTGAGGATTTTGATATTTTGTTTGTTATTTACTCCACCCCAACTTCAAAATTCATATTTTTACTTGGGCGGTCTTTTTAGAGGCCGTTGGGACAAGCTAAGCTTTTCCCATGCCTTTTAAAATTACCCAAAAACCCTACCTATGGGTTGGGGAGTTTATATTTGACTTATTTATCCTTTTTGGATTGTAAAATTATGAAAATAATTGCACCTTCTTCTTGTCACGATACATTTTTTCCTTAGAAGACATGGTGTGCAAGTTTGTGTGCCATTTGGGTTTTTCATAGTTCTTACATGCTCATTTACTGTCTTAGGCATGGTGTGTTGACTTGAGTGTGGGAATTGAGGAATGATGAAGAGGCATCCTACATGTAGCCACCTCATCATCTTCACATTCCACTTCTATTTATTGTTAGATTTTGATGGAATGGGGGTTACTTATTATTTTTTCTTGCTTTGCATTTTTTGAAATTGGGAGCTTGTTGGAGTGCTTTTGGGAAATTTTCTTCTCTTGGAGGTGTGAAATACTTGTGAAGTGAAGTATTATTGGATTTTTATGGAGAGAAAAGATCTCCACCATTTTTATTTTTTTATTATGTTTGTTGATGTGAAAATATTGTGTTTGTAAAGTTTATTTGAGTTTTGTGAATGTGCTTGTGTGTGGTTTGGTAGCATGCCTTAGTTTGGGTGTGGGAGATAGACTTATGGGACCATTGGGGAGGGAAAAGGGATTTTTTGGAGACATGCATTCAGTGGGAGTGTGATTGGGAGTTTAACCTATTGACGTTGAAAATGAAATTATGGTTGTATTGTTGCATACTTGCAAGGGAGAGATAAGAATTTTGTGTTTTTTTTTTTTGTGCACTTGGAGGCTTAGGGTGAAACTCCCACTTAAATTAGGAGGCATAAGGAGGTGGTTTCCCATATTCCTTGCTCATTTAGTTTGGTTTCAAACTTTTTTGTTATTTGTGAAGTTATAATACTTGTTTGAGCATGTCATGTTAGTGTGTTGAATATTTGAATGTATGTTGTTTGTGGAAGCCATATTTGTTGAGAGTTGTCAAATATTTCTCAATATTCCTCATGGTTCTTTTTTTGGGGCTTGAGAGGCATTTTGGGGATGGATTCTCCTTTTAATGAATTAAAGGTTGGACAGAGGTCATTGCCTATTCCCCCTTCCTTTGTTTTGTGATGCTTGTTGAGAAAAATATTGAATTGAACTAGTTTGGAGCTACATTTGTGAGAAGAATTGCAAATTAGATACTTGTATTTTGTTCCTGATGAAAGCCTTCACATTATAAAATGTTCATCTTGTTTTTCACACTTTGAGTGGATGATTGTAAAGTTTTAAGTTTGAAAGAGATTTGTAATTGTACTTGGAAATCTCTTAAACTTGTAAACTCTTCTAAGAGTGTTGGAAAAAAAAAAATTCATTTCAATACATGTTAGTTTTCTGATTGGAACTACCAAATTTTTACATTGATGGAATGAAATATAAATCTTTAACTAAGTGGAAATGGTAATGTATTTATTTCAAAAATAAGTTGTTCTCATTTCTTCCAAAGTGTGATATTTGTCATTTCACAAACATTAAGGATCTTGTGAGATTTATCTTGTTGTTGGTAATAAATTATTACTCCTTATTGAAAAGAAAATGTTTTGGAAAGTAGGAAGGCTTTGATACTTTTACTATGAAGTTGTTGAAAATAATGTAGTAGATTAGAAGGAATGAAGAGAATTACCCCCTTTGTAAACTAGTAGGTTTAATGAGAATTTTCAATAGTTTGTAAAATTTCATTATTACTTGGATAAGTTAAAAAAAGGGTGTGGGGTAATAACTATCACTATATCTAATTATATAAATTTAATTATATGTGGTAAGTAACTTATAATATATATATATATATATATATAAGTTTCTACAATAAAAAAAATAGTGAATGCGGTTAAGCCTTTTGGCGCATTTTATTTTTGATGGCCTATGGGCCTATGTGGTGTACTGGATGATTGGTTGTGGGAGAGGACACCGCCTCCATCCCAACCCATATTAAATATGGGTTAGGATGGGGTGGTGCCCACTACCCCAACCCACAAACCTTGGTAATTAAACTTTCGCCCACATTAATAAACAACACAGTCAATAAAAAAACTATGAACGTCCTTGTTTAATGTGGCCAATGTGTCATTCTTCTGGTTAAACATTTTTTTAAAGAACACGTAGTCTATATATAGGTAAGAGACACAACCCTATTAATATTACTTGATTGTGTGTGTGTGTGTGTGTGTGTGTGTGTTATTTCATAGATTCAATTTTTTTAAATAAATTTTTTTAGGTGTATTAATATTTTTTTAAAAAGAAATTTTGTGTGTGTGTGTATACACACACGCAGAAGTTTATATAAATATATACTTATCTATATATACTAAAAAAAGGGACTGTATATATTTCAAAAAATACTAGATCTATTGGGTAAATGCCTTATACCCAAATGGGTATTTTCATTGAAACAAATTTACAACAAATAACAAATGAAATTTACAAACAAACCCTTACTAGGGAGGGTAGAATAGAAATGGAAAAATAAAATAAAAGGAACTTGGGGTTGTGTGTATCCATCCCAAGCTTCATCTTCCTTTCTCATGGCTTCCTCTCCTTCCTAAAACTTGCAAAATATGAAATAATAAAAGAAACTTTCCATAGAGATGTTTAGGGTTAGTTTGATATCCCTTAGATCCGATGGCTAGAAATGATTCCTACAATTGTTAGGTGGGAGTTACGTAAGATTATCATTTGAACACATGGGTCAAGTTTGAATGGGGCCACTAAAGTGGTGTTGAAGTTAATTCTTATTTTTTATTCCATTATGATTTTTTTGGTAACTTTTAAGATAAAGAAGCCATGACCTTGTGGTAAATTTAAGTAAATTCATTTACTTAGTACTGAAATAACATTTATAATTGTGGATTAAATTTAATAGTACTATTTAAATGGAAGGACAAATTAGACCTAAATTTTTTTTATAGTAAATTATTAAATGACTTTAAGATCCGTATTCTTAAATTAACTATGGATTGTAGGAATGAAGTTTTAAACCTATCTAAAGATTAAATATTATTATTTAATTAGTTTTGAGATGATCTTTTGTTAGCCAAGGGTTTAGCTAATTGTCGCATTCGTTCTTTAACAAAAAATACATTCCGTAATTTTTCTAATATAACCTTTATTTGTCTTCGGTTTCATGGGTAAAATTGGTGGGAATTATAGTACTCCTCTATGTACTCTTCTTGTTGTGACATCAGTGGACTAACTACAACTTTGAGGGATGTTTCATGATAGGAAGAGTACATCCGGTGAGAGATTATTTGTATCCTCTATGGCCAAAACTATAGATTCAAACCTTGTGGGTAAACTCCTTAAAATATTTTCAAAAATTCTTCTATCTTCAAGTGTCTCACCATGAGATCTAATTTGATTAATTAAACCCATCACTTTTGTGAAGAAAGAGTAGATTTAATCTGAATCCTTCATGAAGATATTTTCAAAATCCCTTCTTAGTATTTGTAGCTTTGTTGTTTTCACCTTTTCCATTCCTTGGTGTGTTGTTTAGAGGATATCCCATGCTTGTTTGGACTTTGTTGCTACTGCAATTCTTGGGAAAATGCTCTCATGTACTACTTGAAATATGTAAAAGAGATATTTTGTTTCCTTCTTTCTATTATCGTTGAGTAAATCCTTCTCTACTAGAGATAAAGTACATTGTATGTTGCTACATCAACTAGTTTTGCAAAACCATTCTCTACAAGCTCCCATATATCTTGATAACGAAATAAATTCTTCATTGTTATGGACCAGTTATCATATTTTTTCCCGTTGAACTTGGGGATTTAAGGATTTGTCAAGCTTGTGCTTGAGGTTGTCATTGTTGACTATGTATACCTTAGATCCTTAAAGAAATTGCTTTACAAAACTTTAGGTTGATGACCAGATCTGATAAATTCCTTCGCTTTGATACCAGTCGAAGGAAAAGGCAGACAATACTATTCCATTAAAAAAATAGAGCTTGAGCTCTTTGCCATACAAATAAAACTTTAAACAAAATAAATTTAAAGATAATTTAAACATCTGAGACCATTAAATATGTTGCAAACATACATTAAAACTTCTTCTTTCCTCTTTAGAGAGTGTCAATACACAATTTTTAAAATCTAGACTTGCTACTCTTACATTGACATAAACGCTAAAAATATTATTTTTTTCCTTGCATACCACACGCAAATCCACCTTATTTTTACATACTAAAAAAAAATTATACTTCCACACATTAAAAAACCATGTCCAAAAGGAGTCAATAATAAAATTATTTATCAGACAAAAGTCTTCCTAAAGCCATAGCTAGAACATGTTGGACTATACCTCCAAACTGACAATACTTGCTGCAGAGATTTAATGAAAAAGAGGTCAATGTCAATTTAATTTGGAAAAATGAGGCCATGTTGGGAAAAGAAGACTCGGCAGGATGAACAAGATATCAAATTAATGTAGTAGTTGGGATTAATTTCTAATATGTAATATATGTATATATATATGGTAATTCCAATCATAGGAGTAGCTAAATAAATACAATAGATTGCTTGTCTATTTTGTGCTTAAGATAGCCCTGAATGCATATCAAAGTCTCCTTCTACTTAATAGTGTTGTTATGAAATTATTTTTAATGTTATAGCCTTGAACAAAATTATAATATACTTCTAGCTATAGGAGGGGCCCAAATATTTAAGTTATTGCATTACTCTACATGATAAAGTGATCATTAATAATATAATGCTAATATTTGGTTATGTTGACACAAAGAACTCATTTAATTTCATGTGTTATTTATTACATCATTTTTTTCTTCAGAAATATATAATATTTTATCAATCTCTTCCTTAAAGTTAATGCTTTAAACACCTGTGTAACAATTAAAATTTGATCGCTTATTTTGGATTTAAAGTTTTATTTAAATATGAAGTTAAATAGACATACGAGTGGTTAAAGATTTTTTGAAATTATGTTTTGACAATAGCTTAATATATTTTATTTGATATTGTGTTTTTGTTATAATTTTTCATAATATTTATGTTGTTTATATTGATTTAATTTGAAGAATTATTTTTTAATTTAAACAATTCTTGTCTAATTTCTTGTTCTCTTGTTGATACCTAAGTTTACAACCAAAAAAATTGTATTTATTTATCCCAAGACTCTACTTTTGTAACTTTCAAGAATAGTAGTAGGAAGAATATTATTGCAACTTTTATGTTTTAGAGTTATATCTGTAAGTTTTTATAATCATTTAAATTTATAAGGAAATTTTAATTAGCTCAGCATCTCCATGCATACTTTGAAGAGTATAAACGCGTAAGTACAAACGGATGGAGGAGAAAGATTAGTCATTTACGTTCAATACATTATTAATTTCACGGTTGCCCCGCAAACAATATTATTTGTTGTAGATGGTTGCGGATGGCCGGGTGATGCAAAGCCTCAATTTAATCTTTTAAGTGATGCCATTATGAAATAAAATAGTATAAAGTGGAGAAATCATATTAGTTATGGTGGTGATACCATTGGTTGAGGGGCAATCTCATGATAAGAGGTAACCAAACAAAAATGCAATTGCAGCCTCCTTCACCACAACTTGGAGATGAGAAGCTTTGCATTTAATATTTGCTAAGCCCTCACGGAATATCATTATAAATTTAAACCATACAGTCAAATCGGGTGCATGATTTGTTTTAGACGTGAATATCTATATCTAGCGTTCTATGATACCCAAATTCAAAGGGCATGATTCTATCAACCGAAAGAGTGCTACGTGAAGATTCGATGAGATTATTAAATTATTCGACACTATTTCCTTTTTGGTACTACTTTTCCCTTTCAGATTTGCGTTTTAAGATTTCTCCTACAAGAGATGACATATGACAGCCGAACCAGATGTTTTTGGCTGTGGGACATGTAATTTATAATTTCATTTTATAGAAAATAAATATATAAAAATTTTATGGGACCATCAAAATGACATACAGTAATTTGCACTCCCTTACATAGACATTATTTATCTCAAGGTTAAAATGTGAAATATTTAGGAAGGTTATTAAAAGATGTAAAGGAGTCTCGGTCCTTTCTAGCTTTGAAAAAATTATGCGGTAGGATGTAACAACATGAATTTACTGGGGTATTTTAAAGTGAGGTTTCTCACATATGGGCAGTTTATTTTATTGATTAGATAACTATTGTTATCAAGACCCAAGTCATAATTTCCACTGACTGGTTTATTGAGAGAGATCAATGGTGCCACAAAAATATGACTGCAAGTTTAATTAAATGTTTGTCTACAACGTAATACCCCCTCTCCTAATATTGTCCTTATTGTTATTGACCTTCAATTTGCATGTACTTGGTTTGATATATGCCTATAAACGAAGAACTAATTAGAGCTACCTCCCTAAGGAAATTGGGATTTTCTTACATAGTTGAATTTAATGCCACAAACGAGACTTTTAACTATTATGATATCATATATTAAAAAACCAATAAAAATTAAGGGATCCATTATTTGACTCAATAAAACTTCCCAAGATTCATAATTTCAATTGATCTTTGTCAAATGGTTTACACTTGCTAAACAACTTTATAGTCTCCCACTCTTATTTAATGGTTCCACATATTTGCACAAAGAATGTGATAACAAAATATTGTTAAATTTAAATGTGTACAATAATGACATTGTGCAATGGATTTTCACACAACCTAGACAACAAAAAATACATAAGTGCTATTTTATTGTATGCATATAACACACTATTTGACTACGTATCCCACAAATAATACAAAATGCAAGAAAAAGTAACTCTAATATTTTTTAACATTTTTTTTTATACAAGATCACTTGTCAACAAATATGATCCTTTATAATACAACTCATGTAATTGTTAGTGCGAAATCACAGCACTCCCAAATGAGTTATACAGGTCTACTTTTCTAAGACAGGGTCATTTGGTGTGATTGCATAACATTGAACTTTCCCCAAGGTGTGGGACCTTGCAAAATTGGAAAAGTTCTCCAGATTGAAGGTTGGTTCCTTATTCCTCTGTTTAGATGCATACGTTAGGATTTGTAAAGGATCTATCTCTATACTTAATCTAAAACTTATCAAGCAAAAATGGACCCTGTACAATAGAAACGACTCTGTCCAGTCGTTTCCACATCTTAAATCCATTCTCCAAGTTACAGGTAGACTCAACTATGTGATAGCAGGGTCAGAAAAGAAGGGGTGATGCCACAGAGGAACTAGAAAAAAGAAGGGGAATAAATGATGAAGATCCAAAGACCTCGAACTCGAAACGGTTCAGGAAAAATCCCAAAAATGATTAAGTATGGAGGAGTCAGTGGAAGGAGCCATGTGTCCTAATGGCACTTGTGCAAAGGTGAATCAAAAAGGGGAACCCAAACTTGCGTTAGGCTTCCATGCATCTAGATCCCCAAAGAAGTTACGGGGAATTGAAAAGTCTTCAACTAAAAAGAAGGTGCCAGGTGTCGACTCGGCACAAATTCGGAAAGGAAGCCCAGGGCGGAGACTGAAACTTGCGCCAACCCTCAACATGGCAAATGGTCAAAATAGAGTCAAAAGGCGGGCTTCAAAATTGGCTAATTATAGATGTATCAGTAGAGAATGCCAAGTGTTAGTATGGTGCATCTCCAAGAGTTGATCTCAAGGCAGAAAACCAAATGAGTGCAAGCTCACCACGTAGGCCAAAGTCTAAAATGTAAGAGGGACTGTTGAAAAGTCCACAGATCAGTGGAGGCCGACAAGTGTCAACTCAACGCTCCTCCAAGGGAAAAATTTGGGCTGGGTTATCAAATGAGCGCGGTGCCAACATGTGTTATTCCATAGGGGCAGATTCAGTTGAATAGTCAATGCATGAGCCCAGTAGGCAGAGGCTGCCAAGTGTCTTAATGGCACTGATTCAAGGGTTGAATAGAGAAGAAGTTTCCAAATGAGCGCCAGATTACCGTGTGTCCCAGGTGAAAGTGGGAAGTTGGGGGAAAATTTTGTTCTTTTCCCCTTGTTATCTCAAAAGGTGTAAAAGCTACAAATGGCCCGCAACTCCACCTAAAGAAAAAAGTCATTATTTGAGCTCAAGTCAAAGCCAAAGCAGGGAGTTGGAGGAAAAAGTGAAAATTTGCCTTTTGTTTAAAAGGTAAAAAGATAAAGATAGAAGCACATTCCCCAGCCAACCAAAAGGTGCCACATGTCTAGGCAGAGCTTCGAGGCTACGGGAGTTTTTTGAGTTTTGCATTTTTTGCGCAAAAGGGTAGAAAGATAGATTGTGGACCCGTAGACCTAATTTTTGCTCTAATTTGGGTGCCACATGTCCCATATAAAAAATAGGACCCATTTTTCAAATTTTTTTGCCACCCATTTGTACAGACTCGATACAAACTTTCAAGGGGCATATCTTTTGACTCAGGGCTCAAAATATTGTGAATCTGACACCATTGGAAAGATATCAGCGTCACCCACACCATGGAGACCTGAAAATTTAATTTTGATGAGGTTAGGTGAAGAAATTAGAGGAAACGTCTTTGAGATGTCAATATAGGATCTTCTTCCCTCAACAACTAGATCAGATCATATCAGTTTTGTTGTTTCCTCTTCCTTCAAGGCACCAAACCAAGGATTGATGTAGTAAAGATGGATTTTGGGGTAGATTTTATCAGAAGCATTAACGAAAGTGGTTGAACTTCAACCTACTTTTCCTACTTCTCTCTCTCTTCTTTTTGTTTGATTGAATCTATAAATATGGGGGCGAGATTCATTGTAAAGGGTTGGACATTCTTTGTTTTATAGGTTCCCTTCTCCTTCTAGCAAAGGGATTTTTGGGGTTCAGGCCTTCCATTAAAATTGTAATATGTTTTTTCCTTTTATCTATTTTGTAATGAACTTTACCAACCCAGAGAGAAATATAACACATCTGTGATCGATGTTATATCCTTTCTTATCTCTTTTACTTTCATTTGGTCTCCCATTACAGATCTAGCTATTTGTGCTTGTTTAATGTATGCATTTTGTTGGTTAGTGTCTATTGGAAAAATAAGTGTTCATCATTCCTTTGGTACATCACATGGTAGTTTAGTTATTTATTATTCCTTATACTCTTTTATCCTTGTCTCCTTGGAAAGTTTTAAATTAAGTATAGAGATAGATCCTCTGCAAATCCTAATGTATGCACCTAAACAGAGGAATAAGAAACCAACCTTCAATCTGGAGAAATTTTGCATTTTTGCAAGGTCCCACACCTTGGGGAAAGTTCAATGTTATGCAATCACACCAAATGACCCTGCCTTAGAAAACCATACCTGAATAACTCATTTGTGGGTTCTGTGATTTCACACTAACAGTTTTGGTATGTCTAGTGGGACTAAGAAGTGTTCATTTTATTACAGTAGGAATTTTTGTATAGTTGTTGTGATTATGGATTTTAAGAAACCTTAAAATTGTGCATCTCGCGAATCCAAAAGAACCAAATCTATTGGTTTCAGCAGTCAAAGAAAGTTCATGAGAAGAATACAAACATGGTCAAGAACTAGAGAAGAGGGACTGTTTGTCTATCTAGACTTATCCCCAAAAGGAGGGAGAAGAGGAAGAAGAACCCAGAGGTCTCTATCTCCACCAAGCAGAGCTTTATAAACACCTCCTCCCAGCCGACCATTCATTCAATCAAGAGGGGTGCTCAGACCAATCAGGATGGCTCAGTCAAATCCTTATGTTAAATTCACTGGCAGTAGTCCACTCACCTTGAATGCACAAAATCCAGTTCCTATTGCAGCAATAAAGAGTATCCCATATTTCACTGGGGAAAATCAAACTTCTATTGGTGATCGTGTCCAAGATATTACAAATGTCTGTACAATCCACGAGATTCATGAGATGGAAATTACAGTCAAGCTTCTCACCTCTTCACTCAAAGGGAAAGCTTCATAATAGTTCAGGAGTCTTGAGGTAGGCTCTATCTAGAATTGGAATCAGCTATGCACAGCGCTTCATAACCAGTTTGGAGAGAAATGTGATAACCTATCTTTGTTGGAACAACTAACAATGATAAAGAGATCCCCTAATGAGTAGCTGATAGACTTTAACCTCAGATTCCAGCAGACCTAGGATAGAATTCCAACAATAGTAAATCCCACTAATGAAGGTTCCTTCTTATACTTTCTTAGGGCTTTAAATTTTGATATTTCTATGATGATTCAGTCAATGGGGGGAACTACGTTACCTGCAGCCTATAACCTTTCCATAGGGGCTAAGAACTATTTGATTCAGGCTAGTAAAATCACTCCTAAGCCATCCATGCCTCTATACCCTGAGTTAGGAAGCCTAGATCCTAGCCAAACACCTACATTAGCTCCTATACCCACCCCCAAGAATCAAAATTCAGCTAAAACTTCCACTTCATCATCTAACACCTCTAAAAAACTCCAAGAAATCATGAAACAACTTCAGAACTTGGGGAATCAGCTAGTAACTATCAAAAAACAAGTTCAGAGTTCTAGGCCATATTAGTCTCAAGCTCATTCTTAGGGTCAATATCAAACTAGACCCTAGTATCAGTAGAATAGACAACCATATCAAACTACAAATCAGAGCCAGAACCAAGCACAACCCCAAGTTGCTAGACCTTTCAGGTCATATTATCCAAACACAACTTCAACATCAAGGACATTGGTTCCAGCACAAAACAATATGGCACAAGAATATGATTGGTGTTTTCCATGCAATCAAGCACATAACCAATCAATGTGCTTTAATGGTTCTCTCAATCAAGCTTTGATGGTGCATACTAGTATGGTGCCACAAGAACCTAGCCAAGAGGGAGATCAACAACAATAGTCTCAACAAGGTGGACCTCCAGGAGAGACTATGCTTGTCAATTGGTAGGCTAAAAACTTCTGTGGAATGAATAAGCTCACTTCTCAAGGTGTGGCTGCCAATACCCAGTTCAAAAAGAGGAATAAGATAGAGGGCCAACCACTGAACTCAGGTGACCCTCAATCTTCCATCACTCCACAAGGTCCTGGTCCTACAATTACAACTCCCAATATGCATAACCAATCCAAGCCACCTCCCAAACCCAGTCAAGAACTGGTTGTAACAACCCATTTGCAAAAAATAAATGTGTCTAGGAAGGGGCAAAAAAAAGATAGCTCATTCAATATTATCGAGAAAATGAAAAGGACAAGTGTGAACATTTCTTTATGGGAGTCACTGGCCATTCTAGGGTAGAGGTATTTGTTGCAGAATTCTATGCAGAATTGGTAAAGTTCAAATTACCCCCCAACCAGCAAGAGAGAGTGCTTGCCAATATAGCTCAATCAGGGAGAAACCATGAAGAAAAAAAATGTAAGAACCTGAGACCTCCTCCCTTCTATGTCTTATTAATTATTGAAGAAAAATTGGTGCATAATTTTATGATTGATTTTGGGGCTAGTAGTTCTGTGATGCCCGAACAAATAGCTAATTAGTTGGGTCTCCAATATGAAGTCATCTCTAGAGGAGTAGTCCAATTAGATTGGACAACAGGGACCACTATGGGAATCATCAAGGATCTATCCGTCACTCTACATGCCTGCCCCAATGTGACTATTTTGCAAAACATATCAATCATAGATTCACCACCACATTTTTCTTTGTGTCTATTTAGGTACTTCACTACCAAAATTGGAGGCTACCTATCTGTTTATTGGTCACATATGCTCTTTAGGACAAGGTATGGGGTGAAGGCCACAATCATATCTGAACCTATTACTAATTATCATATTGAATCCTATGTGCCTAGCCTAATCAATGCCAATTTCTCATATTTTGATCAAGAAGACCTCCTAAGCACTTTTGAGGCAAATACCAAGGTGGTATGTATCCCAGACTTGAATCTCAATGACTGGGCCAACAAAAGTCATGCTTTTGATCCCTATAAGGATATGGAAGAATCTAAGCTAGGTTTCTACTACCTACATGAAGAAAATCATCCTCTTCCTGATTTAATTAAGCTAGAATACAAGGATGACAATGAGGTATGGCAATTGTGCTTTGATGTCTCAAGGAGTAGAAATGAAGCTGGAGGAGGAGCCATGATTGTGTCCCCTAGAGGTATGAGACATTATTCAGCATTTAGATTCTAGTTTACTTGCTCAAATAATACTACTGAATATGAGGCTTTAGTCCAAGGTCATCATTGGGCAAGGAAGCTGGGGATCAAGAATTTGCAAGTATTTGGTGATAGTGAACTAGTTGCCAATCAGGTCAGAGGGCTTAATACTATAAAAAATGACCTACTCAAGAACTACAAGAGTAGGATATTGGATCTCATGGAGGATTTTGAGGCCTTCAATATTGTGTCCATACCCAGGAACGAGAATGAAGCCATTGATAGACTTGCAACACTGGGAGCAACGTTTGATGTGGTTGAAAACATTAAGAGGGACTAAGAAAAAGCACATATCCATGTGGTTGTGAGGCCAACAGTTCCAGATAACAACACATGTTGGAAAGTGTTCGAAAATGATCAAAAAATCATTAATTTTTTGCAAGAAGAAGTTGAATTCTCAGTTATAAACAAAAGAATACTAGAGAAACAATACAGAAATAAGATAGTACAGCTGCATACGAACAAGCTTCCCAAAGGCTTAGAGACACTGGAATCTGTTTTCAATCCCAACGATCTCTTCAGAAAGGAGAAGGCTAACATACATATTAAAGGAGAAGATTCAGAGTCAATCCTAGTTGGAGAAGACAAAACACTTCAAGTTGGCAAAGTGGCCACCGGACAAGAAAGGTATGAATTTATACAACTTTTCCAAGAATTTCCAGATGTGTTTGCTTGGAGTTATGAAGACCTAAGAGGGTTCAATCCAAATCTAGCACAACACACAATCAAACTAGATCCAACTGCTCAACCCATCAGGTAGAAGCAGAGACCAGTCAACCCACATTTTGAGCCTCTGATGAAGAAAGAGCTAAACAAGCTTATAGAGGCAAGTATCATATCTCCAATCAAACACTCAAGTTGGGTTACAAACCTGGTCCCAGTCAGAAATAAAAAATGGAGAAATTAGGTTGTGTTGACTTCAGAGATTTGAATAGAGCGTCCGTCAAAGGTCACTACCCACTCCCTTCAATGGAGTAGAACTTGTAAGTAGTGTCTGGGTCAGAAAGGTTCTCCCTTCTAGATGGCTACTAAGGGTACAACTAGATCATGGTGAAAGAAGATGATCAATTCAAAACAACTTTCACCACCAAATGGGGCACTTATGCCTACAAGAAAATGCCATTTGGATTATCCAACACCGAAGCCACTTTTCAAAGGGCAATGAATATGGAATTCAAAGGAATGATCAAAAAAATAGTATTGATCTATCTGGATGACATTACAATGTTTTCAAAAAATGGAGCAGATCATCTTTTCCATCTAAGGCAGGTGTTCCAAAGGTGCAAAAATTTTGGGGTTTCATTGAACCCCAAGAAATGTATATTCTTGGCCCATGAAGGTAAGCTTCTAGGCCATATTGTATTAAATAAAGGATTGTCAATCGACGCAAAGAGATTTCAAGCAATAAGATCATTTCCATTGCCAAGTCATAAGAAGGCTCTTCAAATATTTTTGGGAAAAATCAATTTTGTCTGTAGGTTTGTTCTAAAATTTGTTGCCCTCATTAAGCCAATAACATTGATGCTGAAGAAGATCTTAGCATTCCAGTGGAAAGCTGAAGGGAAATTTTTTTTTGAGGATATCAAAGAAGTCATATCAAAAGCCCCAACTATTGTGAATCTAGATTTTTCTATAGACTTTGTATTGTATGCCTTTTTTGGTAGTGACACGGTTTTCGCAATCTTGGTTTAGCGGAACAGAGAAAGTAAAGAACAACCAATTGCTTTCTTCAGCTAAAGTCTGGAATATTATGAGGTGAGGTAATCCTTCATTGAGAAGCAGGTCCTGGCAATAATCACAGGATTGAAGAAGTTTAAGCATTTGGTTTGAAACAACAAGATCCAACTATTGGTCTCCCATGCAGGAGTTAAAGAGATCCTTCTCAGCAAGGACCTGAATGAGAAGCATACAAGATGGATCACTCATGTCATGGAATATGAAATTGAGATCAAGGTGACCAAGTTGGTATGTTGGAAGGGTTTGCGTGAGTAACTAGCCTCAGGTCAACAAGATGAAACAAACAACGAAAGGGAGGTTGTTTTTGTTCTACAAGATGATCAAGAAGAAGGGAGAGATGATGTACCTACTCTTTGTTAGACCCAAGACATGGTGCACTTCCTTAAAACAGGCATGTGTCCTCATGGGATGAGTAAAACAAAAAGGAGACATTTTAGGTTATAGGCCATCCCATATGTTCTTATTGATGGTGTCTTGTTCAAAAGAGACATCAATGACATTCTACTAAGATGCATTGGGACAAATCAGGTGGAGAGAGTGCTATAATAATTCCATGTTGAATCAGTTGAAGGCCATTTTACTCCAAGAGTGATAACACTCAAAATCATAAAATTCAGATATTATTTGCCCAAAGTGTTTAGTAACTGCTACACATGGATCAAGAGGTGTAGAAATTGTGCATTCTTCAATGACAAGGAAAGGCTAGCAGCACTTCCATCTCACCCAATCTCATTCGACCAACCTTTCATGTAATGGGGATTGGACTTCATTTGATTCATCAATCCAAATTCAATCAAAGGCCATAAATGGATTCTGATAGTGACAGATTATTTCACCAAGTGGACCGAGGAAGTGGCACTCAAGGAAGCCAATGAGTCTAGTAACCTAGATTTCTGTGAAGGGATAGTGGTCAGATTTGGAGTGCCAGCCACCATCATATCATACAATGCATTAGCATTCATAGGTTTCAAGATTATAGGATGGGTTGTCAAGAATGGGACTTATTTGAGCACTTCATCAAACTATTACCCTCAAGGTAATGTCCAAGATGAGTCTACAAACAAGAACCTAGTAAGGATCATCAGAAGAAATCCTAATGAGTATCAGAGGACCTGGCACACAAAGCTCAAAACAGACTTATGGGATGATAGAATAACACCCAATAGATCTATAGGCATCTCTCCATCCAATATTTTGTATGGGAAAGAGGAAGTGTTGCCTATATCACTTGAGTTTCCAGCATTAGAGCTCATGAAGCAACTAGAGATGTCTTAATTTGGACCAATGGAGGCAAGGTATCTAGAGTTGATAGAATTAGAAGAAGCCAAAGAATAAGCACTCCAATCAATAGAAAATAATCATGCCTCAATCAAGAAATGCTTTGACAAGAAGGAAAAAGCAAGAACCTTCCAGGAAGGAGACCTAGTTTTGAAATGGGATGCAGATCCAGTGAAACTAGGAAGGCATTCCAAGTTGGATGCTATTTGGAGTGACCCCTACATGGTCACAAAATGTAAGAGAAGCAATGTGTTCCAATTGTCTACATTAGATGGTGAAGAGTTACACATTCAAGTGAATAGAATCTATGTTAAGCACTGCTACTAAAAGGGAAGTCTCACCCTGTATATATTAGTTTATTCTCTCTTTCCTCTAAGTGCTTGTGCACATCGTATTGTTGTAGTGTAGGTTATTTTTCTCCTAAGTGCTTTGCACACTTTTCATATTCCATTTAGGGCATGTATGATTTAAAATTTTGTATAGAGTGTGGTGTTGTTTTGTGGCTCTTATGCAATCCATTCGGAAAGACAGATGAAACCTTGGGTCAAAACAATTTTCTACTCTTAGAAACCTTCATTTCGAATATTTCTTATGAAAATTGAGAATGCAAACAGCCAGGCTCGTGAATCACAGGTAGAATTAGTACCATACCATCTTTATCGACTCCATGCCCAAAGGATATGACAAGGCAATTGGTCTTTTCATCTAGCATGTAGATACCCATGTGAGACACCAAATTGTTATCCATATTTCACCTCGGGATGAATAATGGATCAGCCAAGACCCCACATAGAAGGAACCAGAGAAAACTCACTCGAAATATGAGGGGAGCAAGGGCCAAGACAGACTAAGGGACCCTGTATAATAGAAACAACTCTGTTAGGCCATTTCCACGTCTTAGATCTGTTCTCCAAGTTACAGGTAGACTCAACTATGAGATAGCAGGGCCAGACAAGAAGTGGAAGAAACGATGACGATCTGAAGTCCTCGAGCTCAAAATGGTTTAGGAAAAAGCCCAAAAATGACTAATTATGGAGGAGGTAGTGGAAGAAGCCACATGTCCTAACAGTGCTTCTCCAAAGGTGAATCTAAAAAGGGGAACCCAAACTTGCTCAAAGCTTCCACGCGTTCAGAGCCCCCAAGAAGTTGTAGGGCATTGAAAAGTCTTCAACTAAAAAGAAGGTGTCTTGTGTCGACTCGGCACAAATTTAGAAAGGAAGCCTAGGGTGGAGACTCAAACTTGTGATAGCCCTCCATGTAGGAAATGGTCAAAATAGATTCAAAACATGGGCTTCAAAATTGGCTAATTATAGATGTATCAGTGGAGAATGCCAAGTGTCAATGTGGTGCATCTCCAAGGGTTGACCTCAAGGTGGAAACCCAAATGAGTGTGAGCTCGCCACGTAGCCCAAAGTCTAAAAAGTAAGAGGGAGCGTTGAAAAGTCCATAGATCAGTAGAAGCCGAAAAGTGTCAACTCAAAACTCCTCCAACAGAAAACTTTGGGTTGGGTTATCAAGTGAGCGTGGTGTCTCCATGTGTTACTCCATCGTGGTAGATTTGTTTGAATAGTCAATGCATGAGCCCGGTAGGTGGAGGTTTCCAAGTGTCTTAATGGTGTTGATTCAAGGGTTGAACAGAGGAAAGGTTTCCAAACGAGCGCTAGACTGATGTGTGTCCCAGGGGAAAGTGGTCCATTGGGGGAAAATTTTGTTCTTTTCCCCTTGTTATCTCAAAAGGGGTAAAAGCTACAAATGGCCCGCAACTCCGTCCAAAGAAAAAAGTCAGCATTTGAGCCCGAGTCAAAGCCAAAGCGGGGAGTCAGAGGAAAAAGTGAAAATGTTCTTTTTTTTCAAAAGGTAAAAAGATGAAGATAGAAACACATTCCCTAGCCAACCAAAAGGAGTCACGTGTCTAGGCGGAGCTTCGAGGCTGCGGGAGTTTTTTGAGTTTTGCATTTTTTGTGCAAAAGGGCAGAAACATAGATTGCAGACCCGTAGACCTGATTTTTGCTCTAATCTGGCTGCCACGTTTCCCATTTAAAAAAGGGGACCCATTTTTCAAAAAAAATTCCTGACCATTTGTATGGACTCGATACAAACTTCGAAGGGGCATATCTTTCGACTCAGGGCTCGAAATATTACGAATTTGACACCATTAGAAAGATCTTGGCCTCACCCATGCCATGGAGGCCTGAAACTTTAATTTTGAGGAGGTTAGGTGATGAAAATGGAGGAAATGTATTCAAGATTTCAATGCGGGATCTTCTTACCTCAACAACCAAATCAGATTTGACATGTTTCACCGTTTTCTCTTTCTTCAAGGCTTCGAACCAAGGATTGATGTAGTAAAAATGGATTTGGTGGAAGATTTTATCAGAAGCATTAATAGCAGTGGTTGAACTTAAACCTAATTTTCCCACTTCTATCTCTCTTCCTTCTGTCTAATTGAATCTATAAATACGGGGGTAGGATTCATTGTATTGGGTTGGACATTATTTTTTTAACAAGCACCCTTCTCCTTCTAACAAAGGGATTTGTGGGGTTCAGGCCTTCCATTAAAATTGTAATACGTTTTTTCCTTTTCGCTATTTTGGAATGAACTGTACCAACCCATAGAGCAATAAAACATGTCTGTGATCAATCTTAGATCCTTTCTTGTCTCTTTTGCTTTCATTTGGTCTCCCATTACAAATCTAGCTATCTGTGCTTGTTTATTGTATGCATTTTGTTGGTTTGTGACTATTGGCAAAATAAGTGTTCATCATTCCTTTTGTGCATCACCTGGTTGTTTAGTTATTTCTTATTCCTTATACTCTTTTATCAACGTCTCCTTGGCATGTTTTAGATTAAGTATAGAGATAGATCAACTGCAAATCCTAACATATGCACCTAAACAAAGGAATAAGGAACCAACCTTCAATTTGGAGAACTTTTCCATTTTTGCAAGGTCCCATACCTTGGGGAAAGTTCAATATTATGCAATCACACCAAATGACCCTACCTTAGAAAAGCATACATGTATAACTCATTTGGGGTCACTCTGATTTCCCACTAAAAATAATACAAAATGTGAACGTGGTGGTCAATTTCGCAGGATAAGTCATAGAACCACCTTTTTTACCCTTCAATTAAGGATAGGTGTTTGGTTCTTACAAGTAGGAAGTACCCATCTTCCATATGTATGCCATATTTGGGATAAAAACTATCAACCTCCTCCAAATGTTTTTTAATTCATCCATGTGTTGCTGCATATCAATTTTAAGATAATATCTTACCTTTTTGTATCCTACATTTATCTTTCTCCATACTTGCTTCCTCAACACAATATCTCTTCTCACCCCTTATAGATGAAAAAGTCCCTTCTAACATTTTCCAATATATACAGTATCTTCCCAAACTATCATGCATGTATCCCTAGTCACTCCATATTCTCCTTTAACCCACTTCCTCTCAATTTGTGTGTATGCTATATAAAATTTTAATAGTTTTACACATGTTCCATCTTAAATAACCTTGTTCACCATGTGGTTCCAAGGAATTGCCTCTTCATCATTCTGAAGAAGATTTAGAACGTGATTCCACCTTTCCTTCTACACTCTCAAAGTATTTTTTCCTCCATAATATAGCAGCCCCTGTGAAATTGCCAACACTTTCCCAATAATATAGCACATGCATGCATCAGGAAGACATCACACTGAATTGTTTTCATGAATTTGTCCTTCATCATCTCAATCTCATATTTTCACTTCACAGTGTCTATTTTCCTTCCATTAGCCAAGTTAAGCTATAATTATTTTGATTTGGTTGGTTTTCCAATCCTAGATTCTCTACCATCTCAAAATATTCCAAATTGTAACTACTTCTTCTATCAACTAATAATGTTCATCATTTCTCCCTATTGTTTCACCTTATGAAAAACATGTGTTGTGTCTCATGTCACAACTCATATTATTATTCCATGACCTTAAGACGTTATTTTATATCGTCAAGATATTTCCTTTCTCTCATGCTTCCTTTATCTCATCAATTTATTATTCTTACACAATGTGTGCACTATTATTCTTCCTCTTCTCATCATCCCTGTGAAGACCATAATAGGATTTGTTCCCTACTTCATAGCATTGAAATGGCATCTCACTAAATATTCCACATCAACCCATTACTCTGGTGGAATTATATTTTCAGTTATTCACTTTCTTTTGTGCACCGCTTCTACACTTTCTATTCTTCTACTCGGGTGTTGCTAGTTCTTTAGCACCACGTCACATTTTTATTTATTTCTGCACACCATTTTATCCTTTTACCTCAAGGAATACACCATAATTTATTTAAATCCTGACATATTTCCAAGAATCTAGACTTATAGTATCATCAATTGTGGATTTATAATTGTTGAAATTGAATTCTGACATTTCCATTATTTGTTTTTATCTAGTTTTATATTAGATTCTAATATTGTTTTTATTGGTTTTTAAGTAGTGTAATATTGAATTCCAATATTTACACTATGTAGAAGTAATTAGAAAACTCTTTTTATCATTAGAAAAATCTTCCCATTGTACCCTTGAAAGGTTTGCACTCTATACAGATAATATTAGAACAATATTATCTAAGCTAATTTAAAATGGGAATTTGCATATTCTAAACAAGTAACTCAAGAATATTTTTCATTGAAAGGTTATGTGGCTTCATTTATTAAGGTTATTCAGTATTTAAACTTAATTAATGGGTAATGATGCATATTAATTTTGTAGTTCTTAATCCAAGAATTAGGGGACTCAACGAATATAATTTATTTGATGTAATGAAATAATAAACCATAACCAATTCTCTGTAAAATTGAAGTTGCAACCACATATTCAAGTATCTATACTTCAAAGGTTTGCACTATATAAATTTCTTATATCAATAAAAAAAGTAATTAATTTAGAATGGGAATTTTCCCATTCTAAACAACTAACTTACGAATATTTTTCTAATAAGGATTGAGATGGAAGGGATCATATGTAATATGAACACTTAATAATGTTCAATTCACAAAGTCTAAGACATCATTGAATGGTAACAACATGATTGGTGTTTTGAAAATGATAAGTTTAATGGCTTCATTTATTATTAGATTTATTAGTGTCGAAGCTTTACTAATAGGTTATGCACATAATTTATGGGTTCTTTCAAGGTACAAATATTTCTCTATTCCATTCATCGTGCTACAAAACTCATTCGACACATTTTTGGGTACAATCTTCATTCGAATCTCCAAGGAACGCTTTTATTTTCTACTTTATGTTACTGAACCCTTATTCACCAATATAAAGTGGAGGAAAATGTATAAACTAAATCACGCTCTTACTATGTACATATATCTTTTAAATACTTTATTTATATTCATAGTTCCTAAGCAAGAGAATTACACATTAACACCTCTTTACTTTGTTTTGACATTGCTTTTATCCTTTCCATATGTATTTCTTGATGTTTTTTATTGATAACTTATAGTTTTCCATACCAAATGTCATCTTAGTCAACTCTAATTTCATTTTTGTGTCCTTTTGACTCTTTTTAAATGACTTCCCATTAGGGATAGGATCGCTCAGGTGCTACTATCCCCACTGTCAACTTTTTTCCTATGTCTCTTTTTCCTATCTTCCGGGTCTTACTTCTTTATTGTCTTCTTTTATGACCCTTGGTCGACCTTTCACTTGTTAATGGTGAAACTTATGGAAAGGGATCATATATATGCATATCTTATTTAACCTCATTAGGGTGGGGGGAAAATAATTCGAGAAACACATACTACTACAAAGAGATAATATTGTCTATCTAGTACATCAAGGACTACATTTTGGAATAGTATACTTCATTACATAGGAGGGCTTATATTTAATTTCATACCACACGTTGGTGTTTGGGAAAAAGTAGTTATAGATTGTTATCTCTTTGTGTGAATGGCACTAGAGCATGCTAGCTCAAGGGAAACTATTTCAATCACACACCCAAGTACATAAAGTCTTAAATGTAGTGTAGCGCTTAGTGATAATCACATTGGGGTTCCTATTCAGGTCACTGTGACTCAAGCATATGCATATTTTTATTCATCTAATGTGTGCTTCAGTACTATGCATGTATTCAGGGTTTATTTTGTAGGTACAAGTGTGACACAACTAATCTGATGCGACATAAAATAAATAAGGAACACCACTAAGTGACATAAATAGAACCAAATTCTAAGCGATTTCATGGAAACCAACACCCAAAACAAATGCTAGAGCCTGGGCGGCCCTATCACCTTCTAGATGCTCCTATCCTTAAGATTGTCACTTCCTAGAATTAGACACAAAGCTAATATAGTCCAGAATATGCCTTTTCAGCATATTCATTAGTCTAAAATCAGTCCAGACATACAGATACAAGGTGAGTCATTTTCTAAGCCCTATCTATCCCTCTTGTTTTTTACTTCTTGAGCTTAATCTTTCTTGAATATTGTTATATGCATTTAATTAGTAGTGTTCCTATCTTCTATATAATTTTATTAAATCAGGATGTGAGTACACCATTGTTGCTAACTCAGAGCCCTTTGAATATTGTAAATTCAACACATATGGTTCTCAAGTACTTATCAGCACTCCCCCGAAACAACCCATAATTTTTAACGAACTAACCACCTAACTTGTACATTAATCTAGTCACGGCTCTGACATTTCTAATTAATTACAAAAATTTCTTCAACTCAATACAAATGTACTCCCCCAAGACAACGTTGATTATTCCTTAGATAATGTTATTGAGACTATTGAACTTATTATTGATACTCTTTGTAAACTCAATTTTAATTATATCAACGAAGATGGATCTCTATTTCACTCTTTTTACGTATGCAACTCCAAGGCATTATTAACTTAAACCTGCCACAACAAACACTTGTACCTCAATGACATTGGCTTGTCATGAAAAATCTACTATAGCTAATTCTGCCTATAAACAACAGAGTTCCCATGCAATTTTGTGAAAACCTTTGGCTTGCCTTGCATTGGCCCAAAGAAAATCTCTAAGAAGTGTGGCCAACTTGTTGAATGAAGCCTTGGAAGGGCACCAACACAAAGAGCAGTAAGCATGTGTAGCTATAAGAATTTTATTGTAGACCACGAATTTTCCTCCCAAAGAAAGAGGCTTAAAAACCCAACAACAATTTATTTTGACCCTATAAAGTATGTACTGCCATATGTTAGAGAATGTGTTATCAAAAGCAAAAGGAATTCCGAATAATTTAAATTGTTCTTCATTGGTAATCCACATCTACGGGAACTTATTTAACTAATTCAGCATGGTCCATGGACTCTATCTATAACCCAATGTTTTAGACCATTGAAAATTAGAGCCCAAAGCTTTGCGGAAAATGTCAATGCAGACAATGATTTATGATATATTTTTCTCGTTCTTGGTCAAAGTAAAAAAAGTATCATCACCGAAATATCCATACATAAGTTGTGTAGAACAATCTTGGAGATAGATTTCTCAAATGCACCCCTCTTCAACTTTTTGTGCAAGAAGATAACCAAGCACTTAAGCCACAAGGACAAATAGAGCTTAAGTAAGAAGACAACCTTGCACTATGGATCTAAATAGTCCAAACGAATCAGACTTGTGGTCAGGGCTGGAATTTCAAATGATCTCTACCTGTCAAATCAATTTTTATTGATAGCTCAATTCTTGTAGGTAATTGTATATTCCAATTTTTTCTATACAATTTTTTTTATAATTCCTTCTTATAAATTTGGTAGCGTACAAAATGATAGGTTAAAAATTTAAATTGTACAATTTTACAGATTGTCAATTTCCAAGCCTGCTTGCAGCCATTGATGTGCACTAATCAAAGAGTAACATACATAGTCCCACTCCCGTACCACAATTAAGTGCAATCACTTATTTTGCATCCCATTCTGTGCCCAATTTCTTTGTAAGTTGTTATAACTTGTATAACAACCTTCCCCGATGAACACGGCGAAGAAATTGAACAGAACGAAACTTGAAAGGGCCACAATTTATTGCGAATCCTCCAGTTGACACGTAAATAAACAAAATGACGTCACAACTTTTTCTGCTTTGTTTGTTTGATACTGTTTGTAAGGTCTAAATAATACTGTGAGGGGAAGAGACGTCGTTGAATTAAATGGCAAAAAACCCAAGGGCGGATACCAAACGTTTCGGTCATATCCCCAACTCGCCACTTACATATTTTTTCCCGGAGACAAAGACGGCATTGATCATTGCAGGTATGCATTCCTTTGCCTCGAATAAAAGCTATCACACCCGGGGCCTGAAGAGGTAATCACAAAACTAATGGCCAGACAGTCGCTTATGAAGTTATAACACAGCCCATAGAATAGCCAGTTATAATTAAAAGCTGCCTGGCATCTGCATAGCCAATTTTAATGCCCTCAGCAGCATCTGCATGCATACTTTGAAGAGTTGAAACACTGATGGAGGAGAAAGATTAGTCATTTATGTTCAATATTTTATTAATTACACGGTTGGCCCCCAACTTTACTATTTGTTGTAGATAGTTGCGGATGGTGCAGAGCCTCAATTTTATCTTTTAAAACGGTATAAAGTGGAGCCATCATATTAATTATGGTGGTAAAGCCATTTGTGGCGGGACAGGTTCGTGATAAGAGGGGACCAAACAAAAACGCAATTGCAGTCTCCTTCACCACAACTTGGAGATGAGGAAGCTTTGCATTTAATATATCCTAAGCCCTCGCGGAATATCATTATAAATTTAAACCATACGGTCAAACCATACAGTCAAATCGGTGCATGATTTGTTTTAGATGGGAATATCTATATCTACCGTTCTATGATACCCAAATTCAATGGGCATGATTGTATCAACCGAAAGAGTGCTACGTGATGATTAAATGAGTCAACATTATTTCTTTATTGGTATTATTTTTCCTTTTGAGATTTGTCTTTTGCAGATTTCTCCTACAAGAGATGACATTTGACATCCGTGCCAGATGTTTTTGGCTGTGCGACACATTACTTTTAGTTTTATTTTACAGAATTTTTTTTATAAATCTTCTGGCAATTTTATGAGACCAAAAAAATGACATCCAGTAATTTCCACTCCCTTACATAGACATTATTTATCTCGAAATAAAATGTGAAATATTTAGGAAGGTTATTGAAAGATGTAAAGGAGTCTCGGTCATTTTTAGCTTTGAAATAATTATGTAGTAGGATGTAACACGTATTTATTGGGGTATTTTAAAGTTAGGTTTCTCACATATATAGGTGGTTGTTTCCAAGATCTAAGTCATAATTTACATTAATTTGTTTGTTGAAAAAGAATAATGGTGTCATAAAAATACGATTGTAAATTCAATTAAATGTTTGTCCACAATGTAATACCCTCTTTCTTAGCCTTGTCCTTATTTTAAATGACTTTCAATTTGCATGTACTTGGTTTGCTATATACTTATAAACGAAGAACTAAGAGCTACGTCCCTAAGGAAATTGGAATTTTCTTATATAGTTGAATCTAATGTCACAAACAAGATTTCTAACAATTATGGTATCATAGATTAAAAAAAACCAATACAAATTAAGGGATCCATTATTTGACTCAATAAAAATTCCCAAGATTGACAATTTCAATTGATCTTTGTCAAATGGTTTACACCTGTTAAACAACTTTATAGTCTCCCACTCGTATTTAATGGTTCCGCAGATTTGCACAAAATATGTGATAACAAAATATTGTTTAATTGAAATGTGTACAATAATGAAATTGTGCAATGGGTTTACACACAACCTAGACAACAAAAAATACGAAAGTTATTTTGTATTGTACGCATATAACACACTATTTGACTACGTATCCCACTAATAACACAAAATGTTAGCAAGAGTAACTCTAATATTTTTGAACAATGTTTTTTTTATACAAGATCACCTGTCAACCCATATGTTCCTTTTTAATACACCTCATGTAATACAAAATGTGAACGTGGTGCTCAATTTCGCATGATAAGTAGTAATACTACCCTTTTATCCATCAATTAAGGATATGGGGTTCCTTCTTACAAGTAGGGAGTACCCATCTTCCAAATGTATGATAAATTTGGGAGAAAAACCATACACTTCCTTCAAATGTGTTTTAATTCATGCATGTGTTGCTTCATATAAAATTTAAGAAGATATCTTACCTTTTTATATCCTACATTTTTGTTTCTACATACTTGCTTCCTCAACACAATACCTCTTCTTTCCCTTTATAGATAAAAGAGTCCCTTCTAACATTTTCCAATCTATACGGTATCTCTCCACACTATCATGCATGTCTCCCCAGTCAATCAATATTCTCCTTTCACCCACTTCCTCTCAATCTATGTGTATTTTATATAAAAATTTATCACTTCTACACATGTTCCATCTTTAAAATCCTTGTGCACCATGTGGTTCCAAGGAATTCCCTATTCATCATCCCTAAGAAGATTCAAAATGTGATTCTAGCCATCCTTCTACACTCTGAAATTATTTTTCCTCCATAATATAGCACCTGCCTTAAAATTTCCAAGGCCTTCACAATAATATAGTCCATGCATGTATCAGGAAGACATCATATTGAATTGTTTTCATGAATTTTTCCTTCATCATCTCAGCCTCATATTGTTGCTTCAAAATGTCTATTTTTCCTTCCATTAGCCAAGTTAAGCTATAATGAGTTTGATTCGGTTAGTTTTCCAATCCCAAATTCTCTACCATCTCAAAATATTTCAAAGTGTAACTACTTCTTCTATCGGCTAATACTGTTCATCATTTACCCCTATTGTTGCACCTTATGCAAAACATATGTTTTCTCTCAAGTCACAGCTCATATTATTCTTCCATAACCTTTAAGACCTTATTTTATACCATCAAGAAATTTCCTTTCTCTCATTCTCCTTTTATCTCATCACTTTATTCTACTTACACAATGTGTGAATTATTATTCTTCCTCTTCTCATCAGCCATGTGAAAACCATCCTAGGACTTATTCCCTACTTCACAACATTGAAAAGGCATCTCACTAAATATTCCACAGCAATCCATTACTCTAGTGGAATTAGTTTTTCACTTATTCACTTTCTCTTGTGCATTGCTTACACACTTTCCGTTCTTCTACCCGGGTGTTGCTAGTTCTTTATCACCACGTGAAGTTTTTATTTCTTTTTGCACACCATTTTATCCTTTAACCTCAAGGAATACACCATAATATTTTTAAATCATGACATATTTCCGAGAATCTAGATTTATAGTATCAATAACTATGGGTTTATAATTGTTGAGATTGGATTTTTACATTTCCATTATTGGTTTTTATCTAGTTTGATATTAGATTCCAATATTTTTACTATTGGTTTTTAAGTATTGTAATATCGGATTCCAATATTTACACTATGTACAAGTAATTAGAAAGCTCTTTTTAACATCAACAAAATAATCCCACTGTACCCTCGGAAGGTTTGCACTCTATAGAGATAATATTAGAACAATATTATCTAAGATAATTTAGAATGTCCATTTTCACATTCTAAACAAGTGACTTAAGAATAATTTTCATTGAAAAGTTATGTGGCTTCATTTATCAAGGTTATTCAGTATCTAAACTTAATTAATGGGTAATTATGCATATAAATTTTATAGTTCTTAATCAAAGAATAAGGGGATTTAAAGGATATCATTTAGTTGATGTAATTAAATAATAATCCATATCCAATTCTCTATAAAACCATTTTTTTTGTCACATAGTCAAGTATCTAGACTTGAAAGGTTTGCACTTTATTAAGTTCTTATAACAATAAAAAAATAAATTAGTTTAGAATGGGCATTTTCCCACTATAAACAAGTAACTTAGGAATATTTTTAAAAGAAGGATTGAGATGGAGGGAAACATATGTAATATGCACACTTAATAATTTTCACCTGACCAAGTCTAATACATCATTGAATGGTAAGAGTGTGATTGTTGTTTTTAAAATGATACGTTTCATGGCTTCATTTATTATTAGATTTATTAGTGTCGAAGCTTAATTAATAGGTTATGCACATAAATTTAGGCAAAGAGAATTTAATTTTGTGGTTGTAATGAAATCATAAATCATGGAAATTTCCCTAAAAACCCAAAACATACCCAATTCCCTGTAAATCACAACTAACTCCCTGCAAAATTAGTAACATAATAAAGGAATTGTTATGTTTTTTATGAATTAATTTAATTTCATGGTGGAAATTATATTTATAAGAAATTAATAAAACATTTCCATGGCTAATGAAACATTTTTATTCATTTTTGGTCTAAAGCTTGATCTTGTAGAGGTGTTATAGAGGGCCTTGAATTTTAAGAAAAACTATCATTAACCTCTTTCGTTGGAAGCTAGGAGTCTGTGTGGATTTTTTGGTTCCCTTTTGGCTAGTTTGGGTGCACCTTCCTTCCCTTCCTATAGATTTTTGGGACTAAGAAGTTATCTCGGGGATTGTTAAAGTTTATGACCTTTGATACAACTATATAGGAAAGATCCAAAATATTGTGTGATAGGTTTTGTGTAAGTATGAACCAGGAAAAATCACTCCCTCAATCCATTTTCCTTATCTCTTCAGTTGGTACCATAATCCAGAAGATCATTTATGAAGGATCTTCTATCTTTTACTCCAAATATTGCTCAACTGGCCATGGGATGGGTGCATGCAGGATATATTAACCAATATGGCAGGTTAAGTTCTCCAAGGAAAAATGGATAACATGACATGCAAAGGTGAGGCCTATGAATCTTATCACAATTGGGATGGATGTTAATAGAGACTCATATAGGGAGGTCTCAAATTGAAACCACAATGGTACCTTCTACTATTGAGGGTGTTGATCTAGTTGGAGGAAAGGAGTTGTCTGAAAAGGACTCAAATTTATGGAATTCTCATGATGATTATGAATATAGCTTGGAGGAGGACTGAAACATTGATGTTGGGTTAGAGGAATATTCAGATTATCTTGCATAAGGCTTGAAGCAGGATGCTAAGGAGTTGGGTGGTGAGTCAGTCCCAACATCAGAATAGGATATCGCGGTGATAGAGGATGTAGCACAAGCCTTTGTGGGGCCTAATGATGGGTTGTGTAGCATAGTGCCACCTTCCACTTTGTATGATATGAAAATAGAAACCTTAAATGGATATGATTGGATGGACCAATTAGTGTCTATTGCATTGAAGAGGAAAGATGTGTTGGAGGTATCTTTTGAAAAAATGTGATGGAAGTGGACTGTCGAGCACTCTCCAAAGGGAAAGATATAATTAGTTTACATGTTAATAAGTTGAATCATTCCCAGATTGATCTTGATTCGCTTATGATCCTGAAATTATTGGAGGGTGAGTGTTATCATGGATATGTCAACTCAACATTTGGTGGTGGAATGACTAAAGATTTGGATGATGGGTCAAACACGATGTGATATAAAAAACATATATGAAAGAATGTGGTCCCGCTCTCTCGTATAATCACTAGGAGTAGGTACAAATGGTATCTTGATCTTGAGCTCCCATGATTCTCTATTTTTCTATTGTTTTTTTGTGTTTTTATTTGTTTCATGTTGTTTTGAAGCTGTAGTGGTGATGCAGTGTTGTTGTTTTCATGCTTCCTTAAGGTAGGATCCTCCCTATTTTTGTTCCTAACTGATGTTTCTTTGTAAATATGGTATTTGAACCATTTTTCTATTAGGGTATGGTCCCTCCCAAAAGACCATTTACCAATAATAAAAAAATAACACATTAATAAGATTGAACTTATGTAAATGACACGATGTTTTAAAGAATTATATGTAAAAATATTCATTACTTTACACTCAATATTCCACTTAAATATTAAATAATAATACAACTATAAAGTTTTATTAGAGCATGCTTTAGAATATATATATATTTGAAAACGCACATCTTGGGACAAGATGATTTCACATAAAAGTTTATGATTTTCAATAGTTTCTCCAAGTTAACATTCATTACCCTATTTAAGAAGTTCCCATTATGATTAAATGGCCTCATGTCCTTTTTCTGGTATATTTATGAAGTCATTTTGCATAATTTTAATTGTTTTCCATGCCGAGATGATGCTATCAATATCAATATCTTCTTTAAGTTCTTTTGATATGGTCCATGTTTTATTTGGCCTTAAACAATCCTGATGCAATCTTACACCTTCTCCTCTCCCTGTAGATTTCCAATATTGAACTCTCACCTTTTTATTTACATGATTTCCTTACCATTTAAGGAAAACATCCCTATGTTTGTCTCACCATTCACATATTTTCACTATAACTTCATGATCATATAAGAATCTTGTGTTCCTTGAACACATCCTTCAATGGATTGAATTCTCATTTAGTTCTTCCACAAACATGCCCAATGTAAATCTAATTATTACTTGAGATATGTTGACTAATGTATTCTTCTCTACGAATATGTGTGGCTCATATTATTTGGTCATATGTGTCTTTTTTCTCTAATCTCTTTTTCCCAAAAACAAGCATCTAACCTCATGCTATAATTTACATAGTCATATGGTCTATCCAAAGAATGGAAAACATTTTCCCAATAAATTATTTTTGGAATCAAATAATCACTACCTTCATCTAGTACGATTTTCCCCCAATGTTCAATAAATGCTTTTATTCCATTTCTTTTAGTTCTTTCAAATATGCCGAAGGAGGTTGTCCTTTCAGCAAGTTTTGTTCACCATGATCCTTTTAATGACATATTTGGATTGGACTAGACCAATATAAATCCTTTATTTTAGTTGTATAATCCATCATTGGTATGCCATCCATGACACGAAATATGAACATTTTAGGTTTATTGATACCCATTATCTTATGGTTTCCATCCAACAAGAATGACTCCACAAAGTCCTTGAAGTTGTACACTTCTTCAATGAGGTAAGGATTGAATATACTTGACCCTTCTTGGGATGTTCAGTAGGAGTCCATAATAAATGGAAAATAAATTTTTTCTACTTTATCTAACGATGTTGTTAATCTTCCAAAAGTCACATTTATATCCTTATGAGTGCATCCCATTGGATGGGATCTTAGATACACAATGTTGAATACCCTTTGTGCTATCAACATTGACAAAAATGAAAATAAGATACAATTCTTTTTATCACTCAAATCATTATCCAATTCCAAGTAAATGATCAATGGTTACATTTTATATGACTTATTTTTACCAGCAACATTAACCACGATTTTTAATGGTAAAATATTTCCTTATACCCTTTACATATTTCTTGATCATCATTTTGTAATTGTGCATCATGCAATGGCTATTTGAATGATCCATAACTGTACAATAAATCTCCATACTCATTAATTAAAGGTCCTTCAAGATTCCTAATACAAAAAGATAATTATGTGACTCATTAGTTTTTTCCATGTTAAAAAAATAGTATGCCAGACTAGCTAAAACCCCATGTTTTGTGTTCATGTGTGAGTGTACCAGTCAAAGTAATGAGTGGCTTCATAACATTACGTATTGAATTTATTCATTTTCCCATCCTTGGTATGTAAGTTTTCATTTTGTTTATTTTATCATTCAGAATGCTCAAGAATCCATGAGGATGTTCATCTAATTGCAATCTATGGGAATATTATGTTGCATGAAAACTTTGAATATATTAACATTGTTCCATTTTTGTTCCTCTTCAATTTTTGAGAGTGTTTTTGGGCATGTGGTGGCTCTACTTTTGTTGTAAAAATATGAGAACTCATAACACTTGAAAAATATGTTATTTTTACAATAGAAACATGTTGAAATTTCTTCATTATGCAATTGAATTTTGATTGTGGCATATGAGGAATTATCAATAATTCAAGCTCCTCGTTACATTTTTCGCAATATATTTTATGTATAGAATAAAGGAAGAAACCTATCAGGAAATTTTTCTCGATCTTATCCTATAGACAGAGTAAAATGCATAGTGATATCTGAATTTATCTAAAAAATTCTCGATATTCAAGCCATTATCGTGGCAGTATTTGACCTTTGTTTCTCTTTTCTAGTGTTACCATTCACTACATCACTACCATAAATTATCCAGTCAGATTAATGATTATAGAAATAACTCCATAAGTACCACTAAACTTTTTACCATGCAATCTGAAAAACATCCATCCCATCAAATTTCATTCAACATAATTCCATAGATTGGTTTCCTGCATTGAAAATAGCATTTACTCTTAATGTAACAGACACAAATTTAATTTTTTCAATTTTACTGAGGGATCTTGTTTTGCACAACATATTTTGAACTCTAATTGAAGAAAGAGGTAATTTTTGGAAACAATTGGATTTGCATCGATGAAATTTTACATTTTCTACTTCATATATAAATATTAATCATTTTTCTATCCTAATCATATTTTCAATTTGATGGATTGGCTAGAGGGGAAAGCAATTTTTGGTGTTTTTTAGCATTGTAAGATCTACTTATCACTTTTTTGGAATGATTGTAATTATTGACATCAATATTAATTGGATAAAAAAACTTAGGTTATCATTATTCTAATGTATCCCACGTGATGACCTCAACCTCTTTTTAGTGTGATATCACATCACCCCCCGAATGGCCTCAGATGTGAGTGGGACATTCACTGTGACTGCATAACATGGAACCATTTCTCAAGATGTGGGACTTGCAAAATTGAGATGGAACTCCAGAGAAGGCTGGTTCCTGCTCCTAAACTACCTACCACAAGCTACTCTAATGCAGGAAAACAATCTAATCCTAATATAACTATTCCAAGGGATTAGTGAGAGAGAGAAATGCATGAAAACAAAGCCTACACTAAAGTGATGATACACTAGAGAAGGAGATTTTTGATCAAAATATCAGCTACCTAAAGTGGAGAGAGGTGAGAAATGGTGAGGATGAATAGATGCATCACAGACCAAAGATAGATTTCACATAGAAAACCACTTCAAACCCATTAAACACATCTCTCAAAACCTGCAATAGACATCTAAATTATGAATAGTATACCCTGCAATCATGAGAGGTAAGAAGAGACAATAAAATAAGGATGGAAAAAATGCATCAAAAAACATATTCTATTCCTCCATGAGTTTACACAATACATCATCAATAGGAAAGATGCAAGAAACACCATTACAAAGCCATGATAGGAGGCTTAAACTCCACATTCAACCTGAGCGGAGAAAAAGAGAGGGGGAAGGAGAGAAAAGATGACCAACCTGTAGAAAAATGCCCCTCCTTTACAATATATAGAAGAATGAGAGAAGGAGAGAGGGAAAAATTGAACCCTGCTTCAACCACCCCTAAAAGAGCATTGAGTCCACTTGCAACCATGATGGGCTTCACTACAAAACCCATGGCCCCATGCATTGTTCTTTATTGGGAAAGAAAGGGGGCCATCCTTGATTATGGCGGTAGGTAAGGAACTAGAAAGCCTAAAAAATGGCAGACCAAATTTATCATTTTCATTAATGGTGGTAGGTGAGTAGCAAATGCCGATAGCTCTCTGAAAATTCCTCCCTTTCTTAGATCCAAGATTCCAATTGAAAGATATGGCTTTCTAAAGATCGAGGGTCAGGCGTTGAATGCAGGCTCACAATATTTAAAATATTTTATTCATGCGAGATCCACATGGCAGGCCCAAGTGCCTTAAGACTTCAACCCCCTCCCTTCACTCTTGAAGTTATGCTGAAGAGACACATAACATCATCCGTGGGCCTAATATATTTCCTTTGTGTTCTGGCTAACTCCCTCTGGTTTGGCAGAGACACTATGTCTGACCCTAGACACGTGGAGGGTTGGAACACATTTGGGACCTTCCTCTAGATTTTTCTTTTTAATTTTCTTTGACAAGGCACGTGGAAGCTTCCACTAGCTTGTCCCAATCTTGGAATTTTCAACGTCTGACAAAACCTTTTTCAGACCCTAACTACATTACGTGTTGGCGCTTATTTTGGGTCCCTATCTTTGTCATACCTTTTGAAGTTGCATCGATGAGACACATGGGATCCTCCACTACTCTGCTACTTTTATTTGAATTTTCAATAGACAGATTTACCCTTTAGGGATCTGGACACATGGAGATCATGTGTTCATTTGGGGCCCCTGCTTTGGATTCTAACCTTGCAGTTGTACTGAGTTGACACACAGCTCTTTCCGCTGGCCTTAGACTTTTCAATAGACGATTCATCTTCCTCAGAATCTGACCACATAGAGGCCTGGTGCTCATTTGGTGTCCCCACTTTTGATTCTTCCTTTGAAGTTATGTTGAAGAGGCACATGGTAGCTTCCGTGGTTCCTTTGACTTTTGCCACGACAAGTTCTTCCTTTCTAGAAATCTGACTATGTGGCGAGACTATTCTCATTTGGGGTCTCTATTTTTTATCACCTTTTGGAATTATGCTGAGCTGACACATGGCGCCTTCCACGAGTCCATTGCTTAGCCCCGAGTCCAATCATATGTGAATTCTGAATACTTCAAGCCCTTTCTCCAATTTTTTCCTGTTGAGCTTCTGGTCTCCTTTAATGTTGTTTGGCCTCATTTTTTGACCTTTCTCCTCCATTTTCAAGCCCACCTGACCCCTTGATTTGGGATCGAATGTGAGCTCAAAAGACTAAACTGAACCTTTTATTTTCTTCTATGCAGGGTCAAGTTCGATCAATTTTTCCTGAGAGAAAAAATTGGATAGTAATTTGGTGACTCACAGGGGACATCTACCTGCTAGATGAAGAGACCAATTTTCTTGTTGGATTCCTTAGTCATGGAATCAAAAATGATAGCCTGATACTCATGTTTCTCTTGAAACCTCAAACCCAACTGATTTCACTTGGTGATCCTGGGCTTACCTCGCTATCTACACTCTCAATTTTCATAAGAAAATATTGAAGATGAGATTTTTGAGAGTAGAAAATTTTATTGACCTAGGGATTCACCTGTTTCTTAGCCACCAAAACAATATTCACCTTGGAGGCACATCGAACTGTACAATGATAGATCCTTCGAGCAACAAAACACCACAACATCGTTATGTATAAAACTGAAAATCATACATGCTCCAAGTGGAACATGCATAGTGTGAAAAAGTAGTTATTCTACTGAAAGAACATCTACTCCTACTCGTACACTAACCCTAAAAAAGAAAATATAAATAAATCCTGCTACAGGTAGGGAGAAATAACTTCCCTTTCTCAAAATAGGTAACCATGTATCCAATTTCGAGCTAAACATGGATTTCATTATGAGTGACAAACTAACAAGAGGTCTATCCTCCACCCATATCATCAAGGTATCAACATCAATAAAAAATAAATCCTCAAGTTGATTGGCATTGGAATCTTAGAGGTGCTGATGGTGACCCTTGGTTCTTTGAAACTCATGCTCATGCCCTGAAATGGACATGATTGGTTTGGGCTTCTCCCTTAGACTCTAATGAAACCAAGTACCTGATAGGGCATGGTCTGGTCCTTTAAATGTGCTCATTGTTATGAATTCAAATACAAGAGTGGAGTCTTCTTGTGGACCTTCTTGGGTGAATGATGTGGGAAAGATGGGATCCTCGTGCTCTTTTCTTCCTCCATTGTTTCTTGAAGACTGAATTTCTCTTGGATAGCCTCTTCCTCTAGTATGAAATTTGTCAAATTGAAATCTTCTAATTTCTACTCTAGAGGACTATTTGAGGCAGCAAGGTCTTCTTGATAGCTCTCCTCCATCATGGATTCATCAATCAAATTAGGCCCTTCAAATGAAAGTAAAAAATATTCGATAATGCTTTCTTCATCAAGTGACCTCAACTCTTATTTGATCTCTTAGAGCTGCTCCTCTTCAATGGGACTTAGAGCTGGTTGTTCTTCCTCTCTCTTGACTAGCTATGTAGCTTGGATTAGATCAACATCCTCTTTAAAAAAAGTGCCATTATGGACACTGCATTCAGAGCATACAAATTTTTGATCTTCTTCCTTTTTTTCTTGTTGTTCTTCTATTACAAACTTAGCTTCCACCACTTATGGTCTTACCCCGACCTCTTCTAAAGGTTTAACCACCAAGGGTATTTTTGTAATCCCAAATCTGAGAGGTGCTGGACTTACCTATTGAGAAGGTTGTCTAGAACCAAGCTCATAGGCCTTTATCTCCTCAGTCCACTGTGTAATTTGGGGCAGCATCTCAACCATGATGTCAAGTTTCTCCTACGGGATGTAATCTCTTGGAAAAGGGCCTTCCCATGGACAAGGTTCCCTAAAACCAACCTTGAAAGCTTTCATATGTGCGGTAACCCTTGACTACACCATGCTAGTCTCCATTCTTTGACTCTTCTCCAACAAACTAGCATTCTCTGTGTAGCTATTATGATCATATGTGTACCCTTTCTCTTGATAAGCTCCATGGAAAAAATGTTTTTGAAACTGCTCATATGGGTAATCTTAATGGTTCTAGATTTGATAATAATTCTAATATGGAGGATTTAGGAAATACAATAGAGGTGGACTGCATTGTGGTTGCTACAAATGTGAATTTCAGGATGGGAATGAAGTCATGATTACACAACTTCATGGAATGGAAGAAAATGGAAGATATGGAAAGAAGAATGGGTGGAAATGGATGGAAGGAAAGGATACAAGTCAAAGGATGGGTTTTTGACTAGATGGAGTCGCCAAATGTACTTTCATGTGCCTCTAAAGGCTAGAAATATACCAAGACACACACCCAATCTTGATAAAATTGATAAAATTTACCAAGGCATGCCAAACACTATTAGTGCGATATCAAAGTACCCCCTGAATGGGCTCATATGTGAGAGGGGCATCCAGTGTGACTGCATAACATGGGACCATCTCTCAAGTTGTGGGACTTGTGAACTTGAGATGGACCTCCAGAGAAGGTTGGTTCTTACTCCTAAACTACTTACCACAAGATACTCTAATACAGGAAAACTATGTAATCCTAATCTAAATATTCCAAGGGACTAAGGAGAGAGAGATAAATGCATGAAAACAAATCCTACACTAAAGCGGTGATACATAAGAGAAGTAGGTTACTCATCACAATCTTAGCCGCCTGAAGTGGAGAGAGGTGAACAATGGAGAGGATGGACAGATGCATCACAGACCAAAGATAGAGTTCACAAATAACACCACTTCAAACCCATTAAACACATATCTTAAAACCTGCAATAGAAATCATAAGTATGCACAATATACCCTACAACGATGAGAGGAAAGAAGAGACAATAAAGTAAGGAAAGATGGACAAAATGCATCAAAAAACGTATTCTATTGCTCCATGAGTTCGCATAGTACATCATCAGTGGGAAAGAGGCAAGAAAAACCATTACAAAGCTATGAGAGGAGGCTTAAACTTCACATTCAACCCAAGGGGAGAAAGAGAGAGGGGGGAAGGAGAGAAAATATGATGAACCTTTAGAAAAATGCCCTTGCTTTACAATATATAGAATAATGAGAGAAGGAGAGAGGGAAAATTCAAACCCTTCTTCAACCACCCCTAAAGGAGCATTGAATCTTCCTATAACCATGATGGGCTTCACTGTAAAATCCATACCCCAATGTGTTGTTCCTTGCTGGGCAAGAAATTCGTTCCATCCTTCCTTATAGTGGTAGGTAAGAAACTAGACATCCTTGAAAATTACAGACTGAAATAATCATTTTCATTAATGGTGATAGGTGAGTAGCAGATGTTGAGAGCTCTCCAGAAAGTCCTCCCTTTCTCAGATCTAAGATTCTAGTTGAAATATATGGATTTCTGAAGATAGAGGGTCGGGCATTTAACACAGGCTCAAAATATTTAAAAGAGTCTATTCGTGTGAGTTCCACGTAGTAGCCTCGTGCACCTTAAGACTTCACCTCACTCTTGAAGCTACATTGAAGTGACATATGGCATCGTTCGTGGACCTACTCTATTTCCTTTACATTCTGGCTAACCCCATCCAGTTTGGTGGAGACACTATGTTTGACCCTAAACACATGTAAGGTTGGTGTACGTTTGGGACCTTCCCCCATATTTTTATTTTGACGTTATGCCAATGAGGCACATGGAAGATTCCATTATCACATACCAAGCTTGGAATTTTTCATTGGCTTGCGTAACCTTTCTTGAACCCTTACTACGTGGCATTTTGGTGCTCATTTGGGGACCCTACCTTTGTCAGACCTTTTAAAGTTGCTTCATTGATACATGTGGGATCCTCCGCTACTTTTCTTCAAATTTTCAATGGTCAACTTTTCCCTTTGTGGCTCTAGACACGTTGAGATCCTTTGCTCATTTGGGGTCCCCACTTTGGATTCTACCCTTGGAGTTGTGTCGAGATTACATGTGGCTCTTTTTGCTGGCCATAGAATTTTCAACAGTCAATTCCAATTCCTCAGACTCTAACCATGTGGAGGGGTGGCACTCGTTTGGGGTGCCCACTTTTGATTCACCCTATGAAGTTACACCGAAGAGGCACATGGTAGCTTCCGCGGTTCCTTTGACTTCTACCACAACTGGTTTTGCCTTTCTAGAACTCTGACCATGTGGTGAGCCTACACTCGTTTGGTGTCTCTTTTGTAGTGTCTTTTGGAATTGCACCGAGCTAACACGTGGCACCATCCATGAGTCCATTGCTTTTCCCAAAATCCACTTGTATGTGAAGTCCAAAAACTTCAATCCATTTCTCCAAATTTCTCCTGTTATCTTTTGATCTCCTTTAATGTTGTTTTACCTCATTCTCTGACCTTACTCCTCCATTGCTGAGCCCACCTACACCCTTGATTTGGAATCGAATGTGAGCTCACAGGAATGAAGCAACACTTCGATTTTCTTCTGTATAGGGTCAAGTTTGATCAATTTTTCCTTAGGGTAAAAATTGGATAACACCACTTTTAGGACTTTTTAAAATCTAATATCCATCTTAGAATCATTTATGTTGGCCAATTACCTAGCAGGATATTATATGACAGATCCTTTAGAAAGAAAGGATTCTTGGTAAGGAGGGTTGAATCATCTATCAATATGCTTACCAAATCTATTGGCATTTAATCTCTTAAAATGTATAATGTCTCCTTCAATTACATTGTTAATTGTTCCCTCTATAACATAGTTTCTTGCATCAAAGAAGAAATGGAATAATTTAGTGACAACTTCCTTGAACTTAAAATTATGTTCACCACTTTTTATAAGGTGTTGACCATCCAATTTACGGCTCCCTTACTTAACCATAAGGTTACTTCTTGTTTCATTGAAAATATAATGTTTTATTGGAAAAACTATTTATTTATCAGGTAGTAGAATATTTAAGCAATCCTAACACAAATTTACCACATTTTCTATACATACACTAAAATTAAAAGGACCCAACCTCTCTCCATTAATTTTATGATATTATATCACATGAGTTATAAACCCATGGCCATGTCATTGCCTCTTCTAGAACATTTTTGTTTGAGAATGACATCGACTATGAAAAAATTATTTCTGTCTTTAGGACATTTATTTATGGTGCTTTCTGTGTCATCACTGTAATCTCCATCTCTCGTATCATTGTTATCCACTGAGCCACTAAAAATTTGATCATTGTAAACAATGAGAATGGATGAAACTACATGCTTTAGAAATTCACTTTCTTCCCAAGTAATTTAGTATCCTTTATTCTCAACATCTACTAAGGTTTCAAATTCATAAACTAAAATACATAATTTTACTCGTCCATCAAATATTGTGTCAGCACAAACAAAAACAAAACATCTTCCCACATCTTTATAATATAGTTTCCTCTTACCTAGATATACTATACAATCAGTAACTTAAGTACCTTTTGAGAATAATTCCACATGATCATCCTCTAAAAATGTAAAAGACATCAATGTTCTAAAAACATAAAACAAAGTTCATTAGATGAAAGGAAATATGTAAACCATATGATTTAGATAAAGAAAATATAAATCATTATGTATGTAAAACCAAAAGGTTATGTATACACATAGCACGTGTGTTGTAAATTACACAAAAGATGATAACAATGTTAATTTTGTTAAAGCAGTTTTTTAAAGTTAAATGTATGTTATTTGAAATTCTTTTTTTGTAAAAATGCTTTAAAAATTTGCACATACGTATTGAGATATATAAAAAACATCGAGTACAATCATATCCATAATTAACATTATAGAAATTAATACATCTAACACAAGGGTCCATTGTAGCTAGAATGTACTAAAATAATTCATAATTTTGAAATATTAGCAAGCCTTCCCATTAGGCCTTTGTGTTAGCATAGAAATAAAACATGAACAAACCTTATGATAATATTTTTTATGGGAGTTTAATTAAAAATAATCATGCAGAGAAAAAAGTGCCGCCCCTTATCATTGTAGTCCGTTTAATCATAATTTGGAATCCATTGGGTAATATTTAATCAACATTTAGAATTAATGATATATAATTAGAATTTTTGTCAAATTATGTTTTACCAATGAGGGTTTACAATCCTAGTTGAACTTTGCAAGAAATTTGATAAATTGTAGTTTTATTTATAGTCAAAATTTTACACATGGTTACCATGGTAAGGAGATAACTTGAAATAGTGTAAATTACCTTGTCATAGAACTGTTGTTACAATCCTTACGCTTATAAGTAGTTGGAATTCCTTTTTAAGGAAGTGATTATTAACATGAAATTTTATTCTTACCTTCATTCCCTACTGATTATTAAATACAAGGTTTGAGTCTGTTGTGTTGAGTGAGGTTGTGATTTTTACTTCTCCAAACATGTTGTGTTTAGGATTTGGGTTATTTTTACCGCTCCAAATATTTACATTTTATAGTAAGGTTGGGTTTGGAATTGTCATGTTTAGGGTGGCCATGAATTTTATTATTCTGGACATGTTGCGTTTAAAGTTTTGGTGATTTTTCTTGTATGTATTTTTTAGGTTTTGGGTCTCATGTGTTTAAGGTGGATGTGAGTTTTACCAATCGAGATAAATTATATGATCTTTCCTATTTTATTATTTTACTTCTCCACCTATGTTATATCTTATTGTTTGTGTTTCATCACTATGTGGATGTCATATTAATTCCTTCTTGTATAATTACTTAAAAATTAGAATGATGAATCCATTATATTCCAACATTTATGTCTTTCTTTATTGTGTTTCATTCCTAACACATGGGTGTCATGGAAATTAATTCTTGTAGTACTTAAATGAAAATTAGGAATGTATAATATTCCAATATATATGCTTGTCTTGGTTTTTTTAATTTGTTATGCTTTATTTTAAAACTATAATATATAATAAAGGTTTTCAAAGTGATCGAGGGATTTCATTTCTAACATAAATTTGGTATTAACATTGGTCCACAATAATAATTAACCACATACAAAAAAATTCTTGAGCTGGAAGTATTGGTTATCTGAAGCTGGAAACTTATGAATGGTCAATGAGAGATAGAAGTATAATTTTTTAGGAGATGGAAGTATGAATGGTCCAATGTAAAAGTATGGACTTTAAAAAAAATAATGATGAAGAATAACATACCAGATCGGTCAACATTGTGTCTAGTTTTACCATCATTTGGAATCCATAGGGTAAATTTCAATCCTCATTTGGAATCTATGTTATAATTAGATTCCTGTCAATTTATATTTTAATCATGAGGATGTGATTCCTTAGTCATTGGGAAAAATATGGGAATAGAGTTTGTGTTTCCTTTGAAGTGTTGTGTTAATGATTTTTATGTATCAGAAGAATAACAAAAATTAAGTTTGACCATTACGATATATTTTATTTACAAAGTAAACACCTATCCAAAATAGCATATTCATATAAAATTTTCTAGACAACTGACATCTAGAATGAAGAATGTATTAAGCATAATCATATTATTAAGTATTTACTACACACATATATAATATTTAGTATGAAAGAGATATAAAAAGTTACTTGCCAATTGTAATTAACTAAACCTCCTAACTATCTGTTATGGAGAATTAGAAGAGAATTGTTTTATTGTGAATGGAAATCGGTTTGACTTGATCAAACCATACAAAGATAATGATGGTGTTTGTAACCCTTACATGTGTACCAGTGTGTTATAAGAGTATTAATATATACCCATCTTGAACGGAAAAAGGAAAAAGGATAATTATTATGTATGACTTGTAAAGAGACTATCCATCTACTTGTATTTGATCATGGTGATCTTGGGGGAAAATTGTAACACTTGAGAATGTATCAATAATAATACAAAATGTGAATGGAAGGAGGTATTATTCATTCATTCGTTGAGTTATTTTCATTGATCTAATAATATATTATCAACACAACAATAAATATTTATATATAATAACACATTATATATATATATATATATCAACAAAGCAATTAATCATGTTATTAAGGATATCTCCTGTAAGGGTTGTTAAAATGTTCAAATATAAATATTTAAAATGAAAGTGAAATTATGTTGTGATAAATATTATTATTTTAAAGTAATTTTACATATAATTTCAAGAATCGTGTCTAGTGAAATATCGGGTTAAAGAAGAAGTCAAGCCTAAATCAATTAAGGAATTATTAAAAGATGGGGAAATAATAACTATTTTTAAGATAGTTGGGTGTCTAGGTTTTTTGAGGAAATTTAAGGGTTATAAGTTGCAACTGGTAGAGGAATTTTCTACGAATCTTCAAACTTACCATATTATTGTCAACAGAGTCAAAATCCCTCTAACTTTTAATATTATTGCAAAAAATTATAAAATTTAAAACACAAGGGCAGATTTTGTTGGTATAAAAATACCATACTCATCTCTTTAGAGAATTTTTCAGCACACAATGAAAAATTAGAGATAGTATATGACCAATAGGGTAAGAAAAAGGGTATCAAAAGAGAATCCCTACCTAAACCTTGGAACATGGTGTCCATTTGGATCATGATGTATTTTTCTTGTGATGGTCTATTTGGGACTAAGTTAGGGAGCTCTATGAAAATTATTATCCATTTTTAAAAGTGGAAACACTGTCCTTTTAGAATCCCTCCTCTTTTGTATAAATATCTTTAATTTATGTCTCAAAGGTATCAAAAAGATAAAAAAACATCACGGGATGACATAATTGATTTACATGCACCATTTTATATAACATAATAAGGGGAAGATTAAATTGGAGTGGTTTCTTATATAAAATTATGAACTCACTCATCTAAGTATGTCTACAGAGGACCCTACATAGAAAAATGAGGAAAAAGTCCCAGATGATCCTACTAACAAAAGAAAGAAAAATCTAAAATCGGTTAAACCATTTTTTCCTTTAGTTATTTCTGAAATATATTCTTAGATGGAAAATCCTTGAATACAAAAAAGAACAACAAGAAGAAGGCTACTCATTTTTCATTAGAAATTCGATGAAGTGGAACAAATGGTAGCTAAAATATTGGAGAACATGAGAGATGAGACAAAGGTGAGCAATAACATCCTAACCAAATAAAGGGAAGAGTTTATTTATGATATACGAATGAGGAATATGAGGAAAAAACAAATGGAAGGACTTTTTGAACCCTGGTCATTGGTATCATCATTTGTGTCATCATTGATGTCAAGTGGCATTGATGGAAAAATAGTGAAAACCTGATACAGGTCATGAAAAGACCATGAGAGCATGAAATTATCCTAGTAATGATGTTATGGGAATATTTGGTAAAAAATAAAGTCTATTCTAAGTCCTAAAGGAAAAATTCAAAAGTTATCGAAAACTATCCCTGGGAACTCAGTTGGTTATTACATGCAAATGGGATTGGTTAGAGCTTCATAGGAAAATATGGGGCTAACCAATGCATTTAAGGTGTAGAGGGTTGTGTTGTAATGCTCCATGTCAAATTTCATTAGATTCTGTAATGGAATTTTCAAATTATTCAAGATTTACTAAAACAACCTTCTTGAGAAGTTTATTAGGAGTTTCCTTGCTTCTTAAGTGTCAAAAACAATTATGGAGACTCCTTTGAAGAAATTACAGAAAGTGGTTTGTCAAAAGGATGTGTATTTTAAAATATATGAACATTTCTTAGAGGTGTTTCTTCTTCATTCTGCCATGTATTTTGAACTTTAAGGATCAATATGAATTTTCTGCCTCTAAATCACTTGTACAACATTTGTAAACTTCTTTGAGTTGAAAAATTCTATTCAAATAAAAATGTTTAGTATAATTCCTTATATAAGTGATGGTGCTTAAGAGTCTCCTCAAGATGTAGTTCTCGTATAAATGGATAAAGGGAAAGTGAGCATTAAGATATTGTAAACCCCAACCTCATTTTGTCATGGCACTAGACAAGACTTATTCAATCTTGTATTTACATATTGTTTGATATTTGTTTTACGTAAAGAATAATCCCCAAAAAAAAAATTAAATGTCATATAAAAGGCAATAGTAGTTAAAGATCAATGTGTATATTCAAGGTGTTCAAGGTATAGCTTTGAGTGAAATGGAAACTTGTGTTTCCCTCCTAATCTTAGTGAAGTGAAAGACAAGAATAACAATATTCATTCATTCTCAATGCATGTTGATCATCATTAATGGATTACTCCTATGGTCTAATGGAAATAAGTAATTGTAGAAGTGTTGGACTGATCCAATGGTAATATTGAAACTCACAATACATCCACTTCTTGCAATGAAGGAACAAGTTATATGCACTAAAAAAGAGTTCACTAGGTTCAAGTGGTTCCAAACGTGAATTACAATACTTCTCTTGTATTTGAAACTCACTGTCAATAATTGTATTATTCTCTACTATGAAATTCCTAACTTCTGGGATTGTTTCATTGTGTTTTCATCTTGGGTGGTGATTTGAGTAGATGAAGATGTCTATCATAATCTTACAGAACCTTGAAATCTAGAGACCCATTCAAATTTGAAAGAGAAATATTTTTCTTAGTTATTTATGATGTATATAGGGCCTCTACCACTATCCCTAGGGTTTACAAGATATTTTTTATCTAATCTCATAGAATATCCAACCAAAAATCTTGAAATGTTTTAGAAGTGGGTTTGAATAAACCACGATTCATTTGTAAAAAAATGGATTGAATCCATTGAGATTCGAAGGATAAATTCATTGCATAATGTTCACACAATCATTTCTTTACAGTCAGTTTGAGTTTCTTGTACTTATGATAAAATTCAATGAAATATCTTATCAATATTGGTTTCAAAGGATGCATCAAGGTAGTTGAAGGGTATTTGAAGAAGTTCAATACTCTTTCTCTATTTTCAAAGTCAAAAGGTTGACTTCCAAGTTCTAATTTCTTGAATAGAAAATTACATATGAAGGGTGAGCTTGAGAAGATGTCTTGATGTTGAAATGTCTGTTTTCTAACAATAACATTGGATATGACATGTTGGAAAATGAAAGGATGTAAGATTGGACTGTGGCTATAAAAAGAGCAAGTGTAGGAAGGTAAGAAGTGTTTTGAAATTATAAGTTAGAGGAATATGTGAGAAAAGGAGTGAAATCTTAAGAAAAACTAAAAAGTTATGTGCAACAAAGGGAGATTTGCTTGATGCTCATGAAAGAATAATTTTATATACAGAGGTAGGGTGAAAATTTAGTTGTAGCTAGATGATTGATATAGACAAGAATATCCAACTTGGATTCGAGCAAGGTGCCATACAAATCAGACGAAGAAAAAGGTTGACATATAATTAGTAGAGTGAATTTGAGGTAGGAGAAGAGATATGCATTATTGAGATAAATAGGTGAATATAGTAGATGAATTTAAGATCAAGTAAAGTATTGAAAAGTAGAGAAATAGGTGAATGTTGTTGTGGTGAATGAAGAGCCAGAAAGGGATCATGATCAATTGAGTAAGCAACATGAAACCAAATGATCGAGTTGTAATATTATTATTGTGTTTGTTTCCTAAGTGGGTGCTTGGGATACAGGGGTAGGAGCTCCTTCTAAGTTGTATCTTGTTAAATCAGTCTAGTGAGGTGCTAGGAAAAACATAGAAGTGGGTGCTTCATAGTTTGAGTAGGTGCTCAGGAAAGTTGATATAATTGTAAGACTTTGGAATTAGGCATGAAATGTGTTCGGGACGTTTGGGTCATAAATCGGCCGGTTCGGCCGAAATCAGTCAAGGCAGTGTGGGCCAAGTGGAACAAATGGACCCGAACCGGCCGGTAGAGAATTTTGATTTCAATGGGTTTTATCCCTCTGTCCCACCATGTTTGGTTTATCTTCTTGACCCACCGATTTTGATAAAATTGCATAAATTTATTATCTTGTGTAGTTATCTTCTTACATGCATTTTGATTTTTTCATGGTTTGATTTTGGTTATAATTAAGAAGATTTAAAGGTTGAAAAATTGATCTGCACTTATTCACCCCCTCTCAGTTCTTGTGATTTACACTTTCCCTCTCTCTTCTCCTTCTCTTTTTTCTATAAATTGGAGTGTTGGGCTCATTGAAAAGAGGAGAGTTTTTGGGTAGCAATTGGTATTAGAGCCTGGTCATTCTGAGTTAAGCCTAAAAAAAATATCAGCTTGAAGGTGATCTTGATAACACAAGCATGGTGCTCTTTGGATGAATCAATCTTGTAAGAGAAAATATGGTGTATTTAAATTTATGCATTCTCTCTCTCTGGTCCCAATTTTGATAGAAGGCATTGAAGAATGGGCAGGTATTAAGCTCTGGAGGTCTATCTCATGGAAGTCCCACAACTTGGAGATAGTACCCACCATTATCAAGAATTAAATGAAGTGTACATACTTTTGTAGAATGGGTTTTATCCCTCTATGGGTTTCCCATGTGTCAAGATGATCTAAAGGAAATGATCTGAATTCACCCCCCTCTCAGTTCTTGTGATTTACAACAATTGGTATTAGAGCCTGGTCATTCTGAGTTAAGACTAAAAGCTTGAAGGTGATCTTGATAACACAAGCATGGGCTCTTTGGATGAATCAATCTTGAAGAGAAAATAAGGTATTTCCCAATCCCTGATAGAAGGCTTGAAGAATGACATTAAGCACATGGAAGATCACCATTATCAAGAATTAAATGAAGTAGATAATTTTGTGGAATTTATGTGTCAAGATCTCTAAAAGGAAATGAGAATGACTATCTAAAACTGCAAGCGGAATTAAATAACCTTAAAACATTTACAAATCTTTTACAAATAATTTAACATGGAATATACATAAGTATTGTCAAGCATTCATCCAATCAAAGACTAAAGAGTGTGAGAAATTGAAGGAAGATCTAAATATTATAAGAGAATAAGTGGCACAAGCAGAGAAAAAAGATTTGAATAATGAATCAAGTCATTCATACAAAAAGGAAAATGAAGTGGCTGATCCCAACAAGAAAACAAACAATAAGTAGACAAATACATGAAGATCCAAGTCAATTCGACAGCCAAGTGCTTCCACGTATGAGGGGAAATTTAATAGAACATGTTGTTTTTCATGTTCTGAATTTGGACATAGAGCTAGAGAGTGTATGAAAAAATATGATAAAGACCACCCATGGTGATCTTGTGCTATTGAATATGAATGACATATAATGTGTTTCAATTGTAGAAATAAAGGTCATATTGTCAAGAATTTCCTAGAATAACCTCTAAGACATTTTAGCAATGACAATCTTCACTCAAGAAAAATTATAAATCAAGTCATATGTTATGCATGTCATGAAGTTGGGAATTTCTTAAAGCACTACTATAACTCCAAACAACCCAAACCTCAAGAATATCTTAAAAATAAGAAAATGAAATGGGTATACATAATTAATAAAGAAAATTCAAAAATTGAGATAACAAATACTGAGAAGAAGGTGACACAACAAGCTACTATTGTATCGACAAAGGATTACAAAGGCAAGAAGTAGGTGCACAAATCTAGTGCCAAGGATAAGGAATTTATTCTTCAAGCAATGGTAGTGAAGGTATATAAAGTGCAACATCTACATTTATCTGGTATACAAATACATTATAAGAGCTTAGGTAATGTGGAGGTTATCACTCCCAGAGATGCAACTGTTATCACCGAATCACAACACCCCTATGTTTATACAAGTGCATATACTTGAACTCACGGTGTGATTGGATAACATGGGTACTATCTCCAAGTTTTGGGACTTGCTACTTGAGATAGACCTCCAAAGAAAGTTGGTTCTTGCTCCTAAACTACCTCCCACATTCTACTCTAATGCAAGGGAAAATAACTATTCTAATTTAAATTTCCAAGGGACCAGGGAGAGAGAATGCATAAAATGAAATCCTACACTAAAGTGGTGATACACTAGAAAAGGAGGGTGTGAGAGTAGTCTTCAAATGCGTGAGATACAGAAGCAAAGTGCACACTAGAAGGGGTGATGACAGTTCTCCACAATCTAGCAAAATGCATTCAAAAAAATATTTCAAACATACACAATGATAATGGATCCCTGCAAGAGCATAATAATAGACACAATATTCTTGTAATCAAGGCTGAAGGGGCAAGAAGAATGCAAGAAAACACAGCAGGGGAAGATGCATCCACAAACTTATATTTTATTGCTTCTTGATATGCACAGTTCAATCGGTTACAAGATAAGGGCTTGGATCACCATGCAAGGAGTCCACAACAAGGGCCTACAACACATTGGCTTCACAAAGAAATTTTGGCAGAGCTTTGCTATAAAAACTACCTCTCTTTACAATGAACCCAACACTCCAATTTATAGAAAAAAATGAGAAGAGAAAGAGAAGGGAAAATGGAAATCCCGAAATATGTCCTTCAACCACTTGTAAGAGGCATTAAATGGAGTAAAATGATTATATATTACTTGCAAAAGGCTACCCATACTATCCCAGGTGCTGCAGTAGAGAAAGAATGATGATCATGCCTCTTAATTGCACTCCCAACCACCAAATAAAACACTGTTATGAACCCAGCCACGTTTTCTAAAAAATCTCAACCGATTTCTCATAAAATCTAGAATTTCTTGATTGCTTTGTGTCGGACTCAGATCCACAATTCCAATGGTACCAATTTTGTGTGATTTCGTTGAGAAATGCAAAATTTATGGCCTTCTGAGTGTGTGCAGCTATTTTGGGTCTGGCAGGTGTTTTCTGTCATTTGACGGGAATGAACATTAACTGGCAGGAGCCGAATATGTTTATTTTATTTAAATATATCTACCCTTATTAAAAATAATAAATCCAATTTTTGTGGCTTAGAGGACGTCGTGCTCGTTCCAGAAAGTCCAATTTTGTGAAAATCGGAGCTCAGAGTCAAAAGTTATGGCCGTTTGAAGTTCACGGGTCAAACGTTGACTTTTCTTCTTTGCCTTCGGCCGTTTCAGATTTTCACATCCCTCGCATACTTTTGTCCCAGATGTCCCGGATGCATTCTCCCACATCGGCTGATTCGGGCTTCCTTGTCTCTCTTTTGCGGCCTTTTCACTTTTTCGCATCCCGCACGTACTTTTGTCCCGGCTGTCCCAGACAAAAATCTCCGAACTGCCCGAAATGGACCATCTTGCGGAAAATCGGCCAATTCATGTCCCACACATACTTTTTTCCCAGCTGTCCCAAACCACATGAAACAAAAGACTTGACAATTTTTATTTCCTTCGGTCGTTTCAGCTTTTCGCGTACTTCGCGTCCCGACGTCCCAACTGTCCCGCGGACCGCCTGGGACAAAATTGTCTGACTTAGCCAATTTTCTTTGTATGTTGGTCCCAAGCTTGGTACAATGAACCTCGGTACGACCCGCCCTAGTATGACCCGCACCCTTCAGACCCGAAACGCTTTAAAATAGTCCTACAAGCTTATTTTTTGCATTTTTTCATTTTTTCTAACTCGTTGGGATTTTTTCTTGGATGGGAGAGTTAGAGGGAAGCCGGGTGGGGCCCAAAAACATGATTTTGGGCCTTGAATCAATCTACTTTCTCGGGACTGAAAAAATTGATGCATGTTATCAAAATTACCTTGAGCCTGGGTGAATTTTGGATAACAGGTCCCACTTCTACCCATGAAGAGTTTGCCTTTGAATACTCCCACCTAATCACTGGGGCATTTTTACATCTTCACCTTTCTCATATGCACATGGCCTTATGCCCTTGTACATACTATCTATTGCTAGGTGAATCCAAACTTCCTCGTCTTCCTATACATAGTTTCATAAAACTTTAAAAATCATAAAAAATTCAAATATGTTAGAAAAATAAAAAACATTTAAATATGTTAGAAAAATCAAAGCATTCAAATATGTTTAAGAAAACTTCTAAAAATTGAAAATCATCCTACTAAACGTCACTCTTTGGCTCTCATCTGTTCATATGTACGACTTGCGGATCATCTTGATCTACCTCCATCAACAAAAGCCAGGCTACTTACTTCATCTGTACTATGGGGTACAATGATTTTCTTGGTACTATTTCATAGTGCACATTGTTTTATTTGTCAGACCGAAGTGTCCTCCGTTATTCCCCTTGCATGTATCCTTGCTTGGAGCACCATCGTCAACCCTTGTTGTTAACTCACACAGGTCGGAAGTGAAGCTCGATAACAAAACATTATGTTATGTTTCTCTCTTAGGTTATCTTGTTTACTTTCTCATATTGCATTGCATTATGTATGTTGCATGGAGTTAGGAATATTTTAATTTCTCATATTTCATTGAATTTTGTATGTTGCATGGAGTTTGTGTTTTTAGCAGCGGACATTTTTTCGTATATAGCTTTTTAATGTCATACTACACTTTTGTTCATCCTTTTTAATAAGGACCGATGATGAAGATCACTAGCCATATGATGAAAAATAAAGTTGTTTAAAAGGCACTGGATGGATGTTAGCTCATTCCCTCTTCCTCAAACTCCTTTTCTTCTATATCCCCTTTCTTCTTCTTCAGACTATTATTTCTTTTGTTCTCTTTCTATCATGTTTTCAATTATTGATCGAGTTCTTCTATCACCCCATCGAAAATCGAGGGGGCATCCTTCATTCTACTTGTTTTTCTTCTATCCCTTCAATATTTTCTAATTGTTTATGCTTGTCTACTTTCTTTGAAGTGACTTCACTTACACCACCTCAAAGAGGGGAAAATGTAGAAACCTAAAATATGCTTACACTTATCATTTCATCCAATTCAACCAACTGATGACACTTTGTTAATTCCTCATACTTCACTCCATTCTTAGAAACCCATTCATGACACTCTTTCGGTCGTATTCCTCATATAATCAGCTTTTTGGCTAATATCTCTCTTATTAGCTAAACATTCCTCCTTCCAACCATTTAGAACCTCTGTAGTTCTCTCTAGACCACTTCTATTGGTTTCGTAGGCTATCTATTAGTCAAAGTTGATTAACCAGACCCCTCCCAACACTCAATGAGTCTATAATCACTTGCTAAACATGTTTAACTAGCCTAAACCAAGCTTAACTAAGCCTAAATAATGTTTATCCTAATCTAATCTAAAAGAGATTTAGTCCCACATGCACCCAAATTCCAAACTCTTCCAAACCATAAACTATAAATACAAGCATAGAGATTTCCTTTCAAATCATTTGTGATAGCATTAAGATATAAAACATTTGGATCTTGTCCACACTCCATTGTTGAGAGCTCCTCCATATTGCATCCATACATTCCAAATATAGTTAGGAAGGGAATATCTAAAGCTTGGCCATGTAGCCAACTTGGAGAGATCTCTTTAGTATGTTTAGAAGTAAACAACACAAAATTTGATTTCTTAGGATCTTCGTAGGTTCAATGTTTTATAGCTTTCAAAAGAGTAGAGAGTAGCTTTATCATGTTAGTTTTTGATGTTATTGTCAAATTTATAATGCTTTCGTGTTAGTTAACTCTTGTTTATCTCTAATCTCACGGTGCATAGTTGAGTTAGCAAAGATTTGAGGTTCTCTATCCTCATTCCATAGCTTTTGTAACTTTCCATTGCATACATATTGCATGGAAACTCAACATTCCACAACTCTTTTATGTTGTGTGGATTTTCATTATCCTGCGGATTTGTAACATTACACGGATTTAATTTTGAGGATCTCCCAAATTTTGTGGGTCCTCCATGGCTTGTCCTTCCTTTTCCTTCATGATAGTCTTGAGTGTCTAAAGAAATTTTCTCACATAGTTCTCTACCTCACATCAATTTTTTGGTTTTTCTTTCACATCAAAATCCATGATTTTAGGTACCCATTCATATCTCTTTTCACTAATTTCCAATCCCATGATGAAATCTCTCACGCTATGATATGAGAATAGTAATTTTATGTGGTTTTTGGATAGCATGGCCTTTAATATTTTGAGATCCCACAAGATAGAAAAAACATATGTCTCTAAATAACTATACTTCAGCTTGACATCTTTCAATGTCTAGTTCAAAAAAGCTATAGGATTCTCCAAGTCTTGGTAATTCTTCTAAGTGATAATTGTGACAACAATGAGATCAACACCATAAGTATAAAGGATGAAGTCCTTTAAAAAATATAGATTAATTAGTGTTGGATCTTGGGAAATCATGGATTTTATCTTCACAAAGCTTTCTCTTCCTTCTGCAGTCGATTTGAAAATTTTCCTTTCGCAGCATCAAGGTGTTGGGCCTGACTAATCCTAAAATGTTGGGAATCAAATTTCTAACAAAATATATCTTGCCTAGGAAGGAATGAAGGTCCTTATTCTGAGTTGTAAATGGAAAATAGAGGATAGAAGAGACTCTCTCTAAGTTAATTACAATTCCATCCTTTCAAAAAATGTGACCTAATAATTTACCCTGTAGAACTAAAAAAGTGTAATTCTTGAGGTATAAGGATACTATGAATTTTTTTCATCTCTTTAACACTTTCTTTAAATACTCCATGTGATTTTAGCTCTTCTTTGATAAAACTATGATTTCATCCAAATAGATAAGGATAGATAGATTGAGGAGTTCATAGAAAGTAATGTCCATTACCATCAGACAAGTGGCACCGATGTTTGATAAACCAAAAGGAATTTTATTGTATGTATTTGTTCCCCACTTGGTTGTGAACATGGTTTTGTCTTGATCTTCCTCTATGATCATAATATGATTAAATACTGAGTAACCATAAAACATAGAGAATCTTTCAGATCCTACCATTGTTTGAAGGATTTATTCCATGGACAGTAGAGGTGTTAGTGTAGAATTACAGCACCCCTGAATGGCCCACATTTGAAATCAAGAATTCAACATGATTGCACAACATTGGACCATCCCTCAAGCTGTGGGACTTGCAAAAATTGAGATGGACCTCAAGAGAAATTCGGTTCTTTCTTCCTAATATACCTGCCATGAGCTACTCCAGTGCGAGCAGAACCTATTGTAATCCTAATCTAACCATTCCAAGGGGAAAAGGCGAGAGAGAAAGAGTGAAAGAGAGCCTACACTAAGTGGTGATACACCACAAAAGGAAGTGGGTAATCATGAAGCCAACTTCCTAAAGTGGAGAGAGGTGAGCAGAGGAGAGGGTGGACAAGATGCACCATAGATCAAAGATAGATTTACATGGAACACCACTTCAAAACCCATTAAATGCAGCTCCGAAAACCTGAAATAGACATCAGAGTATATATAATATACTTTGAAATGACGGGAGGTGAGAAGAGACACTAAAATAAGAAAAGGATGGATAGATGCATCACAAAACAAATTGGATTGCTTCAAAAGTTCACACATTACATTATTAGTGGGAAAGAGTCAAGAGAATGCCATTACAGAGCCATGAGAGGAGGCTTAGACTCCACATTCTACCCTAAGGAAGAAAGAGATAGGGGGGAAAAAGGAAAAAAATGACCAACCCTTTGAATATGCCCCTCCATTATAATATATAGGAAGAATAAGAGAGAGAGGATGGAAGAATTTGAATCCTGATTTAACCACACTAAGATATGCATTGAATTCTACCTCTAAAATATCAACCACCGACCCTCAATGCCCCCTGAAAATCCACCTACAATCTGTCAAGTCTGCCTCGATTATCTTTTTGGCATGTTAAGGGAAGAAGAACATCAGATCAAATCAAATCCAATCTGGTAGTTGAAGCAATCAGATTCTACATTAATGGCATGAAAGACATTTTCCCATTTTTTACCCACCAAATCCTAATAAAAAATAATATTTTATGTTTCCATCACATAAAGGATGTCGAGACCTTTCCAAAAAGTCTTCTCCTACCCAAATTTGAGCTTCCAGTTGAAAGATATGGCTATCCAAAGATCAGGGTCACGAGCACATAAGATTTGAAGAGTCTATCCATACCAGGTCCACGTGGCAGCCTCACGCATCTTAAAGATTTAGCTCCTTCCTTGCACTCTTGAAATTATGTCATATTGACACATGGAGGATTTTGTGGGTTGCTCTGTATTCTTTGTATTTTTCGTGAGTTCCTCATGTTGGGGGAGACAATGTGCCTGACCTGAGACACATTGAGGCATGACACTCATTTGGAAACTTCCCCTAGATTCTTCTTTTGAATTTGTGCAGTTGAGACACTTGGAGGCTTGGAATTCATTTGGAAATTTCCCCTAGATTATACTTTTGAAGACCCTGCGCACATGGAGACATCATGGAGGATTATGGGCCTTTTGAACTTTTCAATGAGACATGGCGATTTGCTACCTCTATTCTTAGTCTTTTGGACATGTGGTCTCCCCTTTTGGACCTAAGACACGTGGTGAGCCCATGCTTGTTTGGGATTTCCTTTTGGGTCGCGCCAAGTTGACATGTGGCACCTTCTTCTAGCTCTTCCCCATTTTTACTTTTCAACTATCAACTCTATCCCTTTTCAGACTATGGGACATGTGGAGGCTTGGCCCTTGTTTGGGGTCAACATTTTGGATTCTATCCTTGGAGTTGTGCCATTGAGACACGTGGCACCCTCCACAACTCTGTTATTTTTGAACAGTCGATGAGACCCCACGGGATTGTGGGCTTGTATTCGAAATTTTTTCCATTTGGGAAAATAAAAATGTTTCAAAGTCTCCCACAGACCCGCTCGCCTGCATTCAAACTTGGGAAGAATTTCCTCCACAAACCCACAGACCCACTTTTGGAATAAATTTATCCCCGGGCCCTCCAGCCTGCATTTCCTTTGGCAAAAATTCTTCCTTGGGCCCACTGACCCACTTATGGTAAAAAATCCCTCTAAGGCTCGTTGGCCCGTAGCTTGAAAAATACGAAGAGTAAGAAGGACTTCTTTATATCTTTGGAAAGGGGAAGAAAATTCCTATTTTTTGGAAATGTTTTCAGGGGCCTCAAGTGCTTGGAACATGTTAAAATTAAAAATGAAGCACAAAAGGGGAAAATTGTGTCAGTTGACCCAAAAGAAGTGTGAGCTTATTTTGGTCAACAATTTGGCAACTCATGGGGATCACCTTCCTGCTAGGTGAAATGATCAGTGGCCTTGAAGCATCCATTGGGCATGGAGTCAAAAATAATAGCCTGGTACTGATTCTTTTCTTGAAATGGACCCCCCGATTACTTGCACTTGCTGACCCTGCAGTCCACTGTTCACACTCTCAATTGCTATGGAAGACCTTGATTTCTAATAATGGCCTGGGGATTTCACTTGCCCACAAAATGGAATATCTCAAATTCAATTTTAGTTGTTTTGTATTTGTTTCTTTTAAAATTAGTAACTGTTACATGTAACTATGGGTCTCTCTTTCGTGAATATGAAAGGGCCTGGTCCTTACACCTCCAAAGCAATGCGATCAAAAATTATGTACAAACATAAAAAATCATACATGCCTCAAATGAGCCATGCAGAGTGTGCAAAAGCACTTCTTCTACTGTAAAAAAAATCTACTCCTACTCCTATACTAACCCAAACAAAGAAAATATTAAACAAAGCCCGCCACAAGAAGGGAGAAATATCTTCACTTCCTCAAAAGGGGCAGCCATGTAAATGATTTGGTGTTGAATATGGCTACTGGTATGAGTGAAAAACTGACAAGGGTTCAATCCTCCACCCATATCATCAAGGTATCAACATTAAACAACACAAATACCTCTTTTAGTTGCTCTTCATTTGGATTAAAGAGGCATTGCAACTAATCCTTGGTACTTTGGAGCTCATCCTCATACCCTACAGTGGGCATGACTTGTTTTGGCTTCTCCCTTGGCTCCAATGAAGCCAAGTACCTGATTGGGAAAGGTCTGGTCCTTTGAATGTGACCATGGTTCTGAATTTCAACTCCAAGATTGAACTCTTCTTGCTGACCTTCCTGAGTGGATGGTGTGAGGGAGTTGATGACATCCTCTTACCTTTTCCCTTCCTTCTCTTGTGAGGAACATGGAAGATTCATATCTTCCAAGCTTGGTTCCAGAGGGATGTCATGAAGTATAGGTTTTTTTCCTTGAATGATCTCTTTCATGGCAGCAGGTTCATGTGCTTGGAAGGTGGGTGATGGAGGAGAAAATGATGTGATCTCCATGGGCTCATCTCCATCAAATAAATCTTCCAAGTCTAATAGGTAATCTACCTCCTTGTTGTCCTACTACATGTGCTCTACCTCCTCCATGGTGTCCTCCTGATCTGAAACTTGCTCACCATGGTTCCCCTCATCCTCAAACATGAAGTTTGAAAGATCAAACTCCTCTTCAACATTAGAGCTTGAAGGGGATGAAGTGGGAGGAAGAACTGAAGGTTCTTATGTGGCCTGCTCTGCACCTGGAGCCTATGGAACTGTATGGTCCTCCTCCATCATGGGTTCATCAATCAAATCAGGCCCTTGAAATGAAAGAAAAAAATATTCAATGATGCCTTCTTCATTAAGTGGCCTCAACTCTAATTTTATCTCTCTCAGCAGCTCCTCTTCAATGGGACTTAGAGCTGGTTGTTCTTACTCCTTAACTGGTTGTGCAGCTTGGATCAGATCAACATCCTCTTTAGACAGAGTGTAATTGGACACTGCCTTCAGAGAAAACAAATTTATGATCTTCTCCTTCTTGTTCTTGTTCTTCTTCCACTGCAAACTCGGCCTCAGCCACCACTATCTTTTTAACCTTAACCTCCTTTGTTGGCTTAACCATCAAGGGGATCTTTGTAAACCCAAATCTAACAGCCCAACCCTTCAAGTTTTTTTTTCATTTCTTCTCTGTTGTTTTCCTCTTCTTTTTGTTTTCCTTGACTATTCTTTGGAGTCTCTTCCCAACATGGACTTGGGAAAGCAAGAGGAGTGGAAGGCTGGGGTTCAACCAGCTTTGCAATTGTTTATGGTGGAGAGGAGAGTGGAACTTCTTCTTTTTTTGGAGGGGATGACAGCTTGGAAGGAAAAATGGCAGAAGGGTTGGGATGAGATGGAAGATTGGGGATGGGGAAGGGAAATCAAAAATTGGGGCAGAAAGTGAGGGGCTTGACTCTTGATCATGCTGAAATAATAAAGTTTGAGAAAGAGAAAATGAAGGACAAGGAGCTGGTGATTGACTTACCCATTGATCAAGGCTGTCTCACACTTTGCTCATATGCCTCAATGTCCTTCAATCCACTGTGTAAGTTGAGGCAACACTTCAACCATGAAGTCAAGATTCTCTTGAGGGATGTAATGTCTTGGAAAAGGGCCTCCCCATGGACAAGGTGCCCTACAACCAATCATAAATGCCTTCATTTGTGTTGTAGCCTTGGACTGCACCATGCTAGCCTCCATTCTTTGAATCTTCTCCAGTAGATCAACATTTTCCATGTAGCTGTCACCATTGTATGTGTCCCCTTGTTCTTGATAAGCTCCTTGGCCAAAATGGTTTTGACACTGCTCATATGGGTAAGCATAATGGTTCTGGATCTAATCATAATGCTGATTTGGAGGAGTTGGGAAATACATTGGAGGTGGAATGCACTACTGTAGTTGTGAATTCCATGAGGGGAATGAAGTCATGATTTCACAACTTCATGGAATGGCAGAATGTGAAAGATGTGAAAAGAAAGATCAATGAAAATGGGTGGGAAATGAATGGAAAAAGTAACTTAGAGAATGGGTCATTGACCAGATGGAGTCACCAGATGTGCTTTACATGTGCCTCAAAAGGTTGAATCCTAACAGGAACATACCAATCCTACTAAGATGAAGTTGTAAGGTCATTCATACCTATCCCACCAGGTGTGCCAAAACTATTAGTGCTTCAGACCTATCCCACTAGGAGTGCCAAAATTGGTAGTGCGGAATCACAGCACCCCAGAATGGCACGCATTTGAAATGGGGTATTCGGTGTGATTGCACAACATTGAACCATCTCTAAATTTTTTCCCGACTTGCAAAACTTGAGATGGTCCTCCGGAGAAAGCTGGTTCTTGCCTCCTAATCTACCTATCACGAGATACTCCAGTGTGGGAAGAACCTAATCTAATCCTAATATAACCATTCCAAGGGGACAAGGAGAGAGAGAGAGAGGGTGAAAAAGATCCTACACTAAGCAGTGATATACCACAAAAGGAAGTGGCTAATCACAAATCCAACTACCTGAAGTGGAGAGATGTGAGCAGAGGATAGGGTGGACAAGATGCACCACAGACCAAATATCGATTCACATGGAACACCACTTCAAAAACCATTAAACGTAGATCCCAAAACCTGTAATAGAAATTAGAGTATGCATAGTATACCCTACAACGATGAGAGGTGAGAAGAGATAATAAACAAAGCAAAGGATGGATAGATGCATCATAAAATAGATTGCATTGCTCCAAAAGTTCACACATTACATCATTAGTCGGAAAGAGGCAAGAGAATGCCATTACAGAGCCATGAGAGGAGGCTTAGACTCCACATTCTACCCTAAGCAAGAAAGAGAGAGGGGGAAAAGGGAAAAAAATGACCAACCCTTTGAATATGCTCCTCCTTTAAAATATATAGGAAGAATAAGAGAGAGAGGAGGGAAGTATTTGAATCCTGATTCAACCACTCTAAGATATGCCTTGAATTCTAACTCTAAAAGATCAACCAACGAACCTCAATTCCCCCTTCAAATCCACCTACAATCTATCAAGTCTGCCTTAATTATCTATTTGAAATTTTGAGGGAAGAAGAACAATAGATCAAATCAAATCCGATTTGGTAGTTGAATCAATCAGATTCTACATTAATGGCATGAAATATGATTTTCCATTTTTGTACCCACAAAATCCTACTAGAAAATAATATTTTATGTTTTCATGGCATAGAATATGTTGAGACCTTTCCAAAAAGTCTTCTCCCGCCCAAATCTGAGCTTCCAGTCGAAAGATATGGCTGTCTAAAGATCAGGGTCGCAGACACGTAATATTTGAAGAGTCTATCTGTACCAGGTTCATGTGGCAACCTCGTGCATCTTAAATATTTGGATCCTTCCTTGCACTCTTGAAATTATGTCAGAATAACGTGTGGAGGCTTACAGGGGCTACTCTATGTTCTTTGTATTTTTCCTATGTTTCTCCTATTGGCAGAGACAATATGCCTGACCCAAGACATGTGGAGGCTTGGAATTCAGTTGGAAGATTCCCCCAGATTCTTCTTTTGAATTTAGGTGGTTGAGACATGTGGAGGCTTGGCGTTCATTTGATAAATGCCCCCAGATTCTAATTTTGAAGTTATGTGGTCGAGACATGTGGAGTCTTCCATGGATTTTGACAACTCTTACCTTTTGGGCGAACGAACCGATCTGGTGCTTTTAGGGATTTCCTTTTGGGTCATGAGTTAACACATGTGCACCTGTCTGTCCACTAGCTCTACCCCATACTTAGTCACTTTGGGTCCGCTGTTGACTCTGTCCCTTTTCAGACTATGGGACACGTGGAGGCTTGGTGCTTGTTTGGGGTCTCTTGGAGTTTCACCATTGAGACACGTGGCACCCTCCGTGGCTCTATGACTTTTTAATGGCTGATTGGACCCCGCGGGCTCGCGGGCCCAGATTTGAAAGTTGCGCCATTTGGGAAAAGAAAAAAGTTTCAAATTCTCCCGCAAACCCATTAGAGTTGACACAGCCCCACAGACCCACTGGCAATAATTTATCCTTTTTGGCAAAAAATCCCTCTAAGGCTGTAACTTGAAAAATATGAAGAGTTAGAAGGAATTATTTATATCTCTGCCCCATTTTGTGAAAATTCACTTTTCAACCCAAAAGAAGTGTTGATTATTTAGGTCAACAAAAGGATCTTAACACAAAGCCTCCCTTTTCAGAACCAAATTCTCCACCTGGGAATAATTAATAGGGAATATGATTTTTTACTCAATGAGTTTAGATAAGTCGTGGAGGCTTTTTTTCCAACTGGCTTGGCTTGTTTGGGGTCTCTCACTGGAAAATACATTGTTATCACCATGGATTTGCATCGTTGAGACACGTGGGCACCCTGTTTTCATTCGACCTCATCATCACTATTGAAGCTCTATGACTTTTTGTAATGGCTCATCCTCATCCTGATGAATTAGACTATTTTTTTTATAATTCTCAATAAATTTTGACCCCTTACAACACTTTCAACATGTTGTTTATTTTCGGGCTCGCGGGATCCGATAGCACCATCTTATCTGCTTGTTTGTTCTTATTTTGAAACGTTGCTTCTAAACTCTCCAGAAGATCCATTTTGCCATAAGATTTCAAAATCTTGTTTCTGGCTACACAATTTCTCTAGCCTAGTTCAAAAATTTTGTATACCCAAAAATATACATGATCTTGATTTATCTCCAACAATGATAAAACATGAACCAATGCTTCATATTCCCCCAGCCCACATTGGGGGATACAAGGACACTTGGGAAAAATTTTCCATAAACCAAAAGCATCATTGTCTTCTTTCTGTGGCATGGGAACTATGAATTATTATTCATGGATGCAATAAGTGGCCATGCAAATCTCTACAACTATTTCATAAGGATCAAACTCATAGTGTTCCTTATCCCATTCATCAAACATAAGATCAAGAACTAAAATTGATGAATACACTATCTGAATGAATTCTAGATCATTGCTTTTTTCTTCTTAGACCATGCAATTTTCATTAATATGGCTAGGATGATGACTTCAACATGATAAGTTGAGATAGACTCAAATTTGATTGTAAACATCATCCAACTCCTTGTTCTTAATAACATGTAATATAAATTATATGAAACTAATGCACCCACTTTTGTTGTGAAATATCTAGAGAGGTAGTGGGAAAAAAGTAGAAATTCAATCATGGAGATGTATTGTGTTGTAGTTAGGAATGGGAAAGCATGAAGATTTAGTTTAATATCCTTGATTAAACCTAAGACTTGTACTATGGACCCATCAAGCTTTAAAACAAATTTGAGCTTAGATTGTAATCAATTCCCATGATATTTGCAATCCTTTTGGGCACGAATGAGGTACTAGCACAAAAATATATCATGAAATTATGTACAAGGTGATTTCCAACTATTAGAGACATGTAAAAGGGAGAAGGCTTGACAATTTCACTTATTTATTCTCCTTTAGGTTGGAAAATGATAAATGCAAAATCTACTTTATGCATGGTGGGTTCAAGAGGTGTAAGTTGCTTCAATTATTCCTGCATGTGATCCCTCTCATATGGGATGGATAGAGCATCCCATAATGTGAAATTCATTTTTTTCCCTTTCATCTATTCAACAATGTTGAGGGGAAGACCCACAAAATTTTGCAATGAGGGAGTGGAATTTTCTTTTCTTCTCTGCTCCATTTGTAGTAGTTATTTGGATGGCGGAACTTGTATGTCTTGTGAACCTATTATGTTTTCCAGATTTTTTATACTTCACAAACATTGTTTGTTTGTTGTTATTGAAGTGACTTGTGGTAGATTAGATGAATCTAAATTTCTACCCAGGTCCATACATTGATTAGGATTACTATATGGAGTTAGAGGAACAAAATTAATAGATCTTACATCCATATGTATTTTCTTAGACCTTGTACTATTTGTGACATGAATTTGTAGCCTACTCAAATTTCCTTCAGATTGATTAAACATAAAAAAAAGTCTTCATGTCTAAAAAACATGAAGTTAGGTTCAAGAGTGACCTATTGTATCTCTTTGACGTTGTTTTCTTATGGATATGTGGTTTTCTCTTGTTGGTAGAATAGATTTTTTACCACAAGATATTTCTCATGTAAAGATTTCATTCCGACCTCACACACATAATGGCTATGAGGTTGATCATAAGGATAACAATATTGATAATCTTGAACATTATTATACTTAACTAGAACAGTAACTTTTCCCAAGCTAGGGGTCGTAGAAAGTTGTCTACTTAGATTTGGTGGCCTACTAGGTGAGTATTTTTGTACAAATATCCAACTTTGATTTTAAGAGCCTTCTATACGATAATCCTGAGGAGGGTTAGGATCATGTTTTTGGGCTTGAACTTGTTGTCTCTTGAGGGAGACAATCTCATTTGCTGAAATTTTTAATTGGACACTAGGATTTCAATTTCTTCTTGCTTCATGGAGGAACTATATGTAGACGTGTATGATGAAGAATATGTTTGAGTAATAGGAAAAATGACTAGTTGGGTATCATGCAATACTTTAGGGAAAATGTGCATTAGCAATTTAGGGGCTAATTTTTCTCCTTGTATTAACAAAATTTCATCCCTAATGGATATTGTATAAGAATTTGGTATTTGAGTAGCACCCATGTATTGAATCATTATTGCTACAACAGAATTGAAATCTCTAAGAATCTAAAAATTGCACCTTGACAGGTAGGTATTAGAAGGACTGAAATTTTGCCTCATGTCTTTTAGAACCTGAAGTTGAAATCCTCCATAAGTTCACTTAGAGCACATTGATTGTGGTAAATTTCTTAAGATGAGAAATGTTTTCCACCTTCTCATCAAATTGTTAACAAATGATGGTCCCAAGTTCATCCTAAGTGTGAATTGAAGCATTAGGTAAAATTATATACCATTGCAAAGCCTTTACTTTGAGAGATGACACCATAAGGCACACTTTCAAATCATCTTTCATGACCGAAAAACATAAATACCAAGACATACTATATCAAACTTCACACACACAATAATATTGATATTGCTTCATTCATATTGAACAATATAGGTTACAAATATATAAGAGATTACAATCCTATAAATAATGTGAAGTTTGTTAACAACCTCAACCAACCTAAAACAATATTCTCGTAATATATATTATTATAAAAATATATATAATTTAACCTCTTACTTACATATTAACAATAACCATAATAATTACCAATGTAATTATCATTTACATGTGGAGAACTATAGATTTCCTAACATTCCCCCCCTTAGTGCGAACATGGGGAAAACCTACTTTTATACTTGCATCTGCTCATGATCTATTGATTTTCACAAGATGATAACAAACCTCAAGGATGGTTTTGAAAAAGGTTGAACAAAAACTGAAAAATGGTGGTTTTGCATTTGGTTTACCACAAACCACATGGTGATCATTTTGCGAATGGATTACACAAAGCAAAAATGAAGGTTTTTAAATGGTTTACCTACAACCATATTATGATGTGCTAAGTACTATTACCAACTCTCATCAATATCTCACTGTAGGGAATAACATAGGAAAATATGTTGAATTTTGTTGCTCATATACACAAACTAAAAAACAGGAAATGGAACATTGGATCATGTTCTCCCCCTCAATGTGAAATTTCTACTTATTCTGCAAACCAAGCAATCTAGAATACTGCACACTAAAATTTGAAGCACACCACACACAACTAAAAGCACACTAAAAATTGTCACCAAACCTTGATGCGGCCTCGTCGTTATTGACTGACGAGAGGTCGTATATTGACCTTCAACCTCCGTTTACCTCTATCTTCCAATTTCATGTTGCTAGCTCAATAGATTCTACTTTTGAGGATCAATGGTTGCAAGGACGGCTGATTCCACCGAAAAATGTGTCTGCAAGGCAATTTTTTTATTGATAAACCTAATAATCACTTAAATGACACTTTTGACAAGACATCAACAAATACACAATTTTGACAATGACTCATAAATTATAATAATTAAAGACTAATAATAACAAGTAAAAGACTATATACTACGCTATATGCAATGACTTTAAATGACAACCTAAAGCATTAATATCTACATGGACCAAAAAACAAATTTAATTTAATAAAATAACTCGGACACAAGTTAAAACGACATTGAATCTGACTCAATGAGACATGTGACACTAACATTAATTGATAAATATAAACTATCAAAACTTTAAACCACCTATGACTTGAAAGACTTTCTTGGTCCCCTTAAAACCAAATTGTTACGTAATAAAAAAAATTCTACTCCATAATTAAAGACTTAACAAATTTTTACGGGCTGCTATTGTTTATTCTTACGCTTTGTAACACCTACAGACGTGCATTTGACTTGGTACGGTTATATATTTAAAGAAGAATGAATCCTTGGACAAAATGTGCGCAGTTCCTCCTCTTACAAATCTCTCAACCCTGCTAACCAAAAGTCTGCTATTCAGAGTCGAAACTCTTCATGGCGTAAAATAGAATTCAAAACCGCACTCCTTCAGCACCAATTCTCGTGGTCTTACCCCACCCAAAAAAAATGCTCTTCTTTTCTAGATTCACATCAAGTTTCTCAACAGGAAGTGTGTGACGATGGTAGGCTGCGAGTTCGCTTGTATTGACTGAGTAATTTAAACCAATGCATAAGCACCAATGCGTACATGCTACTTTTTGAAATATGTGAAATTTCTAGTGCGCAAATACATGGAACACAGTCAACTATAGTATATCAAATACATACGGCTCTACCAAATGCTGGATGGTAGTGTTAAATCGGTGAAAATACGATGGCTGGTTGCAAAGTGATGAGATGTAAGTGTCAATGATGAAGCCAACTTGAGATAGATTCACAGGTGTTCTGAATGTTAATGCAGATCCGTGCCAATGAATTATGTAGTTCAGTCCAGAGAATAGGATCGACAAGGCATCGTTCTACAAGCACTTAGACTATCATGATGGACGCAACCAAGGATGGAATTATTTCCCAAATTATTACAACAAATCCCAAGATTTACCACTGTCTTCTCAGATTCACGGGACAACTTAAATTGCTACTAAAACAGATCACGAAAAAAATACAAACTCCCTGCCACTCACAAAAGACCCATCAACATGGGAAAATAGCAACAAGACTGCCCCTCACAAATCCATCATACTTCCATTGTAGTCTCGATTCTTCCAATAAATCCCGCTCTAGTACCAACTGAAAACACAAATACCAAGACAGACTATATCAAACTTCACACACACAATAATATTGATATTGCTTTATTGATATTGCTTCATTGATATTGAACAATATAGGTTACAAATATATAAGATATTACAACCGTATAAATAAGGTGAATGTTGTTAACAACCTCAACCAACCTACAACAATATTCTCGTAATATATATTGTTATAACAATATATATACAATTTAACCACTTACTTACATATTAACAATAATCATAATAATTACTAATGTAATTATCACTTGCATGTGAAGCACTATAGTTTTCTTAAAAATGATTGTATATACTGAAAAGACATTTAAAATGTCCTAAATATGCTTTGTGGGTGTGGTAGAGTTTTCTCCTGTGAAGAAGGGGATACTCTATAAGGTGACTAGTTGGATATCATGTTAAGCAGCCAAGAGAAATGGGCTACCACCACTGAAACTTACAAATGGAAAATTACTTTGATGTGAAATGAATAGAATTGGCATCAAAGTTTTGAAAGGAAATGGAAATGGTCTACCTGGAAACAGAGTTGAAAATTTTTGTTATGAGCCACCATATATGTTTGTGGAGAACTTTATCTTCTTCTTCTTCATAGAGAGAGTTGTATATAGTCGAACGGTTCGCCTCTTGACACATTTATCCTCATATATATTCTTTTGATGAAATGGTTAGTAGAACTACTTGAAACCAGAGGATTTAAAATTTTGGAGTCACCATATACATTGATATAATGCTTATGGAGGCTGAAACTATTGAGTCACACACCAAAACCAAGTAGTAATGATTTGCACTCATCAAATTTGTCTCACTGAGCATGTCAAAACTATTGGCGCTCAAAATTGTACCCTTCCCTCAATCATGGGAGATCCAATATTATGATTCAACATGGGACTATCTCCAAGTCTAGGACTTACATATTGAGATAGATTTATGGCGAAAGATGGCTTCCTGAGTTTTGTAGATTGGAAAAATACACAAAACACAACCTATTCTACTATAAAAACTACTCTTAAGCTACCATACTCCAGAAAATATAAGGGACCAGAGAGATATCTGAAAGAAAAACCTAAGATAACAGGGGAGGTGATGGAACCAGAAAGAATGTGGATCTCATCCTACTCCAAATGATACATATGCAAGTTCAAAAAATTGGGACCATGAATATACACATAACTTCAATGTAAATAACTTAAATAATACGAAATATATAAGAGGGAAGAGATATTCATGAAAAAAACAATGCATCGAAAGTAACGAGAGAAAACACAATTGATTTAATATATCTTTTGAAGTTTACATGTAGAATTGAGGAAAGAGAATCTCTATTTATGATTTACAGAGGTCAAAAGCATGAAGTTTCATGTTTTCCAAGGAAAATTCTAAAAAATTCTAAGGAAGGAAATGGGATAATAACCCTTAGAACGTTTGAGAGAATTACATTTATACTACTTGTGGAAGCGAGAAAGAGTGAGAGAAAGGAAAAGAAAGGATAAAAATGCTAGAATCTAATATCCTTAAAACATGATGCTGAATCATGGGCACCATGGTTTTTTATAGGTTTAAATTGTAGTACAAACATAGATCTTTGAGGATTAATCCAATAACTACACCATGGTTCCTTGATTTTATCACACACCATAAAATTTCATAGAATGATGTCATACTTCATTAAATTCTTTCGGTACATGTGTTTTGTTGTCTTGTTCAGAGACTGGAGTGGTTTTAAGATCTTTTGCAGGAATTTGATATTTTGATGGTTTCCTCAAAATTTACATTAAACCATGGTTCAGTGCAAATTCCTGAATGATGATAGGAACCTCCTTTGTTTGGTAGTTCCTAAGTGTTCCTACACTCTGCCATAAGATTATTCTTCGATGGCATGAAGGCCTTCTCTCTTTACTTCCATGTGGCAATTACCCATATCCACATTCCTTTATTCCGCATTACATAAAACCCATAGAACAATGTGATTTTTGAAACCCGTGGAACACTAGGATATTGTTTCACAGATTCTGACTTTAGCCATTCCAACTTTACTTTTCCTTACCCCATGGGTCTTCCAAATTCTTCATGCACTAAAACTTATAAATTTGTGTACTTTATATTTGGTTCTACTAAAATAACAAACTCCATAAAATGTTATATCTTCCAAGTCCACATGACACTTTATTTCCATGTCGCAAAGCGCTAGCTATTTTCTCACATATTTTACTCTATGGATCCTCTCTTTAGCCAAGTTTGGATTTTCTTGTCTTTGACCCTATAAATACTAGTTTGATCCCATGAAATACGAACTTCTTCAATACCACGAAGCACTAAATTTTCCAAAATCTTCCTAAGTATTGATATTCTCATTCATTTATTCCGCGGGTTAGGAGAACCCACGAAACACTACATTTTCCCATTCCATAAAATAATGATTTAGTTTCCCACGGATTTCCTGAGAAAATAGTGGCTAATTCCATCTTTGATGAGTTGTTCAAAATTACACGGGATGTAATTTTTGAAAACATGATGATTTATAATAAATTTTTAAGTATAGTGTGAACCAAGCTTAGGTTTTACCACAAGAGGAATTATGTAATGCCCCGTTCGATGTTTCCCTAGTTCTTGACATTATGACCCTGTTGCTAAGCACGAGAGGGTTGTGTGTGTGCTCTCATTGACCGTTGTTGACTTTGTCCTTGTCGCAGTGAATATTTTACACCCTCCCTCTCCTTCTTGTCTTTTTAGGTCGTTGTCGGCACCCCAAACTGTGGACCTTGTAGCGTCATGTATGATTATCCTGTTAAAGGAAAATCTTGTTCTCACTTCTTCAAGCTTGCCTGGTTGTTGCCATTAATATGATTAATAATAACAATTATTATTTTTAGCTGTAAAATCATAAAAATAATGTTAACAATAATTTTATAATGTAAATTATCAATTTACGATCATTTGTTTTAGTGTCAATTTTTATCAATATTGTTATGGATTACCTTTAAGCTATTTTATTAATATTTATTTATTTTGTCCATGTTCGCTCTCATGACCAAACCTCGATTCGTGCAACAGAAGCTTATTGTTGGTGCTGCCTTTGTTTAGGGCGTGGTGTTCGTGTTAATGTTTAATGTTCCTCTTTAACTGTCGAGGCGTCATTGCAAGCCTTGTAAATAAAACTTTTGCTGATAAAATGTTTATTTATAAATTTGTGTAGGTATCCACCCACCCCACCGTTTATTATTTCCCATGTTGGCCTTAATACCCTTGTTTTGTTTTATTTTATTTTTATTTTTATTGAAAAAGACTTGGTCTTTGGTTGCATGTGTTGGGAGGTGGAACACCTACCATCCCATCATGTCTCCTCCATGGAATTACGTGTTGGGCGCTAGCTGGTAGGGGAGCTAGCCACTGTTTTCCCTTTTCCTAAGGTGTGTATTAATGAAACTTAAAATCTGTCTACTCTGTAATTTTCTTCCTTTTGGTGGCTAGGTATGCACTTTTCCTTGATTACGTGAGTTCTTTGGGTGAAGGAATGCTCTAGGAGGGTGTACGTACATTTGATTGGTGCCTTATTTTTTGTAGTCTGAAATGCATTTACTAATGCACGGTCTTCTGCTTGGTCATTTCTGGATCATTGTTTTACTTCTCCCTCCCTGGCTCATGGTTCTCGTGTAATGTTGGCCATTTGCATGGAAATTATTTGTCTCTCCTATTTCTCAGGATTCTCCTACTGGTAGAGGACACTTCTGCTCTTGTTTTGACTCTGTAACCTCCTCCTTGGGCATGTGTTGTTATCAGGCATTGACATGGAGTCCTCTCTCTCGATGCTTAGGATTTCGAGTGGTGGTAGAGGTTGTGCATATTCCTTGGCTGGTTGACGTGTATACCTGCCCTCCGTCATATTGATAGCTGGCTATGTGGATAGTTTTATAGATGGAAATGCCTCGAGTAAGGGAGGTTCCCTGTTGCTGAACATGCCTAAAGTAACACGTATGTAAAGATTTTACATAAATCAATGTGCTTAGCCTTTATGATGGTTCAAAGAAATGACTCACCACATGTCATCTCATGAAGAGCCATGGTTGAGATCTGTGTGGCATGGTCCTAGCCTGTGGAAAAAATGGGGAAGCTCTAGATGTTGGTAAGGACGTCCATGGTTTAAGCATAATGGAAATCTGTTTTTTTTCCACTTTGCTAGCTCCTCCCAATCTGTGCCAAAATGGAAATCCTGCTATCACGTGTCTGTTTCCAGAACCACATCTCTGAGATAAATGAGGCACCATAGAATGTCAATGATAGAATGATTTTCACCTTCACTCCTGTTGTTACTGCTATAGAAACTTTTACATGTAATCCAAGGCAACTAGCATGTTGAAAGGCAGGCATGAGTTCTGCTTGTGTTCACCATCTTGTGCCTAATGCGAGTTATGGAATAGAGTATGGGACTGAGTGAACACACTAGTACATGGTGTAAAGATAAGAGTGTATGGATGTGTTAAAATGATTCATGAACTGGATATCAAAGGGCAGTGGCAAGCTCCAAAGATCCTTATTCTGTAGTAGCATCTCCTAGTTTTGCCAAACAACCTTGAAATGGTCTGTACCCATCAAAGCATTGGTACGAAGTGGGTTTCTAAATGTAGTAGTTTGTTGGGAAAAGCTTGGAAGAAATGTTTGTAGCAAAGGAATAAATGGTACAAAATTGTGGATGCTTTTTTGAATGCATCAACCTGTTTAATAAAATGCTCTAAGGGAGATGCTGAACCAAATTCTGCACGGTTTCAACCAGCTTTGTTTCAAGGCATGGTTCATCTCCCATTATCTTTCATAACTCTCATACTTTAGTTTTTCGTTTTACAACTTATTATAATTTTAAAAAAAATATTGGGATTATAATACAGTTAATTGTTTTATTTTAACTTGTTGCAAAACAATAAAATGTCGTGTCGTAACTCACAGAATCAAAATAACTCTTTTTGTATTAAACTATGAACTTCAACCCTCATTCTGGGGTGATTTAGAAAACTTCTTAACCTAACTAGATCACTTCAATATTGCTTTATCGACATGACGAAATTGACTTCCCAGTAATAATGTTGACCATCTCCCTATTTAAATAGATAATTTTTGCATTTTTCGAAGACTTATTAAGTACCCTTCGTAACTCTGAAAATGAGATGTTAAGCTTCATTCATGTACCTTGTTATGTGAGGAGTCACCTTAACCTTTCGATTGACCCTGAATGAACATATGTGATCCTTTTGGACGCTCTTATAAGAGCCATGTTACACTGTTTTTATAGCAGTAGAAAGCTGTTAAATCTAGGAGGTTGGTTTTTGTTTTGAACTGCCATTTGAAACCTAGATAGAGAAATTATTATCCATCTTTGTTAACCTCTAGTGTTTTTACTAAACAATTGCATGGAACTTTCTAGTTTAGGGAAAAACATTTTTCTGGATAGTTTGGCAATGGCATTTTGTAGGCCTCTGGTCACAAGTTTTACAAGGTCAAAACTAGACTAATTATGACCGGTGCCTCCAGAAAACTTGTCGCCATTTGAAGACTGTTTTCTAGTTTTGAGTTTCATTTACTCTGTTAAATTCTCCTTATATAGGGAAATTTGTAGGAAGTTTCTCGTTGCACGTGTTCATCCATCAAACGTCAATTTTAGGACGTGGTTTTTTGAGCCCTTGAGCTAACTTTTGTTCATTTTCACTGAGCCAACTATGACTAATGGCCCCGAAAAACTAGCCGCCAAATGTAAACCGTTAGCCAGTTATGAATTCCATCAAGTTCTTTGAACTCTTGGTATATAAGAGGACACGTAGAAATTTAACCATGGTGTGTTTTCTCATCAGGAGACAACGTTTAAAAGTAGTTCTCTTAGTGTTTGAGCTCATTTTGAGTGTTTTTATAGTTGGTAAGAAAATGTGAAAATAGAAAGTTGTGGGACCCTCGTCGGGTTGCCAAACCACTGTGGAAACTTTTGACACATGTAAATAACTCTTTAAAAACTCTATGGTGTAACTTGTGTGAAATAGAACTTTTGACAAAATGGTGTTATCTCTCTCTTCCCTTCTCTTTCTCTCTCATGGGTCACAAAATGAAGGGAAATGAAATGCATTAAATACATGTCTCTAAACCTTTTCTATTCGTTTGCAAATTGTAATTATTATTATATGTAAATGGGAAAACTAAAAAATGTTAATTATGTTGGATTAGGGTGGATGCCATGCCAGTGAATTATCACTTGATTTTATGCTCACGTGGTTTTGCATGATGAAAGAATGATGACAAAAAGGTGATGTGTATTTCATTAATTATCATTGTAATTTATATAGTTCATTTTTAAATGAATATATGTATAATGTAGTCTCATGTTACAGAAGGTTATATTTGATAATTTATTGATATGTATGAGATGCTAGTTTTAAAGACATCTAGGAAATGTGCATTTAATCATAGTACACATGGGTTCAATTTGATTCATAGTACACATGGTAAAAATGTTGATACATATACACACACACACACACACACACACACACACACACACACACACACACACACACACACACACACACACATAAGGTAAATAAATTTGAAGTAATATCTTGTAGTGCATACTTAGTGTCCAATAAATGATCAATGAGTCATCTTGTGCATTCATACTTTGTAAATGTAATAAAGAGATTTAATTCGAAAACACTCTACCCTTGTATAATATTGGAGCATGACTTGTTTTCATGTGTGATACTCCTTACCGTAGAAGACATTTAAAACCGTAGAATGAAATTAAACTCTGTAATCGATGGAACCTCCTAGTTTGAGTAAACAAGAGCCCAAGAATGGGTTTATCACCTTAGTCAGTATGTTTAGTAACATTGCCATAAACCGGTCTGATAGGGGAGACACAGTCAAACTTTTTTTTGGAGTATGTAGAACTAACTCCTCCTTCGTATCCTAGTGGACTACCTTGTCTTCAGAAGATAGATTTAAAATTAAATTTCTTCATCGAATGAAATCCCTGTTGGATCCAGACAACATAGATGGAGGTTGTGACTTAGTTGTTCTAGGTCTTAAACTCTTGTTAATGAAACTCCTTAGCTCCACTTAGCTAAATGTGTTACCTTGGTTTCTATCAACATAACACCTTGGTCCTTTCTTGAAGGTGGTTTAGCATAAATATGTCCTCTCGCTTAAAACTCATATATAGTTGAGGGGTAGATCCTTAGGTGAAGTTGGAATTAATCTAAACCTCAGTTGATTTGGATGTTAACTTAGGGTTCATGTGTAGCTTCAAGTCTTCTAATCATATATGTCTTCAAGAGGTTAGACAAACACTTCGTAACTCCTTTTACAAGACAATGCTAATAATAAGACCATAATGTGACGTAGAAAATAAAGCATATAAGAGTAAAAATGAGATTTGAGGTTCGAAATAATGCCACTCTTGGAGACCTTATAACTCAATTAAATATATTCATTTGTTTCAAAGAATATGAATTGCCTTGGTGTGATCAACCCTCGAGAAAACAAAATACATATATAAATCAAAATGGAATTCCACAAGTCATTGAATTAGAATAACTATGGTAGGGAAATAACTATACTGTGATCGAGGAATGTTTTTGGTAAGAAGCTATCTTGTATCTAAATCTTCATAAAATCCTAATATCGCTATATGGACGCCAAGTCACATTCACTTGAGTTGTAAGAGTAAAAGGTAGACATTGAATATATGTTCGAGAAGAATATTCTTAACATAAGAACAAGATAATTAAGTACTTTATATGAATTTGAATTATGCCAAATAAGTATGCAAGTTACGGAAAATTTTTGTAAAGAATAAGAAGCCAACTTAAAAGGGTCGAACGGTAATTTAAACATGGAATGAACTTAAGAATCTATAGGTGGACAAACGAGAAATTTATCCTTGCACAATAATGTTCTTGGAATGTTAATCATAACTAAGATGCAATTAAAGAAAAGATGTGTTGTGGGTTTGCCCATCCTTGAGTCTTTTTTTGTGTGGTTGGGTCATTGCTAGTATTCGTTCATCGGGAAAAGTGTGGCATCGACATGCCTATGTTGTTTTCACATGTCTATGTGAGTCAATGACTTATGTAATTGTTGTATGTGTGTCGAGTCTCTGTATTTGGAGCCCTTGCTTGTGTTGTGTAGTGAGCAATGCAAGTAAAAAAAAATTATCCTGGTAATTTAATGTTGTGAGTGTGTGTAAAATGTGGGCATTACATATGGTATCAGAGCAGAGGTTCATGATCTCAAACCTCTGGGATGGATTGGAGTTGTGATGATTCTGCATGATGGTGGTGGATATTGGAAGAGTAATGTGATATATGTTGTAATGTGAACTATGTTGTAATTGTGACCTTATGGAACACACATGTGGTGCATGTCACTTAGTGCGTATTTGTTATCATATTGATGTGCTTGTGATGAGAGTATTCACTCTCTATGTTGTTGATTCAATGGGGAATTCGGGTGTAATGTACTGCCTTGTTGTTTGTGAATGGAATGTTATTGTGGATTGCTAAGGGTTAGAACATTTTGGGTTTATGTGATATGAAGGTGTATTGATGTATTGCATGAAAAAATTTATGTAAAGTGAATCACATTTTATCATGATGTCATCACCATATTGGGATTAGTTGTGTGCATCGTCGTGTTGTATTGCAATTGACTATATGTTGTAAGGTTAGACATTGTGTTCCTCATACATATAATTCATGTAATATGTGATGGTTCATGTCATGATTTAGGGGCATATGGTGAGTATGATCCCTAGTGTACAGTGATTTCACTTTGGGTGCAGGATGTGGTAATGTGATGTATCGTAACCCAGGAAAGTAATGATTGTGTTATACCCTGTATATATATACCATACATAAGATGTTATGGTTAATGTGTGTGAATCACCATTGTGTTAGTGATGTAGTTATGTGTATGTTGTGAACCTTACACTAGACGACCCTAAGGGGATAAATTGTCAAGAGTGTATGTGTAGAGAGAGGAGGCGTGGACCATGTTTTCATAATCTTGAGCCGAGTACGAGTGAGGAAGTGGAGTCTTATATAGACTGAAAACCCACTTTTATCTGTTTAGTATACTTCGAGCTTGCTCAATATATTGTGGGTGCACACCACCTTAGGCTCAAACTTATGCAACTAGTGTCCCCTGCTCTTTCCTATTGGATTTTTCATTGAACAATCCTATGTGATTTTAACTATGTTGATCCTTGTGGGAGTATGGAGGGATGAGTCAGTCAGAGATGATGATAATTACATTATTTGATATACTCATTTCTGGTTACATGTATATTTTTATGAGCTGAGGCTCGATGTCCGAGTGCCAGCAACTCGATGAGTACCCCTTTGGTGGCAGTATGAGGCCACATAGTGATTGTAATGTGCTATTTTCTCAATACGTATTTTATTCGTAAATTAATCATTATCTCTTTTATTGTTAGAACCAGCCATTTTCTTGATTGAAATGTTCTTATATTTTGGGAATTTATTTGGTTGTTGCATTAATATTCAAATTTTTCACTAACCATGGCTAATAAGCCATTTGTTTTTCTTAGATTTAAACTTTCTTTTCACGTTTAAAATTTTATAGCCTTACCCAAGGCTTTTGATTTTGCCACTTGGCATTTGAATGGATTGTTATGTAAAATGGTTCTAATGTCGTAATGTGTTAGAATAGGGTTATGGGATTAACCATGGAGTGGTTGAACCTATGGGCCCACTTCATTGTATGGGGGTATGCCCCAAGGAGTTACAGATAACTAGTGGGTTGTTGAACCACGAGTTATTATGTCACTTGGGTTGGGGGTGACGGGGCTCTATGTGCCCAGGGCCATAGGGTGACCCGACCTCATTAAAAGGAGAAAGGAGATGGGCCTCTATGGTTGAGTGACCTGATATTCTTTATGGTGCTCTATGGTTAAGTGACTCTATGGGGCTTATGAGTGACCCAACTTGGTTTTGGCACTATGTTTCTTTCTCTTTGGGAGGTATATGGAGTTGTTTGAGGTATATGGAGTTCTTTTGTGATGCTTTGGGAGATATATATGGAAATTGTTTCATGATGTCTTGTGATGTGTGGAGTTGGTATAATGAGTTATGTGTAATCTTGTGAGTCTTTTTGACACATTGTTATGTTTGAGGCTTGACTCTCCCATTGGTTGATATATATTTTTGGATATCTGTCTTGGCACTATGTGGGTATAGTCATGGTTTTGAGACATGTGATACCGTTGTATATGCATCAACGTGATGATTATGTTTGTCAGTCATATGCGTGTGTACTAGATCTATGTCTAGGACACAATTGTTGGAAATTCTTTGCTATGTAGACTGCTTGTTGTCATTCCATGAAGGAATTAAAAGACCTTGTGATATGATACAGTCATGAAAGTAGGTAGCAAGATGTCTCATGGGTTGTTTGTGTTGTGTTAAGTTTTGTGTGACATCTTGATGTTAGTTATTGTTGGGCACCCACGAACTTAAGACAACTGAAAAAATTCTAAACAATGAATATTATAATCTTGAGCTAAGAAATATTGTAAAAGAAAATGCTAACTAATTAATAAGGTAAAATGGAACTACCAATCTTCACAGAACCTTGAAAGTTAAAATTTCTACCAGATGTTCCTAGGGCCACCCCATGGCCATGATTTTGTGTCTGAAATCTTAACCTTAGAGCATACCTTCACCCATATTTGTTCCTTATTGCTTACCATTTCTCTTTCTTCATTGTATGTCGCATCGAGGATGATGCTTTCTTAAGGGGAGGAGAATGTAATGCCCTGTTCGATGTTTCCCCAGTTCTTGACATGATGACCCTGTTGCTAAGCATGGGAGGGTTGTGTGTGTGCTCTCGCTGACCGTTCTTGAATTTTTCCTTGTCGCAGTGAAGATTTTGCACCCTCCCTCTCCTTCTTGCCTTTTTGGGTCATTGTTGACACCCAAAACTGTGGACCTTGTAGTGTTGTGTATGATTATCCTGTTAAAGGAAAATCTTGTTCTCGGTTCTTCAAGCTTACTTGGTTGTCTGCCATTAATATGATTAATAATTATTATTATTAATTTGAGCCGTAAAATCATAAAAATAATGTTAATAATATTATTATAATTTAAATTGTCGATTTACGATCATTTGTTTTAGTGTCATTTTTTAATCAATATTGTTATGGATTACCTTTAAGCTATTTATTTCATCCTTGTTCACTCTCATGACCGAGCCTCGATTCATGCAAGAGAAGCTTGTTGTTGGTGGCACCTTTGTTTAGGGTGTGGTGTTCATTTGTTAATGTTTAATGTTCCTCTTTAGCCATCGAGGTGTCGTTGCAAGCCTTATAAATACAAATTTTGTTGACAAAACATTGATTTATTAATTTTTGGAGGTATCTACCCACCCCACCATTTATTCTTTCCAATGCTGGTCATAATACCCTTGTTTTATTTCATTTTTTTTTTCTTATTGAAAATACCTAGTCTTTGGTTGCATGCGTTGGGAGGTGGAACACCTACCATTCCATCATGTCTCCTCCATGGCTTTGCGTGTTGAACTCTGGCTAGTAGGGGAGCTAGCCACTGTTTTCCATTTTCCCAAGGCATGTATTAATGAAACTTAAAATCTATCTGCTCTGTAATTTTCTTCCTTTTGGTGGCTGGGTACAAACTTTTCCCTAGTTGCATGAGTGCTTTGGGTGAAGGACTGATGTGAGAGGATGTGTGCATTGGATTGGTATCTTATTTTGTGCAGTCTAAAACACATTTTCTAGTGCACGGTCTCCTGATTAGTAGTTTCTCTCTTGTTTTACTCTTCCTCCTCCTTGGGCACATGTTGTTTCATCATGGACAAGTCCTATCTCCCAATGCTCAGGATTTCATGGTGGTAGAGGGCGCATATGCCTTGGCTTTAACTATAACCTACTCTTGGTTTTTTTTTTGGCTACGTGGAGATTTCTGGTGTGGAGCCTCGAGTGGGACGACATGTTAAAATCTTTTAGATGGTTACATGGACAGCTATCAAAGCATAAAAGATAGAGGGCTTTTGTCGATTGTGTAGATGGAAATGCACAGGGTAAGGGATGTTCCCTGTTGGGAAAAATGCCTGAATGAAACGTGGTTTACAGTTTTTACACAAATCAATGTGCTTAGGGTGCTTTATGATGGTTCAAAGAAATGCCTCGCTAAATGTCATCTCATGGAGTGCCATGGTTACAGACTGTGCCAGCATCCTCCTAGCCTGTATAAAAAATGGGGAAGCTCTAGAACATGGTAAGGACGTCCATCAAAGGATATTGGAAATCTAATTTTTTTTCACTTTTCTAGCTTCCTCCCAATCTGCGCCAAAATGGAAATTATTTTGTCACATGTACTGTTTCAACTGAACACCTGAGATAAATGTGGCACCATAGAATGCAATGATAGAATGATTTGCACACATCAGATTTTTTGTTAATGCTATAGAAACTTTTGAGCAAAATGTAACTAGCATGTTTAAAGCTAGATTTCATAACTTCTACTAGTGTTCCCATTTTGTGCCTGATGCGAGTTATGGAATAGAGTATGGGACTGAGTGAAGAGATAGTGCAGGTTGTGAAGATAAGAGTGTATGGATGTGTTAAAATGATTCAAGAACTTGAAGCAAAGGGCAGTGGCAAGTGTAAAACAAAGATCCTAAATCTGTAGCAGCATCTCCTAGTTTTTCCAATAGGACAACCTTGAAATGTGGTCTGTATTGTTCGTACGCATTGCTAGGAAGTGGGTTTCTGAGTTGTAGTAGTTTTCTGTACCTTGGAAGAAATGTTCCTAAAAGGGATAAATGCATACAAAATTCAAGTGGAGGATTTTCTGATGCATGCATCCTGCTCAACAAAATGCTTAAGCGAGATGGTGAACCAAATCCTGCAGGTTTGATCGACTTCGTTCCTCCATGCATGGTTCATCTCTTATTACCTTTCATAATTCTCATGCTTTAGTTCTCATTTGCAACTTAATAGAATTTTAAAATATTAGGATTATAATATAGTTAATTGTTTATATCAACTCGTTGCAAAACAATGAAATGTCATGTCGTAACTCGCGAAATCAAAATAACTCTTTTGCATTAAACCATGAACTTACACCCTCATTCTGAGGTGATTTAGAAAACTTCCTACCCAACTAGATTGCTACAATATTACTTTATTGACCAGAAAAAAATTGACTTCCCAGTAATAAAGTTGATCATCTCCCTGTTTAAATAGATAATTTTTGCATTTTTCAGAGACTCATTAAGTACCCTTCGTAACTCTGAAAATGAGATGTTAAGCTTCATTCATGTACCTTGTTATGTGAGGAGTCACCTTGACCTTTGGATTGACCCTGAATGAACATATGTGATCCTTTTGACGCTCTTATAGGAGCCATGTTACACTGTTTTTACAACAGTAGAAAGTTGTTAAATCTAGAAAGTTGGCTTTCATTTTGAACCGCCATTTGAAACCTAGATAGAGAAATTAATATCTGTCTTCGCAAACCTTTCATGTTTCTACTAGAAAATTACATGGAACTTTCAGTTTAAGGGAAAAACACTTTTCTGGATAGTTTGAAAATGGAATTTTGTAGGCCTCTGGTCGCAGTTTGACAAGGTCAAACTGGACCAATTAGGACCGGTGGCTTCAGAAATCTTGTCACTATTCGAAGACTGTTTTCCAGTTCTTAGTTTCGTCGACTCTATTGAAATCTCATTATATAAGGAAATTTGTAGGAAGTTTCTCGTTGCGCGTTCATCCATCAAATGCCAATTTTGGGACGTGGTTTTCTGAGCCCTCTAGCTAACTTTTGTTCATTTGCACTGGGCCAACTATGACCAATGGCCCCAGAAAACTAGCCACCAAACGTAAACCGTTAGCCAGTTCTAAATTCTGTTAGTTGCTATGAACTCTTGGTATATAAGTGGACACGTAGAAATTTAACTGTGGTGTGTTTGCTCATCAGGAGACAACGTTTAAAAGTAGTTTCTTAGCCTCTGAGCCCGTTTTGAGCGTTTTTGTAGTTAGTAAGAAAATGTGAAAATAGAAAGTTGTGGGACTCTCGTCGGGTTGCAAAAACACCATGGAAAATTTTGACACATGTAAATAACTATTTAAAACTCTATAGTGTAACTTGTTGTGTGAAATAGAACTTTTGACAAAATGTTGTTATCTCTCTCTTCCCTTCTCTTTCTCTCTCCTAGGTTACAAAATGAAGTGAAATGAAATGTATTGAATACATGTCTCTAAACCTTTTATTTCTGCTTGCAAATTTTAACTCTTATTATATGTAAATGGGAGAACTGAAAAATGTTAATTATGTTGGATAAGGGTGGATGTTATGCCAGTGAATAATCATTGATTTCATGCTCACGTGGTTTTGCAGGATGAAATAATGATGACGAAAAGGTGATGTGTAATTCATTAATTATCATTGAAATTTATATAGTTCATTTTTAAATGAATATATGTATAATGTAGTCTCATGTTACAGAAGGTTATATTTGATAATTTGTTGATATGTATGAGATGCTAGTTTTAAGGACATCTAGGAAATGTGCATTTAATCATAGGTTCAATTTGATTCATAGTACACATGGTAAAAAGGTTTGATACACACACACACACACACACACACACACACACACACACACACACACACACATAAGGTAAATGAATTTGAAGTAATATCTTGTAGTGCATACTTAGTGTCCAATAAATGATTAATGAGTCATCTTGTGCATTCATACTTTGCAAATGTAATAAAGAGATTTAATCAAAACACTCTACCCTTGTATAATATCGGAGCATGACTTGTTTTCATGTGTGATACTCCTTACCGTAGAAGACATTGAAAACTGTAGAATGAAATTAAACTCTGCACTCGATGGAACCTCCTAGTTTGAGTAAACAAGAGCCCAAGAATGGGTTTATCACCTTAGTCAGTATGTTTAGTGACATTGTCATAAACCGGTTTGATAGGGGCGACACAGTCAAACTTTTTTTTGGAGTATGTAGAGCTAACTCCTCCTTCGTATCCTAGTGGACTACCTTGTCTTCCAAAGATAGATTTAAAATTAAATTTTCTTCATCGAATGAAATCCCTGTTGGATCCAGACGACATAGATGGAGGTTGTGACTTAGTTGTTCTAGGTCTTAAACTCTTGTTAATGAACTCCTTAGCTCCACTCAGCTAAATGTGTTACCTTGGTTTCTATCAACATAACACCTTGGTCCTTTCTTGAAGGTGGTTTAGCATAAATATGTCCTCTCACTTAAAACTCATATATAGTTGAGGGGTAGATCCTTAGGTGAAGTTGGAATTAATCTAAACCTCAGTTGATTTGGATGTTAACTTAGGGTTTGTGTGTAGCTTCAAGTCTTCTAATCATATATGTCTTCAAGAGGTTAGACAAACACTTCGTAACTCCTTTTACAAGACAATGCTAATAATAAGACCATAATGTGACATAGAAAATAAAGCATATAAGAGTAAAAATGAGATTTGAGGTTCGGAATAATGCCACTCTTGGAGACCTTATAACACAATTAAATATATTCATTTGTTTCAAAGAATATGAATTTCCTTGGTGTGATCAACCCTCGAGAAAACAAAATACATATATAAATCAAAATGGAATTCCACAAGTCATTGAATTAGAATAACTATGGTAGGGAAATAACTATACCGTGATCGAGGAATGTTTTTGGTAAGAAGCTATCTTGTATCTAAATCTTTATTAAATCCTAATATCGCTATATGGACACCAAGTCACATTCACTTGAGTTGTAAGAGTAAAAGGTAGACATTGAATATATGTTCAAGAAGAATATTCTTAACATAAGAACAAGATAATTAAGTACTTTATATGCATTTGAATTATGTCAAATAAGTATGCAAGTTATGGAAAATTTTGTAAAGAATAAGAAGCCAACTTAAAAGGGTCGAATGGTAATTTAACCACGGAATGAACTTAAGAATATGTAGGTGGACAAACGAGAAATTTATCCTTGCACAATAATGTTCTTGGAATGTTAATCGTAACTAAGATGCAATTAAAGAAAAGATGTGTTGTGGGTTTGCCCATCCTTGAGTTTTTTTTTTTGTGGTTGGGTCATTGCTAGTATTCATTCATTGGGAAAAGTGTGGCATCAACATGCCTATGTTGTTTTCACATGTCTATGTGAGTCGATGACTTATGTAATTGTTGTATGTGTGTCGAGTCTCTGTATTTGGAGCCCTTGTTGTGTTGTGTAGTGAGCAATGTAAGTAAAAAAAAAATATATCCTGGTATTTTACTGTTGTAATTGTGTGTGTAAAATGTGGGCATTACAAATTGTTTAGGAATCCCAGAGGTATAATAAGTTATCTTCTTATCAACCCTTATTCATGTCTTAGGCTTTAGTGAAGAGCCTATTACCCTTGATTGTTTGGGTTTCTTTGTGGATTTTTTCAACCCGAGAGAGTGTCCTATATTGGAGTTAGGTGCATCATTTGTCGTAGTATGAATGGGAAGAGTTGTGTCACTTCATACTCATACTCTTGAATTGAGCCAAGTATAAGGCCTCATGAAACATGCTTAGAGTTATACTCTTCTCCTTTTGAAGTGTGTAGATTAGGAGTAACCTAGAATTTGTAGAAGGATGGTGATCAAAAGACTTGTTATGGGATAAGTCACTCATTAACGAACATCCCACTTCCAAGTAACAAAGGCTAGTTTGTGTTTTGGTTCAACTTGTAATGAGACACACTTGGACCTAACCTTTGTGTTATGAATCAAAATTGATTTTCATAGTTGAAACAAGTAATGAGAATAAAATTTGGAAGCTACTAATTGATTGAACCATATAATGAAATGAATCTGTTCTAGAATGTGGAAATGTGTGATATAATGACTTTAACTATTCTTTTGTAATGGTAATACCTTTCAATTAATAAAATGTGATGCATACAGATGTAAAAATTTAAACCATGAGTTCATCAGATTAATTCAAATGTAAGTGTTAGTGTTTATGTTTCTTTTGATCAATGTAAATTTTTTAAGTGTTACGTCATTTAATGAAAAACAATTACCATTTTTAGTTACATTTTGAGTGGTGAAATAATGGGCATTATATTTTCTTCATATATCTAACTACAAGAAGTATCTCATGTCATTTTCTATCATTCCACCTTTAAGTCGATTTCTTCGATTTTAAATATCCTTGAGTCCATGTTACCTAGGTTCAGTCCTTGAAATGTGTGGTTTGAGTTTAAGGATGTAAATAATTAGTTGGCAAGGTGGTACCTATCATTTTCTCCAAAATATGGGCTATCGTCTATCCTATTCTCATCATTTTATCAACACCTTGTTTAAAATATTAAAATTTCTTATAATTGTTTTGTGACATATCTGAAGGTTTTCCCGTCATCCTTCCCGTATTTATTTCCTCATTTTTCTTCCTTGGCCAAATATGGGGGTCTGGACTCCAATGGTCATCTTTTGGCTTATATACAATTCATCAAAACCCATATCAATAAATTTGTTAAGACTAATGCTCCTTTGTAAGGATTCCTCATTTCCATTGAGCTTAGCATCATTCACTTTCACAAAGAAGTTAACTTCAACTCTTTACATCTTAAGTCAATAAAAATTTTCACTTCCACTAACATTTGTCAGACATCGTATCTGCCATGTGGTTAAACCCATCTCATCATATTCACATATTTCGAGAAGTTATTTTATACATAAAATAATTTATATTGCATTACTAACCACCTAACCAAAGGTGTCTTGTAATATAACCATATTTCCAACAATTTTATTCCTTTATTTCACTAAGTGTTTATACAATCTAGGTTGTGGTCTTTTGGTGGTATGCATGTTCTACTTTGGAGTATTTCTTTAATAATTTTTATATATTTCACTCTCGAATAATTATTTATATGGGATTCAATAATCCTTCCTTTTCATCGTATATATTAGGGAAAATATTTATTATTGCTTACATTATTTAGTGTGTGTAAGCTAAATAAACATGAGTCGTAATGTGACTATTCCCTGCGAAAACTTAGAAGTATTGCTCTGATCCCAACATGAATGCAAATCCTCATAGAATGGAGGATAATATTGGTTTTGTAAATACCTAATTTTTCACATGTTTTAATAACTAGCCTCCCAAAACTCAAGTGTCAAAAGACATAAAAGGGCACCAATAAAGACCTTTCTTGAGTGCAAGTTTCAAACGAAATTACTGACTTAATATATGCTATGATAATTTAACATATACAAAAAAGTATTCCATTAAAATGTTGAATAATGAAAATATTTGGGTAATTCATGAAAATCCAAGAATGAGTTCATAAGGATCTACAAAAGGGAAATTCAAGGATATGAACATATCCTTTGTTGGAATCAGATTCAAGGTATGTCTGTAGATCTCTTTGAGGAGGCACTTGCACATTAGCTACAATTTCCATCATATCAATTGTTAATTTAGAAAATACGACTAGTCCCAGTTAATCCAAAAGTTATTTAGCATCAGTACGTACATACACTCCAATGTCCAAAACATCGTATGAATTACCTAGCTAATTCCAAAATGATATAGAATATCAATAAACACATCCTACAAAGTGAGAAGAAAGGGAATAAAGCAAGGTAATGTAATAATCTATGGAACAAAATAAACGCAAAAAAATTATCCCAGTAAAATTTAATGCAAATTCAATTTCACAGATATATAAGAAAAGAAAGTGGGAACAATTTCCATAACACAGTACTATTTGGTTACGTGGAATTCAATCTAAATTATGTTTTACTTCTAAAAGATGAAAGAAAATAATAATTACAATTTCCTTCTCCCAGGATTGGAGGCTTCATATATTTTAAAGGAATTGATTTGTATATAAAAAGACTTATTTGTACCTATAGTTATCGACATTTTGATGGGAAATTGTACACGGTTAGAGATGATTGAAGAGGGTGGTGATATATTTCAATTATCAATCAATTGTGATGTTATCTTCTAAAATATTTTTGTTAAATTTCTAATTAAAATTTAGTTACTAGACTTGGTATTTTAAATCTTCACAGAAATGTAGAAAAAAATAATTTTTACCAATATTGAGACTTGGAATTGTGTTCTTGAGGCCCATTGTAAGAAAGGTGACCTGCCAAAAGTGAGCAAGTTCATGTGTAAAATGCATCAAAAAAATTCATCTCCTGATGGTGTTACCTACGAATATCATAGTTGAAATATGAGAGAAATTCACAAGAGTTGAACAAAATGATAGCAGAGGCACAAAATTTTTAGTGTATAATGTTGAAATTAGCAGTAAAATATTTATAATATTAAAACCCACAATTGAATCAGGAAAAGGTGGATGGAATAGAAAGTTCTATAATAAGAGGTGGATTAACTATTTGCAATGTACATGGAATTTTTATACATAGCTTAATCTAATACAAATTGGAATTGCAGTTCACAAGTGAAATTTTTATTTACAAACAACAAAAGGATCATATAACTTGTTGTTAAGAGGTTTCTACCTATATAGGACTATTTCTCTAATATGGTGTGTACAAAGAAGGGTGAACAACAAAAAATTATTTTCATTATAGGATTATGGATGTTTTTGTCAATATACGTGTACATAGAATATAGAAAAAAACTTAACGTTAATTATATATGAGTTTTGTAGAGTGTAATTTTAAGGAGCGTAGGAACTATTGTATAAATATGTTTACATACCTTACTAGTGGATGGAATTTTTGAACGTGAATTATCAAAATAGATATACGATTGCACTTTTATTTTGTAGGTATTCTTCATGAGTTTTTTGTGTGAGTAAGGGAATGTTTTTAGCTAATGGAGGACCACATGAAAGTATGCATTTCATCTTTAAATTATTTGTTATTATATTACACACTAGATGATGTGTGTAATGAAGGGAAGATTCCTGATTGCATTTTATGCAATTGATTGTCATTTCCTTTGGTGCAAGAGGAGTTTCAATTTTGGAATTGTATTTTTTGCATACAAGCTCAAATGTCTTGGAATATACATTTGGAATCAACAATTTCCCTTGTATCTGATGGGCCAAAATATAAAGAGTAAGTGCATGATAAGAGATAGATAATGGAAAGTGAATGCAAGTTATAAATTGAATTTGGAAAGAGATGGAGTTCACATTTTTCTTACCTCATTCATTTCATTGAGTAGTTTTTGATCTATCCTCAGAGTGGTTATAAAGGTACATTGGCATGTTTTCAATGGTTTATCATGACCAGTACCCTTGACCACATTCTTGAACAAGTAGATGGGGAATTCATTTTTGTGCAGTTGTTGTTCAACTTACGTGAACAGAGTTACAAATGTATCAAACACATTCAACGTCATTGACATTTAACTTTCCTTGTTTTTTGTCTTCACTAATTAGGATTTGTTTTTATTGTGTCTAGTATGAATTTGTACTCTATGTAGATTTGGGGTATTTTCTCTATGCTAGTGCAATCATTCACTAGTAGTATGTAGTCACAATCTCCTCGATCGTAGCTGGATTTTGGCATTGTGCACGTAGGAGTTGTATGTTGAGATCTTTGTGAAGTTTTGCTTTTTATGTGACAATCACATCACCTTCGAACACATCTCTAATTTTGTATTTATTCAAATCATAAATGGATGTCAATGTGCAAGGTGATGTGTGTCTCATGTGAATATCAGTTGAGATGATATTAAAATGTGGAGCTTGTTATGTTAAGTATGATAATTAAGTTTGTTTAATTTGCGTACCTTTTAGCTTGATTATGTTTCTCCTAATGTGCTTTGTCTATCTCAAGTGACCTTTTAATTTTGATTATGCTGCAAGAATTTGATGTTTTGGTATTAAAACCATAAGCAATAGAATTTGTATGCTATATGTGATTTTTGGGATGGCATTTATGTCAATTTTTCAAGAACGTATAAAGAAGTTAATGCTGGATGTTGGAGGATAACATGAGTTCATTTTGTTTTTTGTTATTATGCTAATGGAGATTTGAAAATGTGTTGGTTTGGTTATGTCAGAGTTATTTTTATGTTTTGCGTAAATGTGATTGGTTGTTGGTGAAATGTGTTAGTTTATTTGGATGTGATGAATGTAATAATATCATGATCAGTCTAATATGCATCACTTTTGAAATTTTGGTATTGATTGGTTGATCTATTGGACAATATGTGATCAATAGTGGTTTCTTGTAGTGAATTATGGTTTTGCATTATGAAGTAAATGATATTTCTATTCATATGATTTTCAAGTTCTTGAGATTTTGAACTATGTTTTGCAATGTTTATGTTGAATTCAACGACTATGTATATGTCCTCAACTACAATTACATCTATAATATCTACATCAATTATGGCTATGATGTCTTCGATTTTTGTGTTTGGAGCGACATATATATTTAGAAGCGGTTTCTGTCAACTTTCAATTGCAAAAATGGTTATAATTGCTTCAACATTGTTTTCTTTATAATGTTTTGTGGTAGATACATGGATGATTTTGTTTAGAGTAGTCAATTGTCCATGTATGTGGTACATGGAAAAATAACTTGTCTTTAAATGAATTTTATTCCCTAAAATCTTACATGTGTGTTTCTTGAAAACACAATATGTCTGAAGACATTAAGTCATGGTCATCGAGTATATCTTTGAAGTGGTATTTAATCTCATTATGTTCAATGTAGAAATTATAATATGGTTTCTTGTAATAGCCATGTCGAGATCAAAATCTAATTTTCACATTGCCATTATTTTGATGTGTGTCATCTCAATCGAAACCTTTTTTTTAATCGTAAAATTTTTCATTATGATAGGGGACATTAGGAACAATGATTCCATGTTTTTTACCCATGACAGTGTTGTATATGAGATTCCATGTTTTTATAATTAAAATGGAGAAAACACAAATTTATCGATTGTTAGTCATTGTGACATGTGTATTGTTATTGCACATACAATTTTAACAGGAAATTGTTTCCTTATTGTTAGGGTTCATTTTATTTTCAATTTTTTTTATTTGCATTGCAACTCACAGAAAAGGAACCCAATCTTAAACAATGTCATTATCAAAGAAGCTAGAATTTTTTATTTCTTGGGAATTTCTGGTTCTTGGATCAATGAATTTTATCCACAAAATGTTTTTTCCTTGTTTGTTGGTGTATGATTTGTATGTTCTATCCAATCTATTTACTATGCCATCTTTCCATTATATATTTCAACTAACATCTCATGTTTCAAGAAAACCTTTTGAGGAATTGTTGTCGATCGAGTATATATTTTTGTTTCTACGTATGTGTTGTCCTCTTCATCAATTGCATTCAAGATAACATTGTTTCCGAGAAAATTCAATAACATTATTTGATTTTTTTCTTCAACATCTTTGTTCTTGATAAATAGGTTTGGAAATGTTGCATCCTTAGGGGGTGGCTGTATGCAGCAATTGTTAATATAATTTAAGTCTAGTTTTTTTTGAGATCATGTTCTCATTCTATTGATTATTTAGTTAAATATTTTGTCTTCTTGCCACATACTTGTTTTCAATTCATATACTTTAATTTTATCATTCTAAAAATTGTATAGTATTTTCTTGTTGTCAAATTTTAGGTGTTAGAATAATACACAATCATGGACTGGATGTGTTTGGTACAAGTCTCCGTAAAATATTATGTCAAATTACCAAAGTGTTTTTGCAGGGTATGCATTATATTTTTCATTCGACTATCAATGTAGTACAACATGTGTCCTCCCACTAATTATATCTTGTCTATTATGACTACCTACAGTTGATCATATTAATTTTATAATTTTTCTATAGTGTCATCACTAAATGGAGTGGGGTATGATTTGTTGAATGGTAGTAGAAACGTTGAATGTAATGTTACTCCACCTACATTATATGAATATTTTCCTGTGAATGCTAGTATTAGACCCTTTGTTTTGAGCGGTTTTATTTCAATGAAGTCATTGCAGGTTTAAATTAGAGACTCATATATGGCTCTCACAGTCAATGCCTTCCATGTTCCTACATCACCTATTAACAATAAATGTATTAGTATTGTTGGATTGTTTTGTTTCTTCATTGTTATGTCCTTTAGGATGGTTTGTTGCTCTTTATTTAACATTCCCCTTATTTTTTATTATTCATTATTATCAACCTTAACATATGATTTCCTATTTCAAAGGACTTACAATGAGATTAATTTTCATGAGGATGTTGTAACAAAGGCAAATATGATTTGAGGTCGTATTTTTCAAACAAATCTTTAGCAATTTGTGGATTTTTGGATGGTTTATCTGTGAGGTCATTCAAACTTTCAACATCTAGTTGTATTTGATCAAGTTCTCCCCATAATGCATTGATGTTGTAGTTATATTTTGGCAAATTCATATTAACATTTTTTTCCTAAATTGCATATGCCTCTCTCCATGTGGAGCAACCTTATTTCAGGGTCTCCTCACTTTCTATGAAGGGAACATACAATAATAATGCTTCTCTATAATAGTTGTCTAAATCTATATGTTTATTGTATTTGAAAAATCTAATAATAGGTTTTTTTTTTATTTTCAAAAAAAAATTCCCTTTCTACTATATTCAGAACCATATTCAAAAAGGAAAATGTCTTCGAGTGTAATATCCATTGCAATATAGTGATCTATTAGTGAATGACGCATTATTTTTTATGATTCATTGGGTTCACGGGTTAGAAAACTTGGAGGTTTTAGAAAAAAGTTCTTTAGTCTTGTGGAGATGTATTTGTGAATATGCATTTTCTAGAGCTTCCATTTAACGGTATAGACAAAATTATGTAAACAGATTGTTGCACTAACATTTGTTATGGATTTACTAATGAGTTTCAAATTCTATGAAGCATTTGAATGGAATCAATGTTTTTCTTGACCTGCTCTTTGTGTATTGAATAGAATCTATCTTTGTCATGTAAGTAGAATAATAGATGATGCAATGTAAGCATTGACAATAAATTGAGCATCTATATTTTCTTGCCACAAATGTGGAACTTTTCTTGAGAAGGTATTTTTCCATATTTGTGATGGATTTCATTTCAAAAAAAAAAATTGGTTGCTTAATTGTATTTTCTATTGCCTCTATGTAGTAATTTTCACTTAGTTGTACTTGTAAAAAAAATCTAGAATGTTAATTATTTTTCATATTTGGATGCTTCTAGTGTTGCATATATTTGTTTTGCATTTGTGATTTAAAGCTTGTTGATTTTAGTAAATGGTTCTAGTAACAATGTTCTTTTCATAGATGGCTTTGGGAATTTGTATCTGTAATTGCTTTTTTTTTTGCAGCTTTTGGTATCATGGTGTTGATGCATGTTATCTATTTATTGAGGGATCATATGAGTGTCACAAGTTATGTGTTTGTCTACAAATTCTTCGATTCTTGATTTTTTTTCTTTTACATATATTGGTGCATTTTTTATCCATAACATGAAGTGGGTATGTTGGTTTCGTTGATTGTCAAATTCTGTGACATGGAAGTGATCTTGTAATTTTCCAAAGAAGGATTTTTCTTACTAAATAATTTGAATTAAGGATCCAATTTTATGCTTTGTTGCTGATAAAATTTGTCGATATGTAAAATTAGGTGTCTCCACCAACGTTCATGGGGATACACCCCTCCACATTGAATGGTGCAACTCCCATTATTGAAATTAAACTAATCCTAATGTGGGTGGCCGAATTGGTCAGGGAAGACACAGGGACACTCCATTGAACTTTTGGCAAAGTGCTTATATGAGGTACAAGGGTGGAAATTACAATGGTGAGGGGAAAGAAGGGAAATTAGGCAAGGAATATTACTATCATGAGTAGATTGTAGAGCTCACACTCAGACATCGAAGTATTTAAACATTCAATATAGAGGAAACCTTAATGAAGTTATCTAGTGAGATGAACAACTTGAGACACCAAGTTCTCATATTCATCTATCGAAGATACAAAGCTCTTACATCACTATACTTGTAAAGTGCATGAAAGAGGGACATGGAAGAAACACAAGATACTTATAACTACTATGTTTATTTCGTCAATGATGAGGGAAAACCATGCATACAAATTTGCACACATTCATACATTTTGGAAACTAGAAACTCTATTCCTAGAAATTTATACAAATCAAGGGAAAAGAAGAAAGCATGTAAAATTAATTTATCTTTACTTCATGTATATGGATAGCAAAAATTCAAATGACATATTACAATCCACTATTGCTACAAAGTATAGAATTTTCAGAATGTAATTTTTTGGATCCCTTGGAATGGAGAAGCCATCCCAATTTATAGTAATGTGGATTGACTCTTCACATACCCCCCACATGAATCTTCATTGTCTCATTCAACTCCTAACTTTTCACCTTCCTAGGAAGTGAGACATAAGCTCCCTTTTTATAAATTAAAGGGATTTTTACAATGTTACTTTATGAAGTCACTTAAGTGAATGAGACAAAATACAATGATTATTCCCAATGAAGAATTATATTAGGGAGATAAAGAAGAGGAAGAAAGAGAGAAGGAAGGAAAATATGCCACATCTGATGAAAAAACCTCCTGCTAAGATGAACCTTACAAAATCATGCCTCTTGATGGTGGATCTCTAGGGTGGGTTCATTTTCCTTGAATTCCTTGATGAATTGATTTATCACAGATGTCATCTTGTCTTCCCATGGAATGAAAACACATCCCGAAACCTTAGTCTATGTCTCAGATAAACCATTGATCCTCTTACATTGATGAAGCCATTCTTCGTGATCCATTACAATTGCAGAAATGAAACTCCTAATGCCATCAAAGTACTCTAAATTGTCTTTGTTGAAGGAAATAGATTCACCTTCCTCCTTCTTGGCCATCTCTTGAAATTCAATGATGATTTTCTTAGATCATGACGATTCTTAAATGAGCAGAGGTAACTCAAACCTTTGAAAATAAAGGTAGAATTCATTCAAGATTCTAGAAACCTAGCATCCATGGGATTCTAACTTGAATATAGCCATTTTGAGCATTACATACCATGAATATATGATATAGATCCAAACCTGGAAAAATTCATCATAAATTGATGCAAAAACTTCCTTACCCATGAGGGTGTGAGAATCAAAATCACTCATTTTATACTCTAATGAGAGTATCTCCTCTAAATTATTGACCTCTTTTGAAAATTCCTCCTCCATCTTGTTTGCTTCAGAAAATGTTACATGAGAATATTAGATGAGAGAAATGATGTCCGAACACAATTCCTTGCCTTGCTTGATGATTTCATTAATCCACTTTTCATAGTATTTTCTTCATATGATGTATTGATGTCCTTTCTTGATTGACTTGGGGTCAATACTACTCATTGGTGAAATATCTTTATTTAGAAAGGTATGTGTTTATTTCGGCCTTGGAGAAGGGTTGAATGTATGCAATGAGAATCTTACATGTTTCTCCAGTTGTAAAACATTTTTCTAGTATTCTTCGATCTGAGAAAGAAGACGAGAGGTGATTTCTTTGAACTTGTGAATGTGTCCTTGAGAAGCTTGACCCAATGAGATACAGCTCAACTCATTATTAGATGGAGTCATTTCCTCCATGGGGTTTTTGGTCTTAGTCCTAAAAAATTCAACATATTGGTTACATGAGGTTCCATTGAAGAATTGATAAGGTACCTAGGATTTCTTTATTTTCTTGGTCTTCAACATTCCGGAGATTTACGTGAGGCTAGGAATGGTAACGAGTTTCCTTGTTATTAGCCCACTCTCGAGAACTTATTGAATCAATGGAAATAGTATTTGAGATTTACAATGATTTCAATCACCGGAGTGCTTTCATAATATTTTCATGGTACCAAATCTTGATCACTGTCAGAGGACATGTTTGGATGCTTGTGCAAAGGAATATATTGCTACAAATTACTTCATATTGTCTTAAGAGGCTTGATCTGAACCAAATATCTTTAGATCACTTAACCAACAAAATTTAAATTCATGGTGTAAAAAGGAAATGATATATGTTTTTATGGAGATGATATCAAATTTGTGCACCTAGGATGAAAACATACTATTTTTGGAAACTAGGTCCACAGAGCTGCTATTTTGGTTAGTTTTGCTTTTTCACCATGTTGCTTGGACTGAGGTGTTTCCTTCACCTTAAAATCCTATTTCAGATGTCTTGGGGTCAATTCAAATCACTTTCTATTTTTTTAAAGTTTCTTTTTTTATTTTTTCTTTTTGGACTTTTCAACCCACATGCCCTAGTTTTCTGTTTATGTGATTTTCATTGTTCTTTCTTCTAGAGGGAGTTTTCTATTTTTGGAAACATAATAAAATGGAAAGTGTGAACCAGAGGTACTTGATATTGTTAAAATATAAAAAACAATCATGTTATATTGATGAGAAATCTTTGGATTCTTTTTGGCTTTTTAAATTGGATGCTTTGTACAAATTTTCAAGTCAATCTGCTTCTCAAATTGACATCAAATGAAGGAAGAACACCTTAGGGAACAGAACTTCAAATTGATGCCATTAAAAATCAGGCATGTATTTTGAATTTTGGTTTTTTTGAGCTTGAAGGAATTTTGATTAGGAATATTTTCTCCAAGTTTCACTGAGATTCGATCACCGGCTCATTACATATGAGTAATTATTCATTTTCTTTCCCTAGGGTTTCTGAAAGCTCACATTCATGGATTTTTCTCAGATATATTGATTTATTCATGTTGCATTAATATGGAGTGATATGATAAAGGTTTTTAAGGTGGTACCAATGTTTTGGAAGAATAAAAAATGGAAAGGTGAAGAAATTCCTGCAGTTGGGGATTTCACGGACTTGCATGTAGAAAGTAATGGAAGCAAGAAGAAGCAACAAAGAAGTTAGAAAATTTTCATATTTAGATTTTTGGGAATGAGTTGTACTTTCTAGTCCAAATTTTCCCAATACCTTGGTATATTTTTTGCAAAAAAATCTTCCCCATCCCTATTGGGCCAAGTTTCACAATGTGATTGGCTAGAGAGGTGAGCATGGAAAAGAAGCTTGGGGGCATAAAATTGCAAAAGGGGATCAAAACTAGTCACATTAGGGTCTAAAGGATTAAGTGGGAGGGCGTGAATTTTATTGCACCATCCATTCAAAATCCTTTGGACATTTGGTGTACATAATTTTTCTACTCTCTCATTGGCTCAAATTTCAAGGCATAAATTTCACTAGTTGTTGGAGTCGTACCTTGGAAGCCACTTTTCGAGGCCATATCTTGAGTTTCCAAAGGAGTTTTCTAATGAAACTTTATATTATTTTTCATTAAAATGGGTTTTTTAATCCAATGGTTTGGGTCATATCTCTTTATTCTAAAATTTACTCCCTTAAAATTAGGATTATTTTTCTGCCTCCGACATTATGCACATCAATAATAGGTTATAGAAAGTGATCATCTAGGTGTTGTGGAAAATATGAAATCAAAATATTTTAGGGATCTAATTTATCTTTCTTAATATATTTATTTTTAATCCTAACTCCTTACAAAGCTCCTGTAATCTCCTCCCGAAGCTTAGGAGCAATTTTGGCATGTTGCACTGTTGAAGCCTCTAAGACCCGTTTTTGTTGAAACTCCTCCAAAACTTCCAAAACCTCATAGAATATTCAAAAACTTACTACACAACATTCTTATCTTTCTGATACACCTACCTGAATATTTAATTCCTTTAATTCCAGTCTGGGGGGTATGTACTCGCTTCAAGAAGACTAGAGAGAATAACCTTTCCTAAAGCTTGTCAAAGTGCTCGTCTTGATGTATCTTGCTCTGGAAGCACGTGAAATGACTGGTTACCCCTAAATCACCTATTAGCACACTGAAATGACACATTGGACTACTTATATAGATGAGATAGGATTGACTCATGGATTAGGGTGATATGAAAGAGGGATCAAAATGAACTTTTAGCAAAAACTTTCATGTAGGGTTTGGTTGTCATGCTTTAAAATTGGGAGTTTATTGTTGCACATATGCATGATAATAGTTAGCTTTATCTTGGGGACATGTTGTTGATCAAGCACAGTGATGACATAACATGAGAACTCTATAATCTCAATTTCAGTTTACCTATCACTGCCTTATCTATTGGACTTCAGATTCATCAGAAAGATATACTATATAACTTGCTTTATTGAACACGCACACACAAAAACACACAAACAAAATGGAAAAACACCAAAAGTGAAAAAAACATGCAACAAAAGAGAGGATATTATTTTACAGAGGATGGATATTTACAAAGGCAAGGAAATAATATAAACATACCCAACAACGGGTTGATATAATTACATGCCATTATAAAAAAATCGATTGAATTATGACCTTTGAAGAAAAAAAAATGTTATTTGATCAATCCACTCTTGTTTTATGGCTTTGCATGGCTTGAGAAGAATAATATTGATCATGATTCCATCTTCATACTCATACTACACCGAGAATGTTCTTACATCTAGTGAACGCTTCATCACCATCTCAAAACTCTTTCATTTTGAGGCTTCCTCTTGATGTTCTGCGATCATGAGACACAATTTATCCATGTTCTCAAAATTTGAAATATCTACATAATTATGAAAACATTATTCATCTTAGAATTGAAACACATGAATTTCCCTTAGATTAGCAAGGCACTCTGAAGGAGTGAGGAAAAACTAATTTTCTTCCCATCCAATTTTTTTTAGATGTCCCACTTTTTGGTTCTAAGAAGATGTTTTCTAGAACTAGTGCCACATCATTGACATGGGGGACCTCATCATCTTAGAGGGATTTATGGATCATGGAATCATGTTTAAGACACATTTCAGCTCAGGTGGTGAGTGCAATCTAATTTTGAATATTTTCACAAGAATCATGCACCTTTTCACTTTATTGTCTGGAAAAATTCCCTTTGATGTAATCCCACTCAACATTTTCCCTATTATCTTCCTCCATTATAGGAATGTTTTCTTTAAGATTTATAATATTCAAAGAAGACTCCATAACCTTCCTTCTTTTGCACTCATGAACTTCTTCACACTATGTGAAAGAAAAAGACATGCTTTCATATTCTCTCTTGCAAAGGAAGATATCAAGTTCATTAATTGGATTTGTCTTGGTATCGAGCATTGGTGTATCAAAATGAGCATAAAAAATTTATTCATATTCATCTTGCATCTCTATATCTCGAGTCAAGAGTTCAAGACTAATATGAGGATCTTCATTTTATTCTATAGCCTTCAAGATGTCTTGCATCGATGGTTCTTCCAAATTTTCCATAAACTCATCATCTCCCTCATTGGAAAAATATCTACATTTTTCTTCTAGGAGATGGTTGAAAATCTGATCCATATGCACCCATGATTCATTAAAAACATCCCCATTCACTTCTTCCATGATTTCTATTTCCCAAGATTCACTCTCTTGCAACCATGGGCATACTTGACTCACCAAACCTTCTGAAAAGGAGAAGAGGTTCAAGATTTTTGGGAAGGATAATCCTTCAATCTCAAAATCCATGTCATCTTGGTAGAAAGCAGAGAACCTTATTGGGGTAATAGTATGGGAAGAAGGAGAGAACCATGTTGGGGCAGCAGTATGGGAAGAATTTTCAGCTACATTTTGATCATTGATTATTGAATCCTCTTTCTTGTATGGATAATCAAATACTTCATACTCACCATGATGATAATTCTTCTCCTTGGGTGAGAATAATGGAGTTGATTCCTTGAGGAGGTTATGCTCAAGGTGATCATTCTCCTTGGATTCGAAAATGAAATTGGACTCTCCCATTTGGTCATGCATGATTGATTCGGGGAGGGAATTTTATTCTTCAACCGTCTCCATTTCTTCATTCAACATTTCTATATAACTTAAAATATCAAAATAGAAAGGAAAATTATCCATGAATGTTTCAAATTTATCCTATTGAGTCTGGGATACATGATGACTCTCTTGCACTTCTTCATATATCTCCATTCCATGATTACTTGTAAGGTCAAAATTTGAAAGGATATTTTCCATAATTACCTCAAACTGGTCATCTTGTACTTCATCGTTGTTAGTGGAATCTTAAGAAAAAATTAAATCATCCATCATGTAACAAGGATATTCCTCTTTTGAATCCATTTCTCTAACTATGGGTTGTCCCTTGAGCTAGAATGAGTTGATGAATGAAGGTTCTATTTTTATATATTTACCTCCATGATGTTGCTTTGGTTTTCATCCGAAGGTTCAAGGATAGGATCTTCTTCAGGAGCATCCAAGAATATCCCTAGGATTAACACCTCGTAGTATGGACAACCATCAATATCTTCTTGAGTCTCTCCTTCCTTGAAAATGTGAAGTGATTCAAGGTGTTCATAACTTATTTATAGAGCCAAATCATACCCCTAGATTTAATGATAGGCTTTAGGATTATAATTCCATTTTATTATGCTTTGGAACCTTTCCACATATTCTCTTTTCAACATATCCATTTCTTGTTCACCGTATATAAGGAAGTCATCCAAAGAGCAGAAGAGAAAGGAAAATGTCCTCAATTTCATAGTGAGTTTCATGATGTTGGAAAAGTCTTCTCCTTTGGATAATGTACCACCTTTTCCTTCATCATCCTCCATATTGTTGATTTGATATTCATCAGAAGGCTCAAGGATAAGATATTATTCAGCAGCATCTAGAAACCTTTCGAGGATGAATATTCTATAGTATGAATGATCCTCAAGATCTTATTCCATAGGATAAATATCCTCTTCTTATTCCTTGTTATGGGTTGTTTCAAGTTGCTCGTACATATCTTGCAAGGCTTCATCATATTTCATAATTTTGAGGTAGATTTGGGGACTAGAATTTCCTTACATAGTGCTTATGATTCTTTCCATATACTCAATTTTTTATGTCATCATTTCATTATTTCTATATGTAAGGAAATCATCCCAAGGGAGGGTCATGAAAGACATGGCTCCAATATTTCCATTCAGATGTACACAATTGAGAGTATTACCTTTGGCATATTATTGAGCTTTGTTCATTATTTTGTATTTTTTTAATCTTTTTTAATAGCTCGCTATTTTATTTTTCATTGGAAAGTTTTTTTTCTTTCCTTTTCCTAATTACAAGTTATTTCTTAAAGTAGGAGACATGTTAGTTATTCTTGAATTTCTTCTTTGTAAGACATGTTCTGGAACCATGGCTAGTCAACTATATTCATTTTTTGGCAATCATATTCTTCTTTTTCTTCGTTGTCACTCATCGGTACTTCACTCTAATCTATAAATTTATTATTTTTGCATGGGACATGAATGTGATAGAGATTCCTTCCTAGATGGAGTCACCTTCAAAAATGTTTCTTCTTTGAAATCTGAAAAAAAAAATTAATATATATATTTTTTGTATTCTTTTGGGTAGAGATATTTTTTGAATGCACTTGCAAAAATCTCTCCCCAACCGATTTCCAAAAAATTGTTGGTGAGAAAATTTGTTGATATAGAAAATATGGTCTCTCCACCAACAATTACGGGGATACTTCCCTTGACATTGAATGGTGCAACTCCGATTATTGAAAATAAGCTTATCCTAATCCTATGTAAATGTTTTGGGTGGAAATAGTTTCCACATATCACATAGGGACACTCCACTAAACCTATGACAAAGTTCTTGTACAAGGTAAAAGGGAGGAAATTACAGCCATGAGGGGAAAGGAGAGAAATTAGGAAAGGACGATTACTTTCGTGATTAAATTGCAAAGCTCACACCCATTAACCAGATTAGTTCAACATTCAATATAGAGGAAAACATAATGAAGCTATCTAGTGAGATGGAAAACTTGAGACACCAAGTTCTCATAATCATCTATCAAAGATACAAAGCTCTTGCATCACTATACATGCAAAGTGCATGAAAGAGGGAAGTGGAAGAAACACAAGATGTTTATAACAACTATGTTTGTTTCGTCAACGATTAGAGGAAACCATGCATACAAAGTTGCACACATTTATACATCTTAGAAAGAAGAAACTCTATTCCTTGATTGAAATTTTAAAAATTTGTAAAAATCAAGGGAAAGAATAAAGCATGTAGAAGAAATGTAGCTTTATTTCATGTATATGGATGACTCAAAGTCCAACAACATATTACAATCCTCTATTGTTATGAAGTGCTGAATTTTCATAATGAAATTTTTTGGATCCCTTGAAATGGAGAAGCCATTCCAATTTATAGCAATGTGGATTGACTCTTCGCATACCCCCCACATAACTCTTCGTTGTCTTATTCAACTCCTGAATTTTCAAATTCCTAGAAAGTGAGAAATAAGTTACCTTTTCATAAATTAAACAGATATTTACAATATTACGTTATGAAGTCACTTAAGTGAATGAGATAAAATATAATGATTATGCACAACAAAGAATTAGATAGGGGAGAGAAAGAAGAGGGAGAAAGAGATAAGGAAGGAAAATTTTCCACATCCGATGAAGAAACCTCCAGCAAATAAATACCTTATTGAATCAGTTTTCCTGATGGTGGATCTTTGGGATGGGTTTCTTTTCCTTGAATTCCTTGATCACTTCAGTTATCATAGTTGTCAGCTTGTCTTCCCCTAGAATGCAAATGCAACCCAATACCTTATTCCACGTCTTAGGGACACCATTGATCCTTTTACATTGATGAAGCCATTCTTCATGATCCATTACAATTACAACAATGCAACTACTGATACTGGTCAGGGACTCTAAATTGTATTTATTAAAGGAAAGAGATTCACATGCCTCTTTCTTAAATGATGAGTTCCTCTGATGACAAGTCTTCAGTGAGTGGAGGTAACTCAAACCCTTGAAAACAATGGTAGACTTTTTTTAAGATTCTAGAAACCTGACACCCATGGGATTCCAACTCGTATATATCCCATTTGAGCATTTCTTATTGTGCATCCATGATGCGGATCTAAACCTTGAACAAGTATTCTGAAATTGATGCAAACACTTCTTTTCCCACAAGGGTGTTAGAATTGAAAGCACTCATTTCAGACACTAGTGGGAGTAACCCCTCCAAATGATTGACCTATTTTGCAAATTCCTCCTCCATCTTGTTTACTTCAAACAATGTTGTAAGAACATATTGGATGATAGAAATTATGTCTAGACATAATGCCTTTCCTTGCTCGATGATTTCCTCAATCCACTTTGCATAGGATTTTCCCCATATCATGTATTCATGTGCTTTATTGATTTCCTTTGGATCAATACTATTGATTGGGGGAATATCTTGGATTGGAAGGGGAGGTGTTGATTTGGCCTTGGAGAAGGGTTGAATATATGAACTGAGAGCTCTTACATGTTCCTCTAGTTGTAAAATGGTTTTCTTGTATTCTTCGATCCAAGCAAGAAGACAAGAGGTGGTTTCTTTGAGCTTGTGAATGTATCATTCATGAGAAACTTGGCCTAATGAGATACGGGTCAACTCATAATCAGATGGATTCATTTCCTCCATGGGATTTTTGGAATTAGGCGTGCAAAATTTAACATATTTGTTACCTGAGGTACCACTGAAGAAGTGAGAAGCTACCTAGGATTTCTTTCTTTGTTTGGCCTTCAACATTCTAGAAATTTTTGTGATCCTAGGAATGGTAATGATTTTAATTGTTCTTTTCCCACTTTTGATCACTTCTTGAATCCATGGAAATGGATCTTCGGGAGTTACCACAATGTCAATCACCATAGTGCTTGCAGAAGATTTTCATAGGGCTATCTCTTGATAATATTGAGACGAATCTATCCGACCAACTCTCCTTGGATCACTTAACCAAAAAAATTGAAATTCATGGTGTAAAAAAGAAATGATATATCTTGTTAAGGATATGATAGCAATTTTCTACACCTGGGACCGAAAATGACACTTTTTGGAAACTAAGTCGTAAGACCTACTATTTTGGGAAATACTTTTTTTCACCTTGTTTCTTGCACTAATGTGTTTCCTTCACATTCTAGGACTTTTGCAGATTTCTTGGGGAAAATTCAAATAAATTTATATTTTTGGAAAGTTTATTTTTGTATTTTTCTTTTTTGACACACGTGCTCTATTTTTCTGTTTGCATGTTTTCACTGTTCTTTCTTGTGGAGGAAATTTTTCGTTTTTGGAAACTTACTAAAAATGGAGAGTGTAAACCAATGGCACTTGATATTTTTAGAAGCTGAAAATTGACATGTTAGATTGATGAGAAAACTTTGGATTCTTTTTGGGTTTTTTATTTGTATGCTTTGTATAAATTTTCAAGTCAAACCGCTTCCAGGATTTACAACAAATGAAGTAAGAACACCCTAGGGCACAGAATTTAAAACAGATGCCATTAAAAATCATGGATGTATTTTGAGGTTGGGGTTTCTACATATTCAATTTGTTTTTATGAGGAATATTTTCTCCAAGTTTCATTGATATTTGATCATCGGTTCATTACTTATGAGCAATTGTTCATTGTTCGCCCCTAGGGTTTCTGACATCTCACATTCATGGATTTTTCTCATATATCTTGATTTATTCATGTTGCAGTAGTATGGAATGATGGAATAAAGTTTTTTGAATGTGTTAGAATTTTTTTTTAAGTATCAGCAATGATAGGGTGAAGAAATTTTGGTAGTTGGAGCTTTCAAGGATGTGTGTGTAGGAAGTACTGGAAGCAGGTAGAAGCAACAAAGAAGTTAGAAAAAATTAATATTTTGATGTTTGGGAATGAGTTTCACTTTCTTGTCTCAATTTTCCCAAGGCCTTGGTATGGTTGGTTAAAAACAAATCACCCCATCCCTATTGGGCCAAGAGTTGCATTGTGATTGGCTATAGCAGTGAGCATGGAAAAGAAGTTTTGGGACATAAACTTGCAAAACGAGCTCAAAACTAGTCACATTAGGGTCCAGAGGCCTAACTAGGAAGGGGGGAAATTTTATTGCACCATATTTTTAAAATATTTGGGACATTTTATTTTTTAAAAATTCCACTCTCCCATTATCTTAAATTTCAAGACAGAAATTTGGCTAACTGTTGGAGTCGAACCTTGGGGAGTTGCTTGTTGAGGCCATATCTTGAGTTTCCGGAGGAGTTTTCTAATGAAACTTTATATTATTTTATATTAATATGGCCTTTCAAATCCAATGGTGGGAATTTCAACTCTTTATTATTAAATTTATTCCCTAAAAATAGGATAATTTTTCTAGCTCCAAGGTTTGCACATCAAAAATAGGTTGTAGAAAGAGTTTGCCTATGTGTTGTGAAAAATATCAAATCACCATCCTCTAGGGTTATAAATAATATTTATGAAAATTGTTTTTGAATCATAACTCCTTAATGAGCCACCATAATCACTTCTCAAAGATCATGAATAGTTTTGGCATTGTCCACTGCTTAAGCCTCCATGACCCAATTTTGCTGAAACTACTCCAAAACTTCCAAAACCTCCCAGAATATTCTGAAAATGATTACACAACATTATTATCTCTCTAATACACCTCCTTGATGAGTTTATGAATTTCATTCCACTCTATAGGGTGTGTACTAGCTTCAAGAAGAATAGATAATGCCTTTTCCTAAAGCTTGTCAAAGTGTCTGTCTTGATGTATCTTTCTCTAGAAGAACTTGAAATGAATGGGTATACATAAATCACCTATGAGAAAACTGACATGACACATTGGAATACTTGGATAGATGGGATAGGATTGACTTGAGGATTATGGTTATATGAAGGAGGGCTTATAATGACCTCTGAGAAAAAAAATTCAGGTAGAGTATGGTTGTCACGCTTGAAAATTGGGAAATTTCTTGTTTCTTATTTGCATGATAAGATGCTTGTAATAATGAGATCATATCACAAGGTATTTTCTTACTAAGGATTCTATGTATGTTACATCAAAGCATTGAAAGGAATATAAATTATGTGTTCTACTATGATTTTCATGCAACATAGCCAATGCTTTTGTTAAAAGCATCTAACAATGTTCAACGCTTGTGAAATTTACAAATAGTGTCGGAGGTCCTAATTTATGTATCATTGTAAATAAATTTATCCTTGATTAATGTAAGTAATCAGGTGAAATATGTATGTGTTTGAATTCGACATATCCAACATCAGATTTTAGTGTGTTTTCTAGGTTTGGCTTGTACTTGACATCTTTTGACAACAACTTTCACCTTTTTAGTTGAGATTTTCTAATTCTTATCCTAATAGTAGAAGTCACTTGGTTTATAATAATTCTCATGGATTTGAAGAAGAGGTTCGCTTTGTTGTATGAAAACATGCGATTAGTATTTTATACTTCTCATTTTGCTATTTTTTGGTAGGAGTGTGTTTTTATGATAAAGTCACTACAAGGGTCTCCAAACAAAGTGATGGGAAGTTCATTTCCTCCGCATACTTGTCTTTAAATATGAAAAGTGATTATTCTCCTTCTACAGGTGCAACTTTTATCATCTTGTCTTGAAGATTGCGGATAGAGGAAAAATCTATAAATGCATGCACAATAGCTTTCTTCTCCCATTCATATTCATCTCCACTACTCGTGTTGCTTTCATCACTCAAATTGTCTTATTCGTAACTTGTCATTTCTGAATTACCAATCACTTGTTTCCAATTGTTTTTTATCTTGACATTATTCATTTTGTATAGTATTCTCTTGCATAGTTTCTTTAAATCATGCGTAATTATGTTTGGGTGAACCCTACCCTCTTGATATGCATTTTTATATTGCAACGGCCTCTTAAGTGATACGGTGATAGTTGTGTTTTCGTTAATGCTTCGTGGGAGTAATTTTTGTATGATGTCAATGTTTGATGGCACATTTGTAATATCTCTGGTCATTCCAAGTTTTAGTTTTTTATATCCAAAATTTTGTATTTGTGCAAATGAAATTCTGAGGGACACAAGTCATTCTTATTATTCTGTAAATAGAGCCACATAAGACAAGGTTTTATTAAAGTAGATGATGTATGGTGTAGCATATATTCGAAGATTTCCAACCCAATTTCTGGCACAACAGATAAGTTTTTTAACCTAAAATTCAACTTTTTTGATATTTTTGTTGTTTTCATATTTCCCTAACTTATAAACCCCTCCTAACGCATATACATTATTTAAAACAAATTAACACATGCCAAGTCATAAATTCCTTCTTTTAATTGGGCATGTACCCCAACAATTTGCATTGGAATGTGGCAATGCCACAACTTCATAAATGCCACGTCTTTGTTCAAAGATATTTTGTAATAATTAAAATTCTTAATTCATGACATATTTTGTAGGTGCCTCCATTTAAATATCCTTGATGGTATGTTTGGTGGATGTCGATATTTTCACTGATTGGATTATCATTTAAGGGCCCAAATAATGACATGTAGGTTACACTTAACATTCAACCTTCATCGACAACTCCTGCATGGTTGTAGGAAAATATGGGACAATTTTATCGGACCTTCCAAGACTTCTTTTTGTATACGAATTCTTGGTAGTCTACGAATGAATGTAGTCCTCCTCACCGTTCTTCTAAATTGTTTCCATTTTTATTCACAGTATTTGTAGTTCACTTTAGTAGATATTTTCTTCCTCTATTTTTCATCATTTTTTTCTACTATACCATGCATATTTATTTTTGTACATCAGTTTAGTATGTGTCTTTAACACTAAATTCCTCTGTTATTACAAAAATTCATGTACATTTGAGTTTTTACTATTCCTGTAGCATATGTAATTTGTAGAACTGAGCTGAAAAGTTCTTCTTTGCTTGTGTTAGTGAATTTTACCTGAAACAAAATTTCCATAAAAGGGCATGCAAGGATTAGGGTAATTGCAGGAACACCAAGTGAATCCATTGAAGATTTAGCAAGGTTTTTTCAAATTTGTAACAAAGTTTAAAATGATTGTAAATTCCTATCACATTTTAAAAATTTACCAAGGTTTTGTTAAAGTTGTAACACAGTTAACTGCACCCATATTTATATATCATTGTATATTGTATCATACTTCTTATTTTCCCAAATATTCTTCTATTTTAATTCTTTCATCTTCACCCTATGAAATTCTTACAGTTGTGGTAATCTTATTCCATAAAATTATTATTTTTTATTTTTTTATTGTGTCACATCAATGTTAGTTCACTCCCTATGTTAGTTAATTGAAAATTCTTGATAATCTACATATGAGTTTCATTTGAGTCCATAACCTACACCATCCAATAAAATTCCAAATATTTTTCCCTGATCTCTGTTACACCAATTGAAAATCCAATTAATCTTGAAATATTCATTTGAAATGGCCAATTTACACCTTACCCAATCATAAGCTTTTTGTATACCCAATTTTATAAATTTCTTTCCTCCTACTTAGAATTTCATGGATGATAATTATTCCAGTAGAAAATAGTGTTCCCAAACACAATCTGTAATGGGTCTGAAATCCCCAAATAAATAGAGTATTTGTCTAAAATCCCCAAATATATTTCTTTTGCAACCAAAGGAAAAGTATTTTGTTTTGGAACCAAAGACAAATATATCTTCTCATCTTTTATCTCACACACATTCAGTTATGGACTTAGGCTATCTATCTTAATTTGAACATATTGAAAAGCATAGTAGAAAAATTTGGAATACCTTTTAGAGGTTATTTTTTTGCATAAAGTAAGGAATATTGAAAACCACATAAGACAAATTTAGAGTGCTTGATGAATGTTTTGCATAGGATCTCATCAATTCATGAATACAGGATTTTTATAGAGCCAAAGAAATATCATACACAAAACCATGCTAAATACATGACAGAAGCTTGCAATAAAACTCACACTGGTCTTATTCCAATATTCTCAGTGAAAACTAGAGAATAGACACACAAGAAAAAAAACTGAATATGAATATGTTTTAAGGGAAGTAAATGAGCAATTTTAAATCAGTATCATTCAAAGCAATAGAACAATAAGTATATGATTATATATAATCACTTGAATGTAATTAAAAAAATATATCAATACCAAAAACATGGTACACCTCAATATAATAAATCCTCATCTACTCTGAGAGGAAATGTTATAAGTGTTATGAAAAATATCCCACGCTGTGAAAAATAAAAACAAACTACTTTTATCAACATTAAATAATGTATTTGGTTACAACCATCAATGAGGATTACCTCGTTCAGCAAAAACTACATTTCAAAAGACCATATCAATGATCCTAACTCTTAGTAATCTTTTCCTTAGTCTTCTGAATCTTCAACACCTTTTTAACAATCTTTTTTGCTTATTCCATCACAGTTATGGGTCTTAATTGATACTTTTATTTCCCACAATTTCAGTGAAACTTGAGTCATCACATTTTTAATTGCAGCATTTCCTGTTATTGGTGGCCTATTTTATTTTGCAAATTTTAAAAGTCATCTACATTGGACAAAATACAGTTTTGAAAAATAGTGTTTTCAAATTGACATTGTCTTTTGCATTGTGTAGGTACCTCTAGTAAAGGAACAAAAAACAAATCCAAATATTATAACACACAGCAAAAGGTGCATATGAAGACGAATATTTTATGAATTTGCATTTTTTCTATGTATTTAATAGTGTAAAATTTTGAATCGATAATCACAAAAGAAAGTTCAATCAACCATGTCTAGAAATTGTCATTGTACAAAAATACCAAAAGAAAAATATATTGTACTATAATACAATCGATGATCTTATTCAAGATAAATCATACTACTATAGAACAAGGATTACCTATTTTACATGTTTCAAGTGATACTCTATTTTTGATACACATCGTTACAATTAAGAAATGGACTTATTGACCATTTCTTGATTTTCTTAGAAATGGGTGACCCAAACGCCCTTCAATCATACCAACTTGAAATAGATACATATGAGTTGTTAAAATTGGATGGTGTAAATGAAATTTACACATATTTCCAAAAAGTGTGACTCTGAGCATCGTCAAAATCAATTGACCAAGAGCATGGACTTTGGGGCAAATTTTTTTGTATAAATTGGCTATAATGATGGATAAACATAGAAATACAAATTTGGTCTTTAACAAGAAGAACTAAGTACCTTCAATTCAATTAACAAGTAAACATTATTCTGTATTCCATTTTATTCAATGAAAACAATCCAATTTTCGGCCATTACAAACCTTTATTTTGTAAAAACCACCACCACACTGATACTCCAATTCTAAGTCCTATCCTATCAAAAACTTGCAACAACCTTGAACTACATTGGAAATGAATCCTACCTGTAATACACACACGTGGAATATATAGAATAAATATGTGTATATTTGAATGTGGCAATAACCTATTTTCTTCGGTATATGATTTGTTGCATAAGGAGTTTGATGTGAAATGCACAAGGTGATATTTAGCACAGTCTCTTTGCAATGCAATTTTTTCAAGAAACACAAAGGTGCTTGAATGGCTACATACATATTTAGATTACAAATTGATAAAAAATACCGAAAAAGTCACCAATTAGCAAGCATATATAGTGAAATTGGCCGTTCCTTATGGAGTAGGTAATATTAAGGGGAACAATTTATGCTTTGAATGGTTTTCCACATTGCTTACTATAGAAATATGAATATGGTCTTCGCAAAACATTCAAATTTATAATGTGTATTGGAACTATGTGTAACCATTATCAACATATAATATTATGTGCTTTGACATGAACACAAATCATGTTCACTATGAGGCACTAGGTGAATCCAAAAAAATACATCTATACACACATATCAAATACAAAACAACATGGCTTCTGCTAAGAAACAAATAATAAACATTCGACAAATAAAACACATCATACGAAACCATAATAAAGATTCTATAAACCACATTAAACATGAACCAGTATCTCAGAAATAATAAAATCCAATACAACCTACCAGATCTGACCAAGAACATGCCCTTACAAAAAATTTCAAATTTTTAGTGCAAAATTGAAACAAGTGATGTGCACCAATAACAAACCAAAGAATACATCAATACAAACATATATGACACCGATTGAATAAAATCATACTTATCCTTTCCCAATTTGTAGCCAACAACATTTTAAATACAACATATTGAACTTCAAACAAGAAGAAATACAAACATATATAAATTTAGTACAAGACACCAAACCAAGTATTGTAAACACTAAATGAATAAAGTGCACTAATTCATTGAAGAATGGACATATTCCAAAATATGCTACACCATAGCGTATCCACTTTACTACACCCTTGTCTTACATGGCTCAACTTACAGACTTGGAAGAATGACTTGTGTCCCTCAGAATTACATTTGCACAAATATGACATTTGAGATATAAAAAACCAAAACTTGGACTGACCGGAGAAATTATAAAATTTCCATCAAACATTGACGTCATACAAAACTCACTCCCACGAATCATTAACAAAAACAAAACTATCATTGTATCACTTAAGAGGTCGCTAAAATATAAAAATGCATATCAAGAGGGTAGGGTCCAACCAAATAGAATTATGCATGCTTTAAATAAACTATGCAAGAAAAAACTATACAAAATTAATAATGTCCAGATCAAAACAATTGGAAACAAGTGACTGCTAATGCATAAATAACAATTCAAGAAGAACACGATTCGAGTGATGAAATAAAAACGAGTAGTGACGATGAATATGAATTGGAGATGAAAACTATTGTGCATGCATTTACATATTCTGCATCTATCTGCCAAACCTAGAAAAAATACTAAAATTTGACATTGGCTATGTCGATTTCAAACACATACGTATTTTTTCTGATTACTTGCATCAATTACAAAGAAATACATTTGCAATGATATGGAAATTTTGGCCTCTGACACTATTCGTAAATTTTAAAAGCATTGAACATTGTTAGACACCTTAATAGAAGAATTGGGTGTGTTGTGCAAATAACATAGTAGAACACATAATTCATTTTCCTTTCAATGCTTTAACAAAATAAACATAGAATGCTTAGTAAGAAAAGATACTGCAACATGATCTCCTTATTGCAAGCATAAAATTGAAGCCCTAATACAAATGATTTAATGATATGAATCCTTCTTTGGAAAATTACAAGATCACTTCCATGTCACATAATTTCAAAATCAAGGAAACCACCCTACCCACTTCATGTTATGGATAAAAAAATGCACCAGTATATGAAAAATATGAAAATTCAAGCATTGGCAAATTTGTAGACAAACACATAACTTGTAACACCAACATGTTCCCTCTACAAATAACTAACATGCGTCAACACCACCATACCAAAAGTTTTAAAATAAAAAAACAAATATAGATACAAATTCCCAAAGCCACCTATGAAAATAACATTATTACTAGAACCATCTATTGACAACAATGAGGTTACAATCACAAATGCAAAAAATGTAACACTAGAAGCAATAAAATATAAAAAATCATTAACATTCCTAATGTTTTTACAGCTGCAACTAAGTGAAAATGACTACATAGAGGAAATATAAAATAAAATTAAACAATCAACAACTTTTTTGAAATGAAAACCCTCACAAATAATGAGTAATACCTTCTCACAAAAATTTCCACATACTTGGAAAGAAAATACAGATGCTCAATTTATCATCAATTCTTACGCTGCAGCATCTTATTATATGTCTTACATGACAAATATAGATCGGTCAATGACAAAGGATTTCAAAACAATATGCAAAATAGCATGCCGAAACAAACATTGATGTCATTCAAATGCTTCATATACTTGGAAAATCATTACTCAATTCACAAAAAATTTCAATGTAACAATATTTTTACATAATTTTCTCTATACCTTTGAATGGAAGCTCTAGAAAATGCATATTCATAAATACATCTTGACCAGACCAAAGAAAATTCATTCTAAAACCTCCTAGTATGTTAACCCATGAACCTAACGAATAAATTAACATAATGTTTCATTTACTAATAGATCATTATATTTCAAGAGATATCACACTCAAAGATAATTTTCCTTTCTCAAATTTCTTCTGAATATAGTAGAAAGGGAACATATTTTTGAAAATAAAAACACCACGTATTATTATATTTGTCTAATATAATAAACATATAGATTTAGAAAACTATTGCAAATAAGCATTGTTGTTGTATGTTCCCTTCATAACAAGTGAGGAGACCCTAAAACAAGGTTTCTCCACATGGAGATAGACATATGCAATTCGTAAAAAAATAGTTAATATTAATATGCTGAAATATAACTAAAACATCAGTGAATTATGGGGAGAGCTCGATCAAATACAACTAAAATTTTAAATTTTGAATGACCTCACAGACAAAGCATCCATGAATTCACAAATTGCTAATGATTTGTTTGAAAACTATGACCTCAAATCATAATTTCCTTTTTTATAACATCCTCATGAAAAGCAATCTCATTGCAAGTCATTTCAAATCAGAAAACATCCATTCAGGTTGTTGATAATAATGAATACTACATTTTAAGGAGAATTTTAAATAGAAAGCAACAAGCCATCGAAAGGACATAATAATGAAGAAATGAAACAATCCTACAATACTAATACATATATTCTTAACAGGTGGTGCAGGAACATGGAAGACACTAACTGTGAGAACCATATATGAATCTCTAATTTGAATCTGCAATGACTTCATTGAAATCAAACCACTCAGAACAAAGGGTCTAATGTTAGGAATTAATAGAATCTAATGCAGAATAATTCCTCAGAATCGCAATAATAAGAAGTATGAATAGAATTATAGAAATGAAAAATTACACAACACGAAGACAATATTTAATGTGGTTCACCCAATGTGGGCTAAATCCACCAAGAACACTTTCTAAAATTTTATTACAAGCCAACAGTCTTCACAATTACAATAATAAGATCTTTTTTAGAGCTGCGCTCAACAAACCCTCCTGAATTCACACTTGAATTCGCACACACTATTCACCTTCACAAAAAACAATCATATAAATCCTATTGTATGTCCATCTATTTATAAGTACATCAATAGGTATTCGAAGAGGCGGTTTTACAAAACAATGGGTACTGAAAAAACCATGGGCCCAAAAACAACCCATAACGGTTACCCATTACCCATGGGTTAATAAACCACCCATGAAAATTTGCTTTGGGGGCTTCGGCCCCAAGCCCTCATTAGGGGGCTTCACACCCCTGAACCCCCTTGACCCACTCACCAGTGAGTGGGACCACCGTAAAAGTATCTGAGTGTAACACATGGAAGGTGTACCAAACTCTAACATGAAAACAAGCTCCACAAACATAACAATCTCCCACTTAGAGACTGTTTCCACTGAGAAAGCTTCTCAACCCTTCACTGTCATCCGCGAAGGCCAACCAAAGCTGAACATAGATTTATTTTATCCCTTGTGACCACCTTGGTCATCATGTCTACAGGATTCTGACTGGTATGATTCTTCTCCAACTTTGACTTATCTTCCTCCAAAGCTATCCTGATGAAGTGATATCTTAGCTATATATGCTTCATCCTGCACTAGAAAGTAGATTTCTTAGCTAGGTGTATAGCAATCTGACTATCACTATGCAGCTTACATTCCTCCTGCTTATGCCCCAACTCCTCAAGTAATTGTTGTAGCCAAATCATCTCTTTGATTGCTTCTGTGGTAGCAACATACTCAGCCTCCATGGTTGACAAAGCCACCAGCTTCTATAGTCGTGAAATCCAACTCACTGCTGTCCCACCTACAGTGTAAATATAACATGTTGTGCTCCTCCTACTGTCTACATCTCTAGCCATGTCTGAATCTACATAACCATGTAAAGTGGTGTCTGATCCACTGTAGCACAAAACTGTCCCCATGGTCCCTTTCAAATACCGAAGGATCCACTTTACTTCTTGCCAATGCTCTTTACTTGGATCACTCATAAATCTACTCATAGCTCCCACTGCATGGGAAATATCAGGACTAGTGCACACCATAGCATACATCAAACTACCAACCGCTAATGAGTAAGGTATCTTGGACATATGGTTTCTTTCCTGCTCTATCTTGGAACATTGCTCCTTTGATAACTTAAAATGGCCTGCCAAAGGAGTCCCAACCAGTTTAGCATCCTGCATGTTAAACCTATCTAATACCTTCTTAATGTACTCTTCCTGAGATAAATTTAGCTTCCGTTCCTTCCTATCCTGAGTTATCCTCATACCAAGGATTTGTCTGGCTACCCCCAAATCCTTGATATCAAAGGATTCACTTAGTTGTTTCTTGAGTACTCTTATTTCTTGCATGTTTTTACCTACAACCAACATGTCATCAACATACAAATACAGGATAATGTAACTTCCATTCTCAAATTTCTTTGTATACACGCAATGGTCAGAATGACATATAATATAACCTTCCTCCATCATTAAGATATCAAACTTCTTATACCATTTACATGGAGCTTGTTTCAGGCCATACAAGCTCTTCTTCAGTTTGCACACCATCTCCTCTTTACCTTTGACTTCATATCCTTATGGTTGCTGCATATATAGCTCCTCCTCCAAATCACCATGGAGAAATGTAGTCTTTACATCTAACTATTCTAAGTGCAAGTCTTCTACTACCACTATTCCAAGAATAGTTCTGATAGAAGTCATTTTTACTATAGGAGAAAAAATCTCATCAAAATCTATACCTTGTTTCTGTGTAAACCCCTTGACCACCAACTAGGCATTATATCTTTTCTTTCCTCCTTCTTCATCTTTAACTCTTTACACCCACTTGTTCTACAATGCTCTTTTACCTTCTGGTAGCTTCACCAAATCCCAAGTCTAGTTCTCCATGAGAGACTTATGCTCCTCATCCATGGCTTGCTCCCACTTCTTACTGGCATCTACCTGCATTGCTTCATCAAAGCTCTCTGGCTCTCCACTATCAGTGAGTAATAAATAATAAAGAGAAGGAGAAAAAATTTCAGGTTCTTTTCCTCCCCTAGAAGACCTCCTCACTATAAGAGTTTGGGGTTCCTGTTGAGTAGGTTCTTGAACTAATTCATGGGTCACTATCCCATCCAGAAGATCCTATACCACTACATATTCTTTCTTGGATTATTCCCTGTTTTCTAGTAACTGTTGCTTATACATGACTTTCTCATTAAAAACCACATCCCTAGACCGAATGATTTTCTTGTCCTTAATACTCCAACATTTAAATCCAAAGTCGTCATCACCATAACCAATAAAAGTGAATTTTTCTAATTTAGCCTCTAGCTTGGTCCTATCATCCTTATCAATATGAACAAACACCTCACATCCAAAGACTCTAAGAAATGAGTAATCGAATTTCTTACCGTACCAAGCCTCCTCAGGTATGCCTCCATCCAAGGCACTTGAGGGTCCTTTGTTTATCAAGTACATAGCTGTGCTCACCGCTTCTACCCAAAAATAAAGAGGCAGTCCTGCATGTATCCTCATGCTCCTAGCATGTTCCATTATTATTATGTTCATCCTTTCTGACACCCCATTCTACTGTGGGGTTCTTGGAACCATATTTTTCCTGTGGATTCCATCCTTAGAACAATAATCATTAAATTCATTGCTGCAATAATCCCCTCCATTATCTGACCTGAGACATTTAACTTAAGAATTGTTCCATTCTCTACCAAGGCTTTCCATTTAACAAAGGTATCAAATACATCATATTTGTTTCTAATACAATAAACCCAAACTTTCCTTGTTGCATCATCAATAAAAGTAACATAGTAACTTGAACCCCCAAGAGATGATACCTGAGCCGGCCCCCACACATCAGAATGTACCAGCTCTAACTTACTCTCTTTCTTCGTAGGTCCAACCTTGAGAAATCTTACCCGCTTCTATTTCCCATATATGCAATTCTCACATAAATCCAAACCTGTTTCTGTATATCCAAGAAAATTCTTCTTTATGATGTCCATGCCCTTATGGCTCATATGACCGAGCCTATAGTGCCATAATGTTGTATCTGCATCTGAAGCCAGAAGATTACAATCGTTAGTACTATCACTAGTTAAATACAAGAATCCAAGCTTCTTACCTCTTGCCACCACAAGAGCACCCTTGGTAACCTTCCAAGAGTCAGCTGTAAATATCACAGTACAACCATCACTTCCCAATTGCCCCATCGATATCAAATTTCTCCTTAATGTAGTCACATGTCTGACATCCTTCAATAGCCATGTATTCCCATTCTACATCTTAACCTGAATAGAAAATTTTCCAACTATATTGCAAGGCTCATCATCACCAAGAAAAACATGCCCAAAATCCCCTTGAACATAATCAACAAAATAATGCGTATGTGGAGTAGCATGAAAAGAAGCCCCTGAGTCTAAAACCCAAGATTCAGTAATATTATGTAAAGAAAGAATAAAAGCATCATGGCATACATTACCCGATGCCACATTTGCCTCCTTGTTTTCTTCCTATTGTTTCTTCTTATCCCGAAGCTCCCAATAGTCCTTCTTTGCATGCCCATACTTTCCACAATTCCAGCATACAATAATGCTCTTGGATTTTGACCTTGCCCGATCTTTTGATTTTCCGTTGTTTCCTCTATTCTTCTGTCTCCCTCTAGTTTCCACTGTCAAAGCATTCCATGAAGTAGAAGATTCCCCATATCTTTTTCTCACATTTCCTTGCTTAGAATCACCCCTACAACATCCTCAAACTTCAACTTTGAGTTAGCTAGAACCGAGTTGCTTACCGCCATTACCAGGCTATTCCAACTCTCAGGTAAAGAGCACAGAATTAATAAAGCCCTAAATTCTTCATAAAATTCTATTATAACCGAAGCTAGCATATTCACAACTATATTGAAATCATTTAAATGATCTACTACTGAACTATTCTCAGACATCTTCATAGTAAATAACTTTTTCATTAAAAATATATTGTTAGAGGCAGAGGGTTTTTCATACAACTTCCCTAATGCATCCATTAGATCTTTTGTAGTCTATTCCTTTGAAACATTAAATAATACTGAAGATGTAAGACATAGTCAGATTGTCCCAAGTACCTTCCTATCAAGAAAATCCCATTCTATATCTGTCATGCTCGAGGGTTTGTTCACCTTCTCAGACAACAGAGTATAAAGATCCTTCTGATAAAGGTAATCTTCCATCTGCATCTTCCAAAGACTAAAATTCTACCCGTTGAATTTATCAACCCTAGATCTTCCCTCATCTGCCATAGCTCCCACTCAAGCTAAAAACTTTTCCTACGATTCAACACTTCAAAAAACCAAACCAGGCTCTAATACCAATTGTTAGGAATTAATAGAATCTAATGTGGTATAATTTCTCAGAATCACAATAATAAGAAGTATGAATAGAATTAGAGAAATGAAAAATTGCACAACACAAAGACAATATTTAATGTGGTTCACCCAATGTGGGCTACATCCACCAAGAACACTTGCTCAGATTTTATTACAAGCCAACAGTCTTCACAATTACAATAATCAAATCTTGTTTGGAGTTGTGCTCAACAAACCCTCCCGAATTCACACTTGATTTTGCACACACTATTCACCTTCACAAAACAATCATATAAATCCTATTGTATGTCCATCTATTTATAAGTACATCAATAGGTAGCTGAAGAGGCGGTTTTACAAAACAATGGGTACTAAAAAAAGCATGGGCCCAAAAACAGCCCATAATGGTTACCCATTACCCATGGGTTAATAAACCACCCATGAAAATTTGCTTCGGGGGCTTTGCCCCTAAACCCCCTTGAGCCGCTCACCAGCGAGAGAGACTGTCGTAAAAGTATCCGAGTGTAACACATGGAAGGTGTACCAAACTATAACATGAAAACAGGCTCCACAAACATAACATCTAATACTTGCATTGATAGTAAACTCTACATACAATGAAGGTGGAGTAATGTTACATTTGGCATTTATCCTACCATTAAAAAAATCATACTTCACTCTATTGAGTCTTAGCACTCTAGAAAAAAATTCAAAGCAATATGATCAACTACAATTAGTCCTAATAGATAAGATATCATTAGTGGGACGACACATTCGATAATGCATTGATAGTCAAATGATAAATATAATACACACCTAGTAAAAACAATCTAGGAATGTGGACATCATATTTTTTAAAGACCTGTACCAAGTGCATCTAGCCCACGATTTTGTATTATTCTAACACATGACAATTGACGATGAGACAATACCATACAATTTCTAGAAAGAAAACATAAAATTATATAAATTGTAAACAACTATGCATTAAGAAGACAAGATATTTGTAGCAATCCTCAACATAATGAGAACAAGATCTCAAACATAACTATATTTAAATTATATTAACAACAACTTCATACGGCCATCCCCTAACGATACAACATTTCCATACCTAGTTTTCAAGAACAAACACATTAAAGCACATAATAAAATAATGTTGTTGAATGTTCCTAAAAACATCATTATCCTGAATGCATTTGATGAAGAGGACAACACATATGGAGAAACACAAATATATAATCTTTCGGAAACACTCCCTCAATAAATCTACTTGAAACCTGATATGTTAGTAGAAATCTATGCTAGAAATTATGAAATACAAGATGACATAGTGAATGGATTGGATAGAACATTCAAAGCATACACCAATAAACACAGAACATACATATTATGGATCAAATTCAATGATCCAATAATTGGATGTTCCCAAGAAAGAATTTTTTTATACTTTTTTTATAGTGACATTCTGCAAGATTGGATTCCTATTCTGTGAGTTATAAAGCCAATACAAACTATGAAAACAAAATGCACCCTAATAATAATAATAATAAAATCTTGTTAAACTTGCATTTGCAAGAACAATACATAGGTCACAAGGACTAACAATGGATGGACGTGTGTTTTCTCCATCTGGAGTACAAAAACATGGACTCACATATACAACACTTTCACAGGTAAAAAATATGGAGTCATTATTTCTCCTATCCCCTATCACAATGAAAAAATTTACAATTAAAAACATCTTTTCCATTGAGATGGCACGCCTCAAAACAATGGAAATCTCAAAATTAGATTTTAATCTCGACATGGATATTACAAGTAAACAAATCATAATTTCTACATTGAACATAAGTATCCTAAAACTGTACTTGTAAGATATACTCAACAACCATGACTTAATGCCTTAACATATATTATTCAAGAAACACACATGCCAACTTTCAAGGAACAAAATTTGTTTAAAGATGAAAATTGTTTTACCATGTACCACATACATGGACTATTGACTTCTATAAACAGAATAATCCATGTATCTACCACAAAAAATTACAAAGAAAATAATTTAGAAGTAATTATAACCATTCTTACAATTGACAAGTGACAGACAATGCTTATAAATATATATGTCACGCCAAATACAAAAATCAAATACATCATAACAATCATTAATGCATCTCTTGCAAATGCAACTACAATTGAGGACATATACATATTCAGTGACTTCAACATAAATATCACAAAACATAGTTAAAAAGTGCAAGAAATTGAAAATCATATGAATAGAAATAACATAAACTCCATAATGAAAAAACATAATTCTCTACAAGAAACCACTATTGATCACATACGGTCCAATAGATCAACCAATTAATACCAAATTTTTAGAAATGATGTGTATTGGACTAATCATGAACTTATTACCTTCATCACATCAAAATAAACAAACACATTTTACCAATAGCCAATCACATTTACGCAAAACATATAAAAAACTATGACATACCTGAACCAACACATTATCAACTCTCCATCAACACAATAACAAAAACAATGTGTTCATGTTATCCTCCAGCATCCAACCTTAACTTCTTCATACATTCTTAAAAATTGACATAAATATCATCCCAATAACCATATATAGGATACAAATTATATTGATTATGTTTTTAATACCAAAACATCAAATTATTGTAGAATACTCAAAATGAAAAGGTCACTTGAGATAGAAAAAATACATGAGTAGTAGAATCAAGATAAAAGGCACACAAATTAAACAGAATTAGCTATCATAATTAACACAACAAGCTCCACATTTTAATATCATCTCAACTAATATTCACAAGAGACACACATCACCTTGCACCTTTACATATATTGATGATTTGAATAGCTACAAAATTAGAGATATGATCGAAGGTGATGTGATTTTCACATACAAAAAAACACTTCACTAGAGCTCAAAAGACAACTCCTATGTGTATACTTAACATACAAGGAAGGTGAAATGACAGTGATGTTAAATGTGACCATCCAATATATTAAATACCATCATCACAAATGTATATCATCAAGGGGCGCATGCATCGGAAAGTTCAACATAGAACCAAAAACCAACTACAATCAAGGAGATTGTGACTGCATACTGCTAGTGAATGATAACAAAAACATAGAGAACATACCCCAAATCTACACAGAGTACAAATTCATACCAGACACAACAATAAAAAAACTACTAATCAGTTAATACATCTGTGCAACAGGGAAAATTTCAGCTATTGTAATCGTAGCCAAAATTATAGGGACAGTTTATTTTTTAAATTAAAGATGGGCATAGTCCAGATGAAAAAATTAGTGGTAATGAATACTACATATACACTTTATAACATTTATAGTCTTTTTCTTTATTTCTATAAAGATAAGCGAATCATTACCACAGTCTGTACAACTACATATCTATTTGTTTTAGACATTTGCAACTTTGTTCACACAAGTTGAACAACAACTCCACAAAAATTAATTCCCCATCTACTTGTTCAATAATGTGGTCAAGCATACTGGTCATGATAAATCATTGAGAACATGTCAAGCTACCTTTATAAACACTTTGAAGATAGAATAAACACTCTAAGAGCTACAAACACTAATCAATGAAATGATTGAGGTAATAAAAGTGTCAACTAAAACTCTTTGAAAATTCAATTTATAACTTGCATTTTCTTTCCATTCTCTATCTCTTACTATGCACTTACTATTCATATTTTTTACCATCAGGTATAAGGGAAATTTTTGATTCCGAATTTCTATTCCAAGTCATTTTAGCTTGAACGCAGCAAATGTAATTCCAAAATTTAAACTCCTCTTGCACCAAACTAAATGACAATCAATTGTGAAAAATCCAATCAAGAATTTGCCCTTAATTACGCACATCCGCTAGTGTGCAATATAACAACAAATAATTTAAATATGAAATGCATATTTTTTGGTCTTCCATTGGATAAATATTTTCCCTTACTCACACAACAAACTCATGAAGAATACCTACAAAACAAAATTTTAATTGTATATCTACTTCAAAAATTCATGTTGCAAGGTGTCTTCACAAACAATAAAAGTAATTTCATTCTCAATATCGAAAATTCCCTCCACCAGTAATGTATGTAAACATCTTTCTACAACAGTTCCTACTCTCCTTAAAATTATAATCTACAAAACACATATATAATTAACATTAAGTTTTTATGTCTTCTATGTACATGAAAATTGAAAGAGACATCTATAATCCTATAATGCAAATTCCTTGTTTTTGTTCACTCTTCTTTATACATGTCATCTATAGTCACCTATTTTAGAGAAATAGTCCAACACAGGTATAAACCTCTATAGAAATGATTTGTATGCTCTTTTTTGTTATTTGTAAATTCAAATATCACTTGTGAACTATAATTCTACTTTGTATTATATTAAGCTATGTATATAAATTCCATGTACATTACAAACAGTTAATGCACCTCTTATTATAGAACTTGTTATTCCATTCACCTTTTCCTTATTTAATTATGGGTTTTGATATTATAAATATTTTACTATTAATTTCAACATTGACACTAAATAGTTTGTGCCTCTCCTGCCATTATGTTCAACTCCTGCAAATTTATCTAATATTTCAACTATGATAATCGCAGGTAACACCATCACGAGATGAAATTGTTTAATGCATTTTATACATGAACTTTCTCACTTTTGGTAGGCTACATTTCTTGCAATGGGCCTCAATAACACAATTCCAATTCTTATTATTGGGATAGATTATCCTTTTCTACATTTCTATAAGATTTAAAATACCAAGTCTGGAAACTGCATTTTAATTAGAACTTGTTGAAGAAGATAACATCACAATTTCTTGATAGTTTAAATATATCACTAGCCTCTTCAATAATCTCTAACTGTGCACCAATTTGAAGCTCTAACTCCCAATCCTAGGCACCTTTCTCAATATTTCTCTGCCTACACTAGGCCTGTTATACTTAAGCAAGGAACTGTCAGGGATAACACAAGGAAGGATGAATAATTCACTCTAATTACTTCAACAACACTTAGATGGCCCCTTCACATATCTTTCTTCAATTTTTTTAATAATTCGGTTGGTTCAATCTTGAGAAAAGTGGTTTCCTTTTACTAAACCCTAGTTTGAGGTTTTTCTCCATTGTGCAAGCCTGAGAGGGAAACGATGAATGGTTCTTACTTGTTTCAACATTTTTATCAATCTTTCAAGTTTGAAATAGATTTTACCAACATTTATATCCTATCAAAAGGAAAATAATACCATGAACAACCTTTATGTTCTCTTTATCTCTGTATTGAATAGTGGACTGAGACTATGACACTTTTTTTCAAGCTTGTGGAAGGCTATAAGAGTCTTTAATAGCTTCAACATCTTATACCAGAACATAAAATCACTCAATCACTCTCCTCCTTGATTATAAACATGGTCTTGGGTCCTTTTAAACGTTAAAAAAAGTGGCAAAACTCTATGCTTTTCCCTCAAGACAGGGGTTTTCAAAATTCATCACTATTATTTTCAAAAAATATTCATCAAATACCCTCTTTCATTGTCATCTAAAGGATCTTCCATACCTATGTTAATATCATATATGCCCTTCACTTGCAGGCATCAACTCCCTAGTCAAATCTCTTCCAAAAACATTACCTAACATGCATTTCATAGTCAAGTGACCTGCTACAGGATTGTACAACCTTGTTCAAGTACAAATATTTCTCTTTCAAACAATGAATCACACAAAAACCATGTAAATATTTAAGGATAAGTTATACTGGTCATAACTCACTCTACAAGTGCATCCACAATATTCAAACACTCAATAATATCACAAGATTGCAAAGATTAACAATCACACAAGATTATGTACACACAAGAAACCTTATTCCAACTCCCTTGAATTTTCTCCTTGATTCTCATTCAAATGGGAGTGAGGAGAAATCAGTTACTTTTGGTAATTTACAGATTTTCCATCAAGTTCTAACCTAACGAAACACCTAGGACTCTAGGTCACATGAGTCATTTTAGACTTAACATTGAGTTTCTTATCTAGATACTCGAATCCTTGATTTCTAACTCATATTTGAATTTCTAGACCCTTAAGAGGACCTAAGACTCTAAGTTATACCTCATTTCACCCTTTTACAAAGTTTGTATGCTCCAAGAATACATCAAACACCTAATTCATGCCAAAAATGGCCTTATAATTCAAATTTTACATTTGGAGGGAAAATTATCTATTTAAATTTTGAAAATCCTAGACACCAACTAACACATCTAAATGAGTCATAATGACCTATAAGACCCTACAATCACACCTTCAAGATAAAATTGGATGTTTCCATCCTCATATACATGTTAGATTTGATTCTTCTGCATCATACTCCATGGGTAAGAAAATATTGAGCTCCACTATTTTTTCTTTCTTCTTCTTTTTCCATTTATAGGTCACTTCTGAAATCACTTCTCTTTCATCTGACCTATTTACTTGTTGCTTTCTTTTTTTTTTGGTTTTCTCTTTCATCTTCATCTCCATGGAGTTTTTCTGTAAACTGAGAACTTATTCTTGCATTTTATTCTTATAATATCTCTTAATATCCTTATCTTCAATAATCTTCCTTTCTTTATCTAGAAAACCTACACAAACACACTTAAACATAATATTAGATGAAAATTTTGAAGACCATTTGGTTTCATTCATTGTTTCTTCCATCACTTCTTTCGTCTTTTTCTTCCAAACTATTTTCTTATCTTTTTAATCCTCATTTTCATCTTCAATTATTGTACCTTCATCTACTATCTCATCCGCTTTTTCATTATAATTCTATATTTCACCATACAAAGCTCTCTTAATAGATTTTTCTTCACTCTCTAACTACTCTTCATATTCATAAACAAACCTATATTCTAAATTTTATTATTCATCATCCATTTCCAAGCCTTAAAAATGGCATACAAGTTGTTCTTCCTCTTCAACTTCTTCCTTTCTCTCATTATGAACTCTTTCACTTATCCACTCTTCATTTTTAGGTTCTTGTGCTTTTATAGAGGCTAAAAATATTCCAATTACCTCTTCTTCATCTTATATTTGCATGCTTTCTTCAAAAATTACTTTCCTCTTCACTTCTTCTTTCTTATTTCTTAATAACTTCTTAATTTATTCCCTTTCACATTTCTTGAGCCTTCTCTCTTCTTCTCTTAGTCGTACCTTCAGTTGAATTCTCTTTGTCTTCTCTACAAGTCTCTTTATGTTCCATTTGATCCTATTTCTCAATACTACACCAATATCCTCATTTTCTTCTTCTCCTTTTAACATAGTCAACTTTTCCACCTATCTCTTTAACTCGCCTATCTCTTGTTGCATCCAAAAGTCAATTTTCCTTTCTTGTTATCTTTTATTATTCTCTCTTTAATTTCCCAGTATATTATATTTTTTTCTCCTTTAGTGGCTTATCATCTCTACCAATCCCTTAATCACTTCTTCTCTCTTTATTTTCATATTCTCTCCCTTGAAAAGTTTTTTGCACCTTACCTATTCTCTACACCTCACCCAGGCCTCACCAAGTATTTTTGTTTCTTCCTGACTTTCAATTTCTTATGATCTATTCTATGGATTTTCTACTTTCTCTATCTTCTTGAAATTTCTTGATCTCTTTTCACTTTATCTTTATTTGACTATTTCCTGTCATAATATCCTTCAATCATTCACACATAACTTCTAGTTAACAAGAACAATATGTAAATTATATAAATTCCACACTCTAATACCATATGATGTAGACCATATCTCTTTATTCGTGTACTCAACAAACCATTTTCTAGAAACAAATTCAAACCTACCTCTTAATCCCTCTAAACCACTCGATTCTCAATCTTGAACTCACATAACTTGATCATGCATTCATAAACCTGTCTATTTCATCATCTTCCCCTACATTATACTCTTCTTCAAAGAACCATTTATCAACTTAGTCCTTCTTTACAAGATAACAATTCCTAATAAATCTCTTTTTGCTCCCAAATTTTTCTATATGGCTTTACTTAGCTACTTGCATCCAAGATGAGAGTCTTGAAAAGAAAATTAACATTGAACCATTGAATTCCATGTGCTTATCAAATCATTTCCTCATGGTCTAGAAAATTTAATCAAGCTACCTCATCAATCAAACTGATCAAGAACATTCAAAATCTTTAATCATGCTCTCCTTCACTAAACTAACTTCTTTAATGCACAAGAATCATGTACTTTAGACATTTCATGGTTAGAGTTATGCAATCCTACTCACAATAAACTGTAAAATCCTCTAAATACCCTTTTGGATCAACAAGTTGCATACCAATGTTTAGAGGACAACGCCTCTATCTCCTCTCATAAACCATCAATTTTCTTTATAATGTGATTAGGTCTTACCAACCTTGTCTGGGTAGTTTTCTTAATTTATATTTTGACTTGTTAAATCATTTAACCATATAAACCCTGATTGAGATACTGATTTGGGGTTTCTATCTCTTTGTAAAGTTTCATGTAGTCTTCTTTAGAAAAAACTTCTTCTTCTCCATTGTTTCAGACCTCCAATTAGGTCTTTGCTTATCTCTTATGGTTCTTTGTAAATATTATCAGCAAACACAAAAACTTGAGGACTTATTAAGGGTTAGAAATTACAAAATGACCACCTAGACACCTTCAATACTTTATCTTACTAGTTTGAAGCTTTAACTCCCAATCCTATGCACCTTTCACAATATCACTCTACCTCCACAAGGTCTATTATACTTACAAAGTAACTCTCAAGGATAAATAAAGGAAGGATGAATAATTCGATCTAATTCCTTCAACAACACTTAAACAACCCCTTCATAGATATTTCTTAAAAAATTTAAATAATTTGGTTGGTTCAATCTCGAGAAAAGTGGCCTTCTTCTTCCTGAACCCTAATTTGAGGTTTTTCTCCACTGTGCAAGCCCGAGAGGGAAACATTGAATGGTTCTTACTTGTTTCTCCATTTTGATAAATATTTCAGGTTTGAAATGGATTGTGTCAACATTTATATCCTATCAAAAGGAAAATTATCCCATGAACAACCTTTATACTCTTTATCTTTGTATTCAACAATGGACTGAGACTATGACACTTTGTTTCAAGCTTGTGGAAGGCTATAAGCTTCTTTAATAGCTTTAAAAACTTATACAATAACATAAAATCACTTTCCTCCTTGATTCTAAATGGTCTTGGGTCCTTTTGAACTTCGAAATAAGTGGCAAAACTCTATTATTTTACCTCAAGATAGGGGTTTTCCATATTCTTCACTGTTATTTTCAACAAATCATGATCAAATACCCTATTTCATATTCATTTGAAGGTGATTACAAACATATGCTAATATGATATATTCCTTTCACTTACATGCATCAAATCCTTAGTCAAATATCTTCTAAAAACATCACCTAATGATATGGTTTCTTGTAATATCCACGTCGAGATCAAAATCTAATTTCCACATTGTCATTATTTTGAGGCGTGTCATCTCAATGGAAACCTTTTTTTCAATTGTAAAATGTTTCATTGTAATATGGGACAGTAGGAAAAATGAGTCCATGTCTTTTACCTATGACAATGTTGTATATGTGATTCCATGTTTTTCTACTCCAAACGGAGAAAATGCAAGTCCGTCCATTGTTAGTCCTTGTGACCTGTGTATTGTTATGGCACATGTAATTTTAACAAGAAATTATTTTGTTATTTTTAGGGTTCCTTTTCTTTTCATAGTTTGTATTGGCTTTGCAACTCATAGAATAGGAACCCGATCTTGCAAAATTTCATTTTCAAAGAAGTTGGAATGCTTTCTTTCTTAGGAACGTCTAATTCTTAGATCATAGAATTTTCTCCACAAAATGCATGTTTCATTTTTATTGGTGTATTCTTTGGATGTTCCATCTGATCCATTTACTATGCCATCTTGTATGTCATAATTTCCAGCATATATTTCTACTAACATCTCAAGTTTCAAGTAGATTTGTTGAGGGAGTGTTTCTGATTCATTATATATTTTTGTTTATGTTTATGTGTTATCCACTTCATCAATTACATTCAAGATAATTATGTTTCCCGAAACTTTCAAAAACATTCCTTGATTGTATTCTTCAACATATTTTTCCTTTAAAACTAGGTATGGAAATGTTGCATTGTTAGGGGGAGGTCATGTGCATTTATTGTTAATATAATTTATGTCTATTTTTGTTTGGGATTTTGTTCTCATTCTGTTGAGGATTGCTACAAATATCTTGTATTCTTTCCACATAGTTGTTTACAATTCATATAATTTAATGTTCTCTTTCCACAAATTATATGTTAGTGTCTCGTCATCAATTATCAGGTGTTCACATAATATGCAATTGTGGACTGACTGCACTTGGTACATGTCTCCGCAAAATATCATGTCCTCATTACCAAACTTATTTTACAAGGTAAGCATTATATTTCTCATTCGACTATTAATGCAATACAACATGTGTCCTCCCAATAATGATATCTCATATATTAGGACTACATGTAGTTGATCATATTGCTTTAAGAGTTTTTCTAGAGTGTCAACACTCAATGGAGTGGGGTATGATTTTTTGAAAGCTAGGAGAAATCCTAAATGTGACATTACTCTACCTACATTGTATGTAGATTTTCCTATGAATGATATTATTAGACCCTTTGTTTTGAATGGTTCACTTTCAATGAAGTCATCGTAGATTCGAATTAGAGACTCATATATGTCTCTCACAATCATTGTCTTACTTGTTCTTGCACCACCTGTCAAGAATATATGTATTGGTATTATAGGATTGTTTCATTTATTCATTCTTATGTCCTTTACAATGGCTTTTTTTTCTCTATTTAACATTCTACTTTTTCTGTAGTATTTGTTATTATCAACCATGAATGGATTATTTCCTATTGCAAATGAATTGCAATGAGATTTATTTTCATGAGGATGTTTCAGGAAAGGAAAATCTTATTTTAGGTCGTATTTTTCTAAAAAATCTTCAGCAATTTGTTGATTCGTGGATGGTTTATCTGTGAGGTCATTCAAATTTTCAACTTCTAGTTGTATTTTATTGAGGTCTCCCCATAATGCATTGATGTTGTAGTTGTATTTCAACATATTACTATTAACGGTTTTTTCATGAATTGTATATGGCTATCTCCATGTGGAGCAACATTGTTTCAAAGTCTCCTCACTTGTTTCGAACGTAAAATACAACAACAATGCTTCTCTACAATAGTTGTCTAGATATATATGTTTATTGTACTTTACAAATCTAATAATACATAGTTTTTTTTTAAGTTAAAAAATTTTGTTCCCTTTCTACTATATTCAAAATCAAACTAAGCAAGGTAAATGTCTTCAAGTGTGATATCTCTGGCAATATAGTGATCTATTAGTGAATAAAACATTATGTTTTCTAATTCATTGGGTTCACGGGTCAACACACTTGGAGATTTTAGAAAAAAAATTCTTTGGTTTTGTGAAGATGTATTTATGAATATGCATTTTCTAGAGCTTCCATTCAAAGGTATAGAAAAAATTATGTAAACAGATTGTTGCACTGACATTTTTTGTGAATTAAGTAATGAATTTCCAAGTATACAAAGCATTTTAATGACATAAATGTTTGTCTCAGCATGCTCTTTATGTATTGTTTTAAAATAATTTACCATAAATTGATCTATATTTGTCATGTAAGACGTACAATAAGATGTTACAGCTTAAGTGTTGACGATAAATTAAGAATCTATATTTTCTTTCCACAAATGTGAATTTTTTATCAAAAAGGTATTTTTCCATATTTGCATTGGATTTAATTTTTAAAAAATTGTTGGTTGTTTAATTGTAGTTTCTATTGACTCTATTTAGTCATTTTCACTTAGTTTTAGTTGTTGTAGAAACATCTGGAATGTTAATGATTTTTCATAGTTGCTTACTTCTAGTGTTGCAAATATTTGTTTTGGATTTTTGATTGCAAGGTCATTTTTGTTAGGAGATGGTTTTATTAACAATTTTCTTTTCATATGTGGCTTTGGGATTTCGTATCTTAATTTTTTGCATCTTTTGTTATGGTGGCGTTGATGCATGTTAGCTATTTGTAGAGGGAGCATGTCAGTGTTACAAGTTATGTGTTTGTATACAAATTTTGTGATGCTTGAATTTTTATATTTTCCATATATTGGTGCATTTTTTATCCATAACATGAAGTGGGTATGTTGGTTTAACTCTTATTTCACTAAATGTGGACATATTCAAGTGAATCAAGTGAATCTGGACTCCAGCATTACATGTTTTGGAATAAATATATTACAAATTTTTCCTATATTGGATTTCATTTTTGTCTATACTTGATTCTGCTATTACTATTATTGGATTCCATTAGTAACAATATTGGATTCAAATAATCTCATTGTTGGAATTATTTGAGTTCTAATTTCAATATTATTGGATTCCAATTTCACTATTTTTGGATTCCAATTTTGCTATTATTGGATTCCAATTTCACTATTATTGGATTCTAATTTCTCTATTAATGGATTCCAATATGGCTATTATTGGATTCCAATTTTTCCATTTTTTAGATTTTCATGTTGGGAGTAAGTAAGGCTAGTAATTGATAACTATTATAAGGCATGATCCCATTGGATTAATAAAAATAAAAAAATAACAATAACTTCCTGCAAAAGCCTCAATATAAGGTGAGCAGTCGCTAACTATTATAAGTCATGAGCCCATGGTATTGAATGAAAGTTAAAAATCCTTGATGTAAGGTTATTTTCCACTAACTATTATAAGTCATGATCCTATTGTATTAAAATAAAGTGAAAAATATTTGATGTGAGGTTAGCAATCGCTAACAATTATAAGTCATGATCCCGTTGTATTAAATTAAAAATAAAAACTAACAATATATCCCTACAATATCATGTTAAAAGTGCAAACTACGCAATTTCAAATGGAAAGCCTCACATTGTCAAATATGTGAGACTCACACTTTCAAAGTTGTTAAAAACATGAGACTCGCACTTTCAAAGTGCGAGCACACATTGTCCAAGCTGCGAACCTCACACATAAAACTTATTTACAAGCCCCACACTCTGAAAATGTGATCCTCATACTCTAAAAGTGTGAGGTGAACAATATGAAATTATGAGCCTCGCACGCTGAAAGAGTGAGGCTCACACTTTGAAAGTGTGATCTTTACACTTTGAAAGTGTGCGGCTCACACTTTCAGAGTTTGAGGCTCACACTTTCAGAGTGCAAGGTTTGCATTTTCAATGTTTATTATGTGCATCCTTAAATTTAACATTGGCCTTGCATGTTAGTGATGTTATTTTGATTTCTTGTGGAACTCACAATAAATATACGTTCTCAACCCAAAATATACCTTGTAACAACTCAATTATTGTTTTCTTACATTATACATAGAATTAAGCTCATTAGTGTTTACTATTATAAAATATATCTCTGAGTAATTATTTAAAGAAAAAATCATAGTTGGGAGTTTATGTATATCACAAATTCTATTACTATGAAAAATTGTAGAATTTATGCTTGTAAATTGTTCCATTCTCCATATAAACAATGAGTCACTTCCATGAGCAAGAAAATGAAATAATCCTTTGACATAATGCAAGTAAAATGTTTGTGAGAAACTCAGTATTATGCCCTTAGAGATACATTGAACCAATATTTTATATTTTACATCAATCAAAAGACTCATTATGCTACAATTATATTCTTTGTGAGTTAATAAATGCCAACACTATTTTCCTAATGTTGGTCCATGTGAATGAGTTTTTGGTGTGTGGGATCCTATGTGTCTTCCACTCATATATGGAGGGTCATCTCACATGGGTTAGGTTTAGGGTTAGGTTTAGGGTTTTCTTGTGTGTCATGCACTAGGGTTACTCAGAACCCTATATGTATCCCTTCATTTGACATTTATGAGTATGCCAAGACACTCTGTTGTCTTTCTCTATGTGTAATCTTTGTTCTGTTATGCAAGTTCTTCCATTGATTGATCGATTCTTCCTTGTGATTACGCTAGAGCTATTACATTTCCTTTAGATTGAAACTTCATCGTGGTGCACAGTTTTCGATATGATACTCACAAACTCTTTAATGGTATCAGAGCTAAGATAGGGTAAACGTGCATTCATCAACTGAGTTGCAATCGCTCTTGGTTTCTTTATTTTTTACTCCTTGTGCAAGTTCTATTGATCATTAGATTATGGAATTTCAATTGCTAATGTTATTAGAAAATTGTTCTTAGAAAGTTTTGGTATTCCTGTGTTCTTCGTGCATGTGTATATCTCCTTGTGTTTCAGGGGTTTTACAGCTACAGTTAGCTAATTGTGGCTAAATCTGGTAGATCAGTTAAAATAAGAGGTTATTTTCTAGTTTTTTTAATTTTTTATTAAACTAAAAAAATTAGATATCTGGTTTCTCTATGTTTTTTGCATGTGTTTTTGCAGAATACAGGTTTTTTTGTAGCTTACAGGTTCAAATTTCAGTGTTTGGTGGTTTTTTCCTCACCACCGAGCTCCTTCTTCACTGCCTTTGAGCTATCTGACTGGGATACTCCCTCTGTAATCAGTTCCTAGCCGACCAAACTCTTTCATGGTTTGAGTTATTGTGGGTGTGTTTTTCTCTGTGGGTGCATTTGTTCCTTGTGGCTTTATGTACTAGCTAGGGTGAGCTTCTCTGCCCTAGTTTGCATCCCCTACCCTGAGTCCTCTCCTCTCCTGGCTGAGTCCTCTAGTTTTCTGTGTGCTCTACCCATGTTCCCACTCGACTTGCAGCCTTAGACCTGCCATTTCCAATGTGGCTGAGCCATCCTTGTCCCTTTCGTGGTCTTTCGTAGTCTATCGTGGTCTGTGTGGTCGTGATCTGCCATGGCCATGAGTTTCTTTCACCTGAGATCCCCTCCTCGAGCTCACCACCTACTCCCAATGGTTACACTCTCCACCACCTCCACAAAGCATGCTGAAAGGACTCCAAAAAATCAGCTTTCCCTCCACGACTGCACAAAACTCTTTCTTATTTTTGTTAAGTTTTTTGGGTAAGTTTATTTAAATTTTATTTATTTCATTCAACCATAAGTTGTTACAAGTTATTTTTGGTAATTTTTTTTAATTTCCTTACGGTGGGATTTTTTTTAAGTGGGAATTTAATTTTACTCAAGGCAAGATTATTCAAAACTTTTAAATTGTAGTGGGAAACAATTTAAATTTGATTTCTTTTAAAAAGGAAAGTATTTAAATATTTAATTAGGATTTAATTTTTAATTAGATCTTAATTAGTTTTTTTTATTATTTGAAATTAATTATATTTAATTATATTAAATCTAGTTTTATTAAATTCAAATCTAATTATCCTTTACAATTTCTCATTTAACAATCGTCCTTCTTAAAGCCTTTTATCATTTTTTTTAAAATCACTTGAATAGCTCTAAAATTAGCCAAATTGGACATTTCAAAATGGTAATTTTTAGGCATTAGTGTTGATTTTCTTTACTAATTGTGCACTCAAGTGTGCAGTGACACTTTGAGCACCTATTTTTCTTCCACATGCCTTTCCGGCATTCTAAAGATCATTGCGATTCATCTTGAGTTCGTTTAAAACCTTGCATTTACCCTTATTATTGCTTACGACTAGTGAGAGCATCTGCCATAGTTTGCAGCAAGGGGGTATCCATTGCGGCGTGAGATTATTTTTCTCACAACCAGGATTTGATTTTGTCTCCTTCCTATTTTTTTCCAATTGTGCTTATATACAGTGTCAATTTTTTGTGCTCCACGAACACAATTGTGGTCTCCTCTTTTGCACGTTATTACATTGATTGCAAGGTGAGTTGCCAAATGTTTCAAGATGCACACTCTGACCCGATTGTATTCAACTCACTAAACTATAAAGTGTCAAAATTAGGGGGTTATTATATTGTCCTGGTTGGTTATGATTCTTGTGTTTCTTTTCTACATTATTTCTCTCTCTATACTATGGATGCACTTTCAATTCCTTTACTTACGTCGTTCAAATTATTCAAATAGAGATCAAAAATGATTATGAAACTAAGGGGTAAAGGGTTATTCTACATCACCATGGGAACCAAGACTAAACCAGACAACAACACTAAAACATTTAAGTGGCTAAATCATAGTAACGAAGCTTTAGGTCTTCTTTGCCTATTTTGTTTCTCCTTACTTTCGCTTCCACATTGAGTCATCTGAAACACCTAATTATGTGTGGAAAACATTAGATGGAATGTTTGGACAACAAGATGACATGAGAGTGCATGAGTTGGAAAATGAACTACTAGGGTTAAATCCTAGTGATTTTGAAAACCTATAAGCATTCTTCTCCAAGTTTGTCCGCACTAGATTGTTTTTAAAGGAATGTCAAGTAGAGAAGAAAGATTCTTAACTGATCTTGTTGATTCTCTCTAAGTTAGGTCCTAAATATTCTATCTTTGTGTCAACTTTTTACGCTACAAAATTTGCCTTGGGAAAGGATTGGAATATGCCCTCCTTTGACTATAATTTGTCCCAACTCATTTGAGAATAGGACAAACTCATTCAAATAGGGTCTCTCAAGTCCAATTCACATGCCCTTGTAGTGAGTACTAGTAAGGAAAAGAAGACAAAAAAGAAGAAAGAAAGAAAGGACTAACCTAAGAAGGAACCAAGACCAAAACTAAATTTAACACAAACGCTTTGACTTCTGAGCCTAGAGCACAGAAAGACAAGTATTTGTGTTCCTATTGCAAGAATCCTGGTCATAAAGAGAATATGTGTATGAGAAAACAAATTGATCACCTTACTCATTTAATTGAAAAAAATAAAATAGGTGTTCCTGATTCTATCAAACAGAATGCTCTGAAGGCCAAGTCTTGTACTACAAAAGGTTCTAAATATGATAAGAAGAAAGGAAAGGCCTTTGTAGCCAAAGTTGATACTTCATTAAATTTTATTATATATTCCTATGCCCCACACCACATGGCTTCTTCTCATGTTGATTTCTCCAACATTGAGCCTTATAGTATGCCCCAAATCACAATGGGTAATGACACGACTGTGTCAGTTTCTGATAGTGGATTGGTAGAGATGAATGGGGGAACATTAAACTAATTGTTGAGTGTTCCTAATCTCTCTACAAATATCCTATTGGTTTACCAAATTACTCACCTTGGCGAAGGAATAAGAGTGGAATTTGGTCCTAACTCGATGATTATTCTTCAGTTTAACGATGACACTACAGTGGCTGAGGGAAAGGCGGATCACCATTCACGGTTGTATACCTTTTCCCGCATTACTTATGATTCTACTCACACTACCTTTCTCACTCATACAAATGAGGTTAGTAAGCTATGGCATGAGTGTTTCAGACATCTTAATTATCACTACCTTGAACAATTGAGCCAAAACAAAATGGTCAATGGGTTACCCCACGTCAATTTTTCTAAGGGTCTTTGTGAGGGTTGTACCCTTGGAAAGCATTCTGAAAAGAAATTTGACAAAGGAAAAGCCTAGAGAGCTACTCGTCCTTTGGATCTTGTTCATAGCGATATTTCTGGTCCATTTCCATCTCCTTCATTTACTAGAGCTCTTTATGTGCTGACCTTCATTGATGACTATTCGCGATATACTTGGGTATATTTTTTTAAGCTTAAGTCTAAAGTCTTTGAACATTTTTAGTACTTTAAGGCTCTTGCTGAGCAAAAGGCCAAATGGTCTATTAAGGTTCTTTAAACCGACAATGGAGGTGAATATGTAAAAAATAGGTTCATGGATTTCTATACTTCTGAAGGAATCTCCTTGCAGCATATAGTTACTTATAGCCCTTTGCATAATGGATTCGCAGAAAGAAAGAACCGTACTCTTAAGAAAATGGCCACTTGTATGATTCATTCTAAGTCTTTTCATCCGCACTATTGGGATGAAGTAGTGAATTGTGCTAATTACATTTAGAACTGTGTTCCCCATGAGGTAGTAAGAGGGGTGACACCCTTTGAAGCCTGGTTTGGATGCAATCCTGATGTTGAGAACTTTCATGTCTTCAGATCCAAGGCTATGGCTCGGATTCCCAAGAAGAAACGTAAGGAATTGGAACCACAATCCAAACCTTGTATCTTTTTAGGGTATCCTGATGGCGTGAAGGGATATTTATTTTTGAATCCTACTTCTCATGAGCTTTATATTGAGAGAAGTGTTAAGTTTGATGATTCTTCTTCAACTTGTTGATTCAGATTCTGACTCATTAGATGATGATATTGTTGAGTGTGCTCCTCTTCCTGATCCTCCCAACCATTAAACCCTTGAGTCTTTTGATTCTGATAGTAATGATGATGAGGAATATGTCCCTTCTCACTCGAGTGATGAATCTTCTGACTCAGAGCCTAATCCTCCTGGTCCTCTTTAGGATAGGAAAACTTTGCAAAGTGCTAGAGATTTAGTTGGAGATACTTTGGATATGATATTTACTTGCTCATATTTCATTGGACCTCACTCTTTCTTTACCTCTGCTTCTGATCCAAAGTCTTTGCGGGAGGCTTCTGGTATTCCTGAGTGGGGTTTTGCCATGGATGAGGAGTATTCCTCTCTCATGAAGAATGATACTTGGGATCACACCCCTCTTCCGAAAGGAAGAAAAATCATTTGGTGTAAGTGGGTGTTCCGAAAAAAGTATGGAGTAGATGGAGATTTTGAAAAGTTTAAAGCACAGTTAGTAGCTAGGGGTTTCTCCCAGATAATTGAGGTTGATTATACTGAAACCTTTTCTCCAGTTTTGAAGAGTACTTCTTTTCGACTGACCCTTTCCATTTCCGTAGAAAATAGATGGAAAGCCCATCAAATGGACGTTAAGAGTTCCTTCCTTCATGGTGACCTAGAGGATGAGATCTACATGGAACAACCTCTAAGTTATGTCCATGATCACTCCCTCGTTTATAAGTTGAAGAAGTCTCTTTATGGCCTTAAAAAATCCCCTCAAGCTTGGTATACCAAGATGGACTCCTTATTACTTACATCAGGGTTTACTAGGTTTCATTCTGATCCAAATGTTTATATTCTATGGTAAGATGACTCCATACTCATTATTTTTCTATATGTTAATGACTTGTTGATCACAAGAAGCTCTTCCTCTATCATTAATTCTGTAAAGATTTCCTTGGCCAATAGGTTTTCCATGACTGACTTAGGTCTAGATCATTACTTTCTTGGGATCCAGATTTCACAATCTGACTCAGGAATTTTTATTTCATAGCCTAAGTATGCTCTTGACTTGCTTGCTCATTTTTAGATGTTTGATTCCAAGTGTTATCCTACTCCTTTTCTTTTCAGGGTTAAGATGGTTTCTAATTTCTCTACTCCCTTGGTTGATGGTACCCTTTATCGATAGTTTGTGGGGAGCTTGATTTACTTGAATCACACTCGACCGGATTAATCTTATGTTGTTGGGATCATGTCCAGATTCATGCAGGAGCCACATAAGTTGCATTGGAAAGAAGCTAAGTGGATCCATCATTATATTTGTGGCACCTATATAGATGTCATTCACTATTATGGAGGTGTGGAGATTGACTTGATTGGGTTCACATATTTTGATTGGTTCGGTGACTTAGATCATCGAAAATATACCTCTGGCTACATTTTCTCTCTTGTTTCAGGTCCTATTAGTTGGTCTAGCAAGAATTAGAATGCAATTTTGATATCTTCTACAGAGGCAAAATACAAAGGAGAAATTAACGCTACCACAAAGGTTGTTTGGCTATAGGGTATTCTAACAAAGTTTGGCATCCACTTTCAGTGGCCTACCATTATCTATTTTGATAACATGAGCACTATCTCAATTTGTAAAAATCTAGTTTAGCATTAGCGGAAAAAGCACATTGAGATCCATATGCACTTCATACAAGAGATTTTTCATGATGGTACCATCGACATTCAGTACATTCAGATAGCTGATCATATTGTAGATATATTCACCAATCCCTTCATTTAGGTGAAATTTCTTCACTTGTGTCCCTTCTTGGCGTGAGTTATTATGTAGCTTATCATCTTCTTCAGGATATATAGCCCTTCTCTTCTTCTTCTTCTAGAAAGATGTTGTTTGTATATGGTCACCTTATCAGGCCTTTAGTTGTCAGGCCCCATTGACACATCTTTCTTAGTTGTTTAGGAGTGTCTTCTTGTTTTTTCTGACTCATCATAGCCGCTACCCCAGCTTCGATGAAGAGGGGTATTGGTGTGTGGGATCCTATGTGTCCTCAACTAACATATGGAGGGTCATCTCACATGGGTTAGGTTTAGGGTTTGTTTTTGTGTCATGCACTAGGGTTACTCAGCACCCTATATGTATCCCTTCATTTGACATTTATGAGTATGCCAAGACACTCCATTGTCTTTCTCTATGTGCAAGCTTTGTTATATTATGTAATTTCTTCCATTAATTGATTGATTCCTCCTTGTAATTATGCTAGAGCTATTACATTTCCTTTAGAGTGCAACTTCATCATGGTGCAAAGTTTTCGATACGATTCTCACAAAATATTTCGTGAGCTACATTTTCATCACATCCCTTAATGTGGTATAACACTTTTCTTTTATTTCTTTTCACAAGTCTCAGTGTTGTATCCCATTCTCTTAGCCTTGTAAAATTTTCAGGCCCTTCTAGATTTTAGTTATTGGCCATAGCTTCCTTCAAGTCAGTAACTCCATAAGAGCAATTTTGTAAATGTATACATCATATTTCTCATTAAGCCTTGATGTTCTTGATTATTCTGGGTCAATATAACCAATGGTACCCATAACATAGGTAGAGGTATGGTTTTTGGTTGAGGTAATGTACTTCGAAATGCCAAATTCTGAAAAATGTACCTCAAAATTATAATCCAAAAGAATGTTAGAAGTCTTCACATCCGCATGAACAATGCGTGGGTGACTTTCATAATGAAGATATGGCTATCCTTCTTTAGCACCATGAGAAATCTTTAGCCAAGTGTTCCCATATAGCTTAATATTATTTGATGATCCTATATGAAAATAAAAATAAAACACTCGTTAGATTTTCCAAAAATCCATTTTAATATGAAGGTTAGAGATTGATTGGATGCTTCTATTTCAAAATATGAATCTACAATGTATGGATACATTTTTATTCATAACATAATCATTTTACTCACCATGTAGGATGTCCGACAAACTCTCATTTACCCTATAATCATAAAACAACAGGTTTCCAAGTGGAGAAAATGAATATCCATGCAGACTCTCAAGATTTTGATGCTTGATGCTTCAACTATTTTCACATCATTTTCAAATGAAAGCAAGCTTAATGGGTAGCGACAATACATTATCTTTATAGAAATTGGTTTATAATTCTTTAGATTACATTTATAAACAGTGCTTATAGAACCATATCCAATTACATATTTCTCATTTAGATTTTATTTTATTTTCATTACGTTGTCATACATGTAAAGAGTCATGTTAATGTGCAGTATGACCAACCTTAAAGAACCTAAATATAATAAATAGATTTGTTGATAAATAAATTTTAATAAGATATTGTTTTCCGATAATCTATACAATATGAAATCATTTCTAGTCATATTAGTTTTAACACCTTGCTCCATTTTGTTTGTAGATCCTTTTGTAAATGTGTTTGAAATATTTGAATGGTACACAACTATTTCAATATTAGTAGGCTTTATTCAAAATATATGCAATTCCATTACTATGTGGTGTGTTGCATGATTTTCATGGTTCCTAAATAAACCACAATTTTGTTCTATAATAACATCAGACATATCCAATTTGAGGTCTAAATCTTTGATAACATTAGAAGAATGTCTCTGGAACCTAAGTTATTCAAAATACAATCACAATTACTGGGAACACTAATCAATTGCTGATATCCATTAACCATAAGAAGGCAAAAATGAATATTTTTCCACTTCCATGTAGTCATATTTTTGGGTGGTGGAACCAACTTAACTTCACGATTAGGACTAAATTTAATAGTTAGTCAACTGTTTAAGTCTTCTTAGGGGCAACGCATAACAATAGCACTCATATTAATTAGTCTTACTTTAGGATTTTTATTGCAGATAAATAAAGGTTGAATCTTAGGATGTGCTTTAAACCCCATAAAAGTATATGTTTTCATTGTGATAGGAATTTAGATAGCACTTAGTCTTAAGGAATATCTTAAAATGACTCTATATTTTATTTGTAAGTTGGTTTCTAACGGGGATGAAAATAAGCAAGGTTATAGCTGGGTTTTTTACCTGGAAAGGATGTTCTTTTCCTGCAGGCTATATGACTCTGTGTCCAATCATACATTTGCATGAACTTTCCTATCTATTTCAGATCTCTAATTTTTTCTATCTCTTCTTAGTTTCATTGGAGTAAACATATTTTCTTAAAGTCATGCAACTAGAGTGAACTAGGTCCTTTAGAATTTGTGTTGTTGACCTTATTTGGACACATGAGAACATTTCTAAAGGCAGTTATGGACATCAAAGTTGGCATCATTGTACAAATCTAAGAAAATTATTTACCAAATCAATCAGACCTTCCTATAGTTGTATTATCTTAAGTATGGATGATGGTGAATCGATGTACTCAAAGAACCTAAATCCCATTTCAACGCTTGTCATGCCAAGTTAATAATTGTCCATAGACTGTGAATCCATGGATGATGAAGAGATCGTGTATTACGCTTTTCTATTATTCTGCTAGACTCTATGGGAAGAAGATTTTGTCTAAAGATATGAGGAGGAAACTTCTATAGATGAATATCACTCAAAAGAAGTTTTATCATGTTTTTGGCTTGAGAATAGATGAGAGATCATCTAGAAGAAATCCCTCAATAGGACAACCAGGTCCCAGTCTTAAAAAAGATCCAAGACTCTAGAAAGAATTCTGAAAAAAGTGTTGTGAAATCTATGGTATAAATAGGTAACATTTCAAGAAGGATTGACAACATGAAAAATGACAAAAAAGGAAATCCCCATTGGATAATGTGTTATAACAGATGTAAGAATTAAGGATGAAGTGCACACATGCATACCTTGCAAAAGGTGTGAGCATACATGTATAGAAAGATGCATAGTTTGTTCGATTTAGGAGCATCATTTCATGGGAGTGAATTATGCACATCACAGTGGTTGTAATGAGTATGACAAGCTTTCATGAGGGTTGGGAAGTATTATTGGGGGATAAATATACCTACATGATTGTGGAAAGGGGGAGAGTCCATGCTAAAGTTCAACATATGGGAGGATCAAGACTCTCACTAAACACTTGGTCCTAGTCCCTGCAAGACATTTATTTTCAATAAGAAATATGAACGATACTAGTGTACCAATCTCATTATAGCAAGGATGGATGGTCCAATATTTGATTGAATGAAGCCATGGTTTTGGAAAGGAATTTTATTCACACAATATTTTTTATTGTGACATTAGAAATAATATGATATTCACCTCTAATAATTAATTCATTACTATTTGATTCATTAGCCACAGAACAACAGTGTTCCAGCAATTTAATTTATCAATTTATACATTTATTAATTTACAAAAAATCTAGTCATTAGTCATGTTATTAATTACGAGATTAGCCTCTTAAATAAGGTCACCTTTTTTCACATCTATCTTGCAAAACATGCATAGAGTATTGGAGAGAGGATGCCACACACATTTAGCACTTAAATGGAGATTTTTGTTTTACCAAGTTCAAAATCCCCGCTTCCCAATGATCTTGACGTATTGCTAAATGTCAACCCATTTAATAGTAGGTATTTTCTTGGTCTCGTTGGTTCCTTTCCATAGATAGGCTAACAAAAGTTTGCTTATTTTATCAAACACACAATTGGGGATCCTTATAATAGAAATCATATAAATGGAAATAAAACAATAGTATATCATCAAGATTAGATTACCGCAATAGAAATTTGTCATTTAATCCTGTGTGAGAATAATGTTCATCTTCGCCCTGTGTATGTGATAGATTGTTTAGGTATATTTTATTTGAAGGATGATTTTAATAAAATATACAAGGCCAAGATAGACAGGATACTTCTTCATGTTCAAATGATGTAAATCTTTTATGATGATCTATCCTTTCCATACGATGTGGTTATCTTTATTACTAGAAACTATTGATCGTAGGAATAACAAAGCCTTCCCTTTCATTAACTAACGATGTTTATAGGTTGCAAAGAATTATTGTTTATATAAGCAATATATGAATTACATTTTATGAATAATATATCAAATTAGAACTACATAAGGCATCAACCTTCTCAAAGGTATGTATTCAAGCACTTGGATCTATTAGGGATAGTCCATCGAATATAATATAATTACAAATAATGACAACAAACTTGTTGATACTTTTTTGCATTATTAAAATGGATTCATCGATAATATAGATGCTAGTGGTCGATATCCTTCTCAAGAACAAATAATTGGTGAACATAAAACATGCATTTCTCTTCAGGGACTCAGATCATTTATTCCTAATCAATATTTGTGGTCATCTTCACCCTCAATTTTTTAGTAAATCATTTAGGAATATTTTGTTTAATGGGTTATTTCAAGAAATATGCAAGGCCAAGATGACCAGGATATGTCTTCAGGTTTAAAATATGTACTTATATTATTATGTAGACAATGATTTTTATTAGGTCAATATTTTTAAAAAATAGAAACAGTAGAGCCTAGTGAGTTCCAAGCCACTCCTTTTAGTAGGTAATGTAACTGTTATCCAAAATTCACCCCCCAGGGTAAATTTTGATAACATGCATCAGAATATTAAAGTCCCAAGCAAATTGATTGTTTCAGAGCAAAAATCAGGTTTCTAGGGTCCCTTCAGGATATTTTTCTAACTCCCCTGGCCAGGTTGAAGGAAGGAGCAAGCTCTAAGAAAACGCGAAAAAAAAGTTGCAGAAGGAAAGTAGGTTGATCCAGAAAAAATTGTGGAAATCGGCTAAGTCCTAGTCCTAAAAGCAATTGGGACATTTGGGACAAAAATGCGTGGATCAGCCGAAATGAGCCTCCAGGTGGCCCCGGAAGCAGCATTTGGGACAATCTGGGCCAGAAGTACGCGGCGGGCGTAAAAAGCCAATCCGGCGAAAACAGAAAAAAAAATTGGCTAACTGCTGAGAGGGTCGCCTTTGAGACATTTGGGACAAATGGACGCGAATCGGCCGAACCGGACGACCCAATGAGTCAACACAAACAATCCGAAACAAAGTCTGGGATGTGTGGGACAAATGGATGCGAACCGTCCGAACCGGGTGAAATGGGAACAAACAATCCGAAGGCAACTGGGACATCTGGGACAAATGGACACGAACCGGCCGGTTCACCGGGTGAAATAAGTCACAGACGAGCACTGCAAAAGCAAATGGGACAAAAGTACTGCGAGGGACGCGAACCGGGACGGTTCGAAAGCGTGAAATAGGTGAAGGTTCAGCACTGTGACAAAAGGGCCACGAGGGACGCGTGGGATGCAAAAAGCGCGAAATGCGGCCGAAGACAGAAGAGGAAAAGTCAACGTTTGACCCGTGCGAAACTTCAAACGGACATAACTTTTGACTACCAAGCTCTGATTTTCACAAAATTGGACTTTCTGGAATGAGCACGACGTCCTCTACACCACAAACACTGGATTTATTATTTTCAATGAGGGTAGATATATTTAATTAAGAGAAACATATTCGGCTCTAGTTAGTTAATGCTCATTCCCGTCAAATGACAGAAAACGCCTGCCAGGCCCAAAAGAGCTGCCCGCACTCAGAAGGCCATAACTTTTGCATTTCTCAACAAAATCGCATAAAATTGGTACCGTTGGAATTGTGGTTCCAAGCCTAATGCAAAAAAATGAATAAATTCCATATTTTATCAAAAATTGATTGAGTTTTTTAAGGAAACGTGGCCGGGTTCAGAACAGTGTTTTATTTGGTAGCTGGGAGTGCAATTAAGAGGCATGGTCATCATTCTTTCTTTGCTGTAGCACATGGGACGGTATGGGGATCCTTTTGAAAGTAATGGATACAATCATTTCACTCAATTTAATGCTTCTTATAGGTGGTTGAAGGATAGATTTCAGGATTTCCATTTTCCCTTCTCTTCTCCTTCTCATTTTTTCTATAAATTGGAGTGTTGGGCTCATTGTAAAGGGAGAGATTTTGGGTAGCAAATCTCTGTCAAAATTGCTTTGTGAAGCCAATGTGTTGTAGGCCCTTGTAGTGGACTCCTTGCATGGTGATCCAGGCCCTTATCTTGTAATAGACTGAACTGTGCATACCAGGAAGCAATAAAATACAAAGTTTGTGGATGTATCTTCCCCTGCTGTGTTTTCTTGCATTCTTCTTGCCCCTTTGATCTCTCTATGAGAATATTGTGTCTATCTCTTATGTTCTTTCAGGGATTCACTAACATTGTGTATGCTTGGAATATTATTGTGAATGCATTTTGCTAGATTATGGTGAACTATCATCACCTCTTCTAGTGTGCACTTTGCCTCTGTATTTCACACATTTTGAGACTACTCTCCCACCCTCCTTTTCTGGTGTATCACCACTTTAGTGTAGGCTTTCATTTTATGTATTCTCTTTCCCTGGTCCCTTGGAAATTTAGATTAGAACAGTTAGCTTATCCTGCATTAGGGTAGATTGTGGTAGGTAGTTTAGGAGCAAGAACCAGCTTTCTCTGGAGGTCTATCTCAAGTAGCAAGTCCCACAACTTGGAGATATTACCCATGTTATCCAATCACACTGTGAGTTCAGGTATATGCACAGGGGTGTTGTGATTCGGTGATAACAGTTCTAGCACGCCTGGTGGGAGCTTAGAGATCTTCACCTTCATTACAACAAGATTGATGTGCACTTGTTGTGAGGTCCAACTTTGAAGAAGCTTTAAAATTACACATCTGGCGACTCCCAAAGAGGCATAGTCCACTGGTTTCTGTAATCCAATCCTGACAAATTTATGAGAAGAATACAGACCAGATCAAGAACTAAGGAGGAATGACTGTTTGTTTATCTGCATCTATCTCCAGGAAGAGAAAGAAGGGGAAGAAGAGCTCAAAGATCTGCGTCTCCACCTAATAGAACTTTGTCTACACCTCCACCTGGTAGACCTTTTCTCACGTCAATAAGGCTTCTCAGACCAATCAGAATGGCGCAACCACTAAATCCCTTCGTCAATTTCACTGGCAGCAGCCCACTTGCCCTCAATGCACAGAATCCAGTTCCAATTGCAGCATTGAAGAACATTCCATTTTTCACTGGAGAAAATCATACCACTCCTGGTGATCATGTCAAAGACATTGCTAATATCTGTGCAATCCACGATATAAATGAAATGGATGTGGCAGTCAAATTGTTGGTGTCTTCGTTCAAAGGGAAGGCATTGCAATGGTTCAGGAGCCTTGAGGCTCGGTTCTATCACAAATTGGAATCAGTTATCCATAGTTCTCCATGAGTAGTTTGGAGAAAAAGGAGACAACTTGTCTCTTCTAGAACAATTGACAACTATCAAGAGAGCCCCAAACGAGCAGCTGACTGACTTCAACTTCAGATTTTAAAAGTCTTGGGATAGGATTCCAGTGACAGTCAGGCCAGCGGCAGAAGGTTTTTTTCTATACTATCTTAAAGCTTTGAATTCTGATATTTCTATGTTAATTCAATCTATGGGAGGCACAACCTTACCTGCTTCTTATAGCATTGCCATTAGGGCTGAAAACTGTCTTATTCAAGCTGGTAAGCTAGCTCCCAGGCCCCCAATGCCATTATACCCAAGTTTGGAGAGCCCAAGTACTAGTCAAGAACCTGCCTTAGCTCTTATTCCTACCCCTAGAAATCAAAGTTCCAATAAAGCTTCTACTTCATCCTCTAAAGATTCCCCAAATGAACTCCAAGAGGTCATGAAACAATTGCAAAATTTGGGAAATGAGCTGGTTACTACTCAAAAGACAGCAAGCTCAAAGTGCTAGACCGTCCTATCAGCCTCAAGCTCAGCCTAACAGGCAACCATATCAACCTCAAAGACCACCCAATCCAGCTACAAATCAGAATCAAGTAAGGCCTCCTACGCTAATAGACCATTTCAGCCCTATAATCCCAATGTTGCATCTGTATCCAGAGCTTTGGTGCCAGTCCAAAATAACATGGCCCAAGAGTATGATTGGTGTTTCCTGTGCAGTCAGCCACATAACCAATCAATGTGCTTTAACAGTGCATTAAATCAGACTCTGATGGTGCAAACCATTAGTGGGTCACAAGAGTCCAGCCACGAAGAGAGATCAACAGCAAGGAAACACCTTAGCAAGGAACATCTCCGAACGAAACTACTCTTGTCAATTGGCAGGCCAAAGATTTCTGTGGTATGAATCAAATACCCTCTCAAAGTGTTGCAGCCAACACAAGGTCAAAGAGGAGAAATTTGGGTGAAGGACAACCATTAGATCCGAGTAATCCACAACCTTCTACCACTCCACAATCCACTGGCAGACAAACTGTAGCTCCAAACATACAAGGAGCACCTAAAACGGCCCCTAGGCCAACTCAAATGCCAGTTATTGCTGCCCATACACAAGGAATGAATGTACAGGCCAAGGTACAACAAAGAGATGCTTCATCCCCATTCAACATCATTGATCAGATGAAGAAGACAAATGTCAACATATCAATGTGGCAATCACTATCTATCCCAAGACAGAGAGATTTGCTACAAGCTGCCATGAAGGACTGGTCAACTTCAAATCAACAGGTCTAAATGCAAGAGAAGGTACTCATAAATGCTGCCCAGCCTGAAGGAAATCATGGAGGTCAGCAAGGTAAAATGTTGAAGCGCCCTCCATTTTATGTTTCATTGATCATAGGAGATAAGCTGGTGCATAATTACATGATCGATTCGGGAGCAAGTAGCTCAGTCATGCCAAAGCAAATAGCTAATCAGCTAGGACTCCAATATGAAGTCATCTCCAAGGGTGTAGTGCAATTAGATGGGACAGTAGTGACAACGGTTGGAGTAATCAAAGGTTTGAGCCTCACACTACACGCATGTCCCAACGTAATAGTGTTACAAGATCTGTCAGTCATAGACCTACCACCACTCTTTGCATTGTGCTTGTCAAGAGACTTCACTGCTAAAATTGGAGGCTATCTTTCGACTAACTGGTCACACATGTTGTTCAGAACAAGATATGGAACCAAAGCCACAATCAGGTCTGAACCTATTGCAAACTTCCATATTGAGCCTTACACTTCAAGCCAAATCAATACCAATTGTTCAGCGTTTGATCAAGAAGATTATCCAAGCACTGATGAAGCTGACACCAAGGTTGGAAGCATCCCAGATCTAACTCTTGATGAATGGGCAAGCAAGGTGCATGCTTTTGATCCCTATCAAGAAATAGAAGAATCTGAGCTGGGAGTCTATTGTTTACATGAAGAGAATCAATCTCTCCCCAGCATCACCAAGCTAGATCATAAAGACATGAATGAAGTATGGCAATTTTTCTTCGATGGGTCAAGGAGTAGACAAGGTGCAGGAGGAGGAGCTATGCTCATTTCACCGCAAGGTATAAGGTATTACTCAGCCTTCCGTTTCCATTTTTCCTGTTCAAACAACACAACTGAGTATGAAGCCTTAATTCATGGATTGCACTGGGCAAGGAAGAAAGACATCAAGAATTTACGAGTATTTGGTGATAGTGAGCTGATTGTGAACCAAGTCAAAGGAAAAAATGCTGCAAAAAATGATCTGTTGAAGAACTACAAAAATCAGGTATGGGATCTTATTGAAGATTTTGAAGCTTTTAGCATCATTTCCATCCCAAGAAAAAAGAATGAAGCCGCTGACAGGCTGGCAGCAATTGGGGCTGCGTTTGATGTTGTAGAAAGTATCAAAAATGAGAAAACTCAGCCTCATATCAAAGTGGTTGTAAGACCAGCTGTTCCGGATAACAACACAAGTTGGCAAGTCTTCGAGAATGATCAGCAAATTGTTAATTTCCTACAAGAAGAAGCTGAGTTCTCCGCCAGGAATCAAGACAAGCTAGAGCAGTAGTATGGTGACCAAGTGGTGCAGCTGAGGACTAACAAACTGCCAAAAGGCCTCATAATGCTGGAGTCAATCTTCAACCTGAATGATCAGTTCCGGAAGGAGAAAGTGAACATTCAAGTAAAGGGTGAAGATTCAGAGCCTATCTTAGTAGATGAAGGCAAGACATTACAAATTGGCAAAGTAAGTACTCCACAAGAGAAATCTGATTTTGTTCAGCTTTGTCAAGAATTCCCAGATGTCTTTGTTTGGACTTACAAAGATTTAAGAGGTTTCAACCCAAAGTTGGCACAACATACTATTGAGTTGGATCGGAAATCCAAGCCTGTCAGGCAAAAGCAAAGGCCAGTAAATCCTCATATCGAACCTCTCATGAGAAGAGAGTTAGGCAAGCTCATTGAGGCCAGTATCATCTTCCCCATCAAACACTCAAGTTGGGTTGCAAACTTGGTGCCGGTAAGAAAGAGAAACGGAGAAATAAGATTGTGTGTGGACTTTCGTGATCTAAATAGAGCATCACTGAAAGACCATTATCCGCTTCCATCAATGGAACAAATATTGCAGGTTGTAGCTGGTTCAGAAAGGTTTTCATTGCTAGATGGATATTCAGGCTATAATCAGATAATGGTAAAGGAAGAAGATCAATTCAAAACAGCCTTCACTACAAAATGGGGCACATATGCTTACAAGAAGATGCCATTTGGACTGTCAAATGCCAGAGAAACATTTCAGCGAGCTATGGATATGGCATTCAAAGGCTTAATCAACAAGATAGTGCTGGTATACCTAGATGATATCACTGTCTTCTCAAAGAATGCAGCAGACCATCTCTTTCACCTCAGGCAAGTGTTTCAGAGGTGTAGAAGGTTCGGAGTGTCATTGAATCCAAAGAAGTGTGTATTCTTGGCACACGAAGGCAAACTGTTGGGTCACATCGTCTCTAGGGAAGGACTAACAATTGATCCTGAAAGGCTTGAAGCCATCCGAACGCTTCCATTACCACACCACAAGAAATCTCTCCAAAGCTTCTTAGGAAGGATAAACTTTGTCTGCAGATTTGTGCCTAATTTTGCCACTCTTGTGAATCCTCTAACTATGATGTTGAAGAAGATTCTGGCATTCAAATGGATAGCAGAAGGCAAAGAGAGCTTTGAAAATATCAAGCATGCAATATCACAAGCTCCAACTCTTATCAACCCATATTTCTCAAAGGACTTCATGTTGTATGCGTTTGGAGGATCAGATACAATCTCAGCTGTCTTGACACAGCTGAATAGAGAAGGTTCAGAACAGCCCATAGCATTCTTCATCCAAACCTTGGAAGATTACGAAATAAAGTATTCTTTCATCGAAAATCATGTCCTTGCCGTCATCAAAAGCTTGAAGAAGTTCAGACACTTGGTCTCAAACAATAAGATTCAACTATTGGTGTCTCATATTGGTGTCAAGGACTTCCTCCTAAACAAGGATTTAAATGAAAAGAGAGTAGGTTGGATCACTCGGGTGATGGAATACGATATTGAAATCAAAGTGACCAAGCTGGTTTGTGGCAAAGGCTTGTGTGAGCAGCTCACTTCCAAGCAATCAGACGAGCCAAAAAGTGAAGAGGATGCTATCCTGCTACTACAGAATGATCAAGAACAACCAGCTGATGATGCACCCGTCCCATGTTGGACTCAAGACTTGGTGCATTACCTCCAAACAGGCTTGTTCCCCCCAGAAGTGAGCAAAGCAAAGAGGAGATACTTCAGATTACAAGCCATTCCATATGTGCTTGTTGACGGAGTTTTGTTCAAGAAGGACATCAATGGTGTTCTATTAAGATGCATTGGAATAGGTCAAGTTGAGAAGATCTTACACGAGTTCCATGACAGGGAAGCAGGAGGCCACTTTGCTCCACGAGTGACAGCTCTCAAAATCATGAAAGCTGGTTACCATTGGCCTACTGTGTTCAATGATTGTTACTCATGGGTCAAGAAATGCAGGAAATGTGCATTCTTCACGGGGAAAGAAAGGTTAGCAGTGCTGCCCCTTCATCCAATTTCAGTAAATCAGCCATTCATGCAATGGGGATTGGACTTCATTGGGGTTATCAATCCCAATTCAAGTCAGGGCCACAAGTGGATACTAACAGCAACAGACTATTTCACCAAGTGGACTGAAGAAGAGGCACTCAAGGATGCAAATGAATCTAATATCTTAGATTTCTATGAGGGGATAGTCACGAGGTTTGGTGCCCCTGCCACTATCATATCAGATAATACATTGGCCTTCCTTGGCACAAAGATCACTGAGTGGGCTGTAAAAAATTGTGTGTATCTCATCGCTTCATCAAACTATTACCCTCAAGGTAATGGCCAAGCCGAGTCTACAAACAAGAATCTACTAAGAATCATCAGGAGGACTCTTGATGAGAATCAGAGGACTTGGCACGCAAAGTTCAAATCAGCCCTATGGGCTGATAGGATCACGCCCAAGAGATCTACAGGAAGCTCTCCATACAAGCTTGTGTACGGGAAGGAAGCAGTTCTACCCATATCACTCGAGTTGCCAGCATTGGAACTCATGAAACAGTTGGAACTAGCTAAGTTTGAACCTATGGAAATCAGGTGTGCAGAGATGATGGAATTAGAAGAGACAAGAGAGCATGCAGCCCAGGCAATAGAGAAAGATCAAGCCCTGATCAAGAAGACTTTTGATAAGAAAGCCAAGGCTAGAACTTTCCAAATTGGAGATTTGGTGTTGAAATGGGATGCTGATCATGCAAAACTAGGAAAGCACTCCAAGTTTGATGCCATCTGGAGTGGCCCGTACATGATCATCGAATGCAAAGGTAGCAATGCTTTCCGACTGGCTAAGTTGGATGGTGAAGAATTGCAGATTCCGGTCAATGGGATCTATCTCAAACGTTGCTACTAGAAAGAAAGCTTCTCACCCTTGTAAATATTAATTTAGATTTTCCATTCCTCTAAGTGCTTATGCACATTGTACTGCTATTAGAGTAGTTTTTATTTCCCTAAGTGCTTGTGCACATGTCCTATTGCTTCTAGTATGTGCATGTTTGCAGTTCATCAAGCTCCTGGAAAAGAATTTACAGCCATAGGAAAACCAGCTCAACAAATGTCCAAATGGCTCAAGGACACAGGTTTTCAAATTTCAGATCAGCTGAGAGGTTATCAAATTGACTCCATGCCCAATGGATTGCTTCAGGCAACTGGTCTTTTCATCTAGCAGGCAGATGCACCGCTGATTCGCCAAATTGTTATCCAAAATTCACCCCCCAGGGTAAATTTTGATAACATGCATCAGAATATTCAAGTCCCAGGCAAATTGATTGTTTCAGAGCAAAAATCAGGTTTATAGGGTCCTGTACGTCGGAAAAGTGACAGGCGAGCTTGAGAATCACCAAGTAACTCTTCTGCGTACCTGACCTCCCGAGGTCGTGCCGAGACAGCCGGTGTGGGTAGAATGTGCAGGCAAACTAGTTAGGTAATCTAATGTCTTCGACATGCACTAATGGTATTTGTGAATCTAAGGCAAAGAAGGCCCTTCTAACTTGGACTGGTGTGATAGATCGATCAGCGAGGATGACTGCTCGAAGGCTCCAATCAATATCGAGCTCTGGCGTGATTCGATCTATGGGTTGTGGGATACGTGGAAAATGACCCGGGATGGTTTCGTGTATTTCTCCTGATAGGGTCATATGGTGAATATGGTCAACTCTATGGATGATTCTCTGGCCTAGTCCAAAATTCTCTAGCTTCGTTAGCTGTTGTGTCTAGTAGGGATAACTGTTGAACGATGATAGGTGAAATCGGAGTAGACTGAAATACTAATTTACGTAGGCCAGTGTCTATGTCTAATTCTCTTATGGATTTGTTAGGCTGTGGGATCTGTGGATCACAACCATAGACTCTTGGTTGTTGCGGTCCCGTTATGGTCATACGGGAGATCAAGTTCTAATTCCTAGCATCCATTAGTCGTAATCTTTTTCAGCTTCTATGTTAGAACCAATAGTTGTGCGATCTTCTCAGAATACCTTACTGGTGTTATCGCAACTTGGATTCTTAAGCTAGTATCTATATCTACTAAGGTGTCTCTAGCATCTGGCTATGGAACTAAAGGATCACACCCAAATGTTTGTTCTCTTTCGAGCCCTTCTACAGTCATGTGGGTATTTTCTAGGGTAATCTGTAGTTTGGCTGATTTGACCAAAACAGATGTGCTTGGTCGTCTTCGATGTTTAACCCTCTCAACTGTGCCCTGATCTGTTGGAAGTCTGTTATTATTTGGAAGACTTGTATCCTAAGGTTTTGGTCAATATCAGTTATTACCACTACGGTATTGGGCTGGGGCATAATTGGCTCGAAAATGTATTCCCTGGGCTCCCTAGGTCCCATAATTGTCATGCAAAAGCAGTAATGAAACAAACTAAAATAAAGTAAAATCTAAGTATACTTCTAGCATATATAATTTCTTTTTGTATTTTCTGGAAATTTATAAGAAAGCAGCTATTTAAAATATTTAGAATTGACAACTAAACTAACAACGTAAAACAAACAAAATAGCCGAGTGTAGCTATTTGTCTGTGCGATTTCGTATATCTATTCTACACAACGAAATAACTAATCTATCTACAAGATTCTCAATCCTACCTCAGAGGTGAGGAATGAATCATAGTTTCTCAGAAACTATCAATCCCCATAACCTCCCTGGCAATATCGCGAATAGAAATAACTGAAATAAAATGATTAACTACTTTATTTGATAAGTTCTAACTAAAACTTTGAAAGATGGAACCTGGATTTCGCAGAACAGTGGCGAATCCGACGGTGTGTGTGTTCTTGTCTCCTCAGTATGATCTCTTCGTTCTTTGTGCTCACGTGAATCCAGAAAAGCGTGGAATTCTTGTATCAACAGGAATAGATATTTGGATCAATGGACAGCCTTCAGAATGCAGACAGAATAGAATGCGGATAGGAGAGGGATAGCACAAGAGTACAGAGCTTGGCCTATGCAATTCCTAGCGGGGTCTACTGCGAATCATGCAAAAAAAGCATCCAGAACCTGAAACTAGTCTGTATGAAGAACAAAACCTGCAACTTTAATGGCTGCCTAGACTATTCTACTCCAAAACAATAATACTGTTTGCACAAGTTGGATCTGTGGCTTACCAACAGCAACATAAAGCTAAAACAAACCTGCAACAAACTATGCTACCAATCCTAAGCAAACTAAAGGGACATAGCACTGAAAAAATGAAACTTGGTGTGAAAATGGTGGCCCGAATAATGTTTGCACTTGCACAAGTTGGATATGTGGCTTACCAGCTGCAATACAATACTAACCAAAGAACTCAATGAGAAAACTAAGAATCCTAAGCAAAGGAAAACTAAAACTGCTGTAACAAGAAATTCAAAAGCAAACTTTGGAGCAAAATTCAGAGCCATTTGTATGTGCACAAACCATGCATTTATAGGAATCCAAACATCCAAAAATCAAATCCAAACTGAACTCCTAAACATTAAACAAAAGAAAAACACTATTCCAGGGGACCAAAAACATTAATGCATGCTCAAGTCGGCAAGAAAAGCTGGTGAGTCGTGATATTTCACGCAGGTCGCGTCAAAAGAGCGTTCTGGAAAACGCGCACAAGACCGCCGCCCTGCTTAGGGCGGCGGTTACAGGACCGCCGCCCTGTTCAGGGCGGTGGTCACGAGACCACCGCCCTTAAGGGCGGCGGTTTCGTCACTGAAGACAAAAAAGCCAAGAAAAGAGGGAAAAAAAAGGAAAACAAAGCACGCGGGGGCTAAGCGGGGCATGCGGGATGTTAACGCATATCTGTAAAGCTTTTCTGGATCCTGAACACCTTGCGAAGAGACCTGTATCATCATTGGGGCATTTGTAACATCTTTCCGGTGGTGCAGTACATACAATTTTGGGTACGTACATATTGCCCCCTCGGAGAAGCGTTTTAGCCATGAAGAGGCATAAAACGTTGGGTCCGAGTATGGCGGTCCCAAAATGGGGAGTTAGAGGCTATACCTGACATGCCCGTGTGTCGAAATGCCGCCAACTTTCACATGCTTGTAAGAATGTATGCAATGGATGACAAGTGATAACAAATGTTAAACAGAATGTTTTTACTTTATTTGCTTTTGCAATGCTGATATGTGATGACGAACATGTTGTAGTTTTGAACTTTTGGCCTCTTTAGACAATGTTTGTGATTTCTCCTTATGTTGGCAAAACGTGATGAATGTGTAGCGATAAAGAGATGAACTTGCCCCAATCCCAAATCCATGCAACTAGTAAGATGCAAGGGCTCAACACCAAGAATTGGGAAGGGCACAAGTTGTATGAGTTTGATTTGAGTGGAATGATGAGAGACATACAAAACAAGAACAAGAACCAAATTTGGACCTACACACCCACCCTACTCAGAACTACTACCAAGCTTAGAAGGCCACTTACTTTTCAGTTTATCTAGACTTAGATTCATAAATGGCAACCTGGTTGACAAAATCTGGTTTTGAGGATTTGATCTCTTTGGAATTTAGATGTTTGGATATTTGCCTTCTTTTAACAGAATTTGACTTGTGTTTTTAGCATACCAAGATTTGTTAGTTTGTGTGATTGGACCCCCCACACCTTGCCTCACGCCACTAGTAAGAAGCATGGGTTTGTCACCAAAGGCAAGATACAGGCGAGTAAGGGCACTTCTTTCCTTTCCCAACCTCACATCACCAGTAAGAGATGTGGGCTTATCACTGAAGGTTGATGGGGCAAAGAAGTGTGTAAAATAAAATATTTTGTTTGCTTGGTGCTTTTGATTGCATTTGATTTTGACATTTTTGATCTATGACTTTGGGATATCCTTTCATTCCAAGAGATTTTAAGAGGGATAGATGTGACACCAAGAAGCTTCTAGAATAGACCGTAGGCAAGGACAACTTTACCTAGTAGAAAGAACAAGCAAAGCCAAGTATGCAGGTCTTGGTATGGTTTCCGTCAATGTTTGTCTGTCAAACTTGATGAGAAGATTTGAAAGTACTTGATGATGTTTGAAGAGATGTGATTTGAATATTTTTGCCAATATCTTCAGAAATTTGTAACAGATTACTTAAGAGTAAGTTATTGGACTACAATATTTATGAAACGAGTGAACAAAATGAACCAACTAAATTACTAATGTAATGCAACTGCAACCATGTACATATGAAAATGCAGGTGGAACCATATGTCATGATGTCTAAGGTGAAGAAAGTTGATGAATATCGAATTCTTCACCCCTAGAAGTACACAGCGGAGAACCATTATCCTCAAATTTTTTATTTTCTTGATGAGGGCCTACCATTCTGGGTTTGAACTTACAACCCTTGCCCAGAGGTGTATATTTCTCATTATTAAAAACATTTTTCTGAAAGAGGCATTCGCGTACCTCTTTTTCATGTTTTTGAGAGATGACATGTGGGTGAGCATGACTATGTTGCTCGACCTTCTCTCTCATAGTGAGCATTGTGTTAATGATGAGGTCTTGCCCCATGGATAGGGAAAACTTAGCTTTAGACATGCATGGGTCGAAACTAGGCTTTAGAATAGGGCAGTGCCTAGAGATGGTTTTGATAGGCATCGTTTCAGTTTTAAATTACCTTTCTTCATTTGTTAATTCTATCATATCTAGATTTAGGTCATCGGAGGGAAGAGATGCTATACCGAGAAGACTACCCATTCCTTGAGGTTCAAATGGGAGAAAGATCGGTTCGTCATTCTCCAAGAGTTTCACAATTCCTTCTGTGGCTTTAGTGGAGACTGTTTCCACAGAAATTGACTTATCTTTATTTGTCTTTGCCACCTCGTATATTAAATCATAGGATCCTACCGATTTAGCATTTGTAGGAACTTCATCTCGTGTGGAGAAAATATCAGGTAGGGGTTGTGAAACATACTCCTTTGTCCGAGTTGTTGCATTAATTTCACGCTCAACCTCCAACTCAACTAATCCTAAGATTTTTGTATTACCATTTGAACTTAGGTTAGGAGCAATCTGAGAGTTGTCAGGAGTTGAGACATCTTGATCGTTATTTCCTATTATGATACCTTTGTTTTTCCCATTTGGATCTAACCTATTATTGTTATAATGATTTGGGAAAGGATCATTGAAGATCTTGAGAGGTGCATTTTGAGGGGAAACTGCCCCTGCAAAAGTATTTGGTGCTGGTGACGTAGGATCTGCCAAGAACATATCTATGAAAAGTTGTTTTTGTTCTTCTGGCAAGTGTTGTAAGAATTTTTTGTAATCACAACACGTTCTAGTGTCATGACCCCGAATTTTATGGAAGCCACAATAAGAATTGGGGTTGTAATTCCCGTTTTGTTGGTTTGGTGTGTATTGTGGCCTAAAATTCCGATCAAACTGTTTCCTATTAGGACTAAAGTTTTGTTGTTTCTGGTTTTGACTTTGGTTTTGATAACCAAAGGAGTTTTGGCTTGGTCCTTGTATGGGATTTCGCCGTTGTTGTTGTTGTGGATTATTAAAATCCACCGTATTGATCGTCGGGGTAAAATTGTTGTTTCTTTGGTTGTTTGTTTGTGACGGAGTATTAACGACATTTACCCTCTTGGGCTGGTCAGTTACCCCATCTGTTGTTACCCCACGATTTTTGTTAAGGATTTTGGGTCCTTGATTGACGCTTGTGGTGGTTGTAGTATTTTGAGTAGAGGTGATTAACCTCCCGTTTGCTCCATACATCTTACGGCCACTATCTATCGCTGCTTGATCAATTCGCAGAGCGCTCTCAAGTACCTCGTCATAAGTCCTTAGTGGGAACTTCTGGACTTCTTCCTTCACTTCTCTGCTAAGAGAATGAAGGAATAAATCGCATAGCTCCATCTGATCCATGTTTGGAGTGCTTGCCGAGGAATAAAGGACTGTGTGCCACCTTTGGATGAAATGGGCGACAGACTCGTTATGTTCTTGCTTGATGTGCAAGAACTCCCTGATTCCTGTCCTTAATAGTTTGTTCATGTCGAAGGCTTTGATGAACTCAGACACGAGTTGTTTGAATGAATGTATGGAAGCTTCGGGTATTCTATAATACCAATCGAGGGCAATGCCTTCCAGTGTTTTGGGGAATATTTTAGCAACAACCCCATCCCATGGGAGTAGTTCACGAATGGCTGTAGCGTAAGCTTTGATATGCGCATTCAGATCTCCTTCTCCTGTGTACTTGGGAAAATCGGGAAGAGGCCTTGGAAGCATAACGCTTCGTATGGCAAAATCTAAGGGCTCCTTTAAATATTCTGAATAAGTCCCTATCACATACATCTCAACCATTGATGGTGCCTGTTGAGGAGGCGGTGGTGGAACGGGTTGTTGATATGGCGTAATGTACGCGTTAGCAGGGGCATAAGGCAATCCCTATATTTGAGTAAATACGCCGGGGGATGAGTACATATCCCCTTGTGGTGATTTGGAGTACATGTTTAAGTATGAAGGTGTACTATCCAGGAATGGATTGCTCTGTACTGGACCAGGAGGAACAGTGCTAGCGATAGTGGGTCTAGTTGGCACTTGTTGTGAATATTGAGGAGTCATACCTAACGTGCCTACTCCTGTGAGGAGATCTACTTGGCTATGATGGTATGGAGGATTGGAACTCCCCGTTTGTATGAACAGAGGATTTTGATTTGCTTGAGTAAGTTCTAACCCTCACACTCTTTCTACTAATGTTGAAATGACTTCATTTGGTGAAGTCACGGTACTTTGCCTGAGTGGCGTTTGTTGTGTACCTTGGTGTTGTATAGGCATGTGATAGCCTGTCATGAACTGATTGCTATCCTACCAAGTTTCTCCAAGAATATTTCCTGTAGAGATATTTTCTTGAAAATGGGTCTCGGGTTGTACTTGTAAACCTCCTATAGGCGGGTATATACCCCGGGAGCGTTGTTCACTCCTAGGATAAGGTATTGATTGTCCATCGTCTAAGACCAAGTATGGATCTGATTGTCTACTAATAGGTGGTCTGAGTAATACCTGAGGAGATGAAGAAGACTCTCCAGTTAGTGTCATATTGTTTGAGCCTGAAGGCTCTGTTTGTGTTTGAGCAAGTTGCTCCAACCCCTCTGTTTAGAAGGACGAGTTATATCTAGTCCTTGGTGTTTGTGTTGACAACTGATTAGTTGAATAGTTGTCTCCCCACATTGAGAGTGAGGGTGATGACTACCTATTCTGTTGGGCGTAGTATGCCTCAAGACCCAAGAGGGGTCTGCCGTATGCATCGAATCCCGACATATTTGGGGGGTATATGAATACCCGCAGAATAATGAGAAGGAGCGAAGGTGATTTGGAGAAGATGAAACTTCTCAAAGAGAAGGTGAAAGAAATGTTTGTTTCACGTTGGGTTCACCAATTTTGTACGTCGGAAAAGTGACAGGCGAGCTTGAGAATCAACAAGTAACTCTTCTGCGTACCCGACCTCCCAAGGTCGTGCCGAGACAGCCGGTGTGGGTAGAATGTGCAGGCAAACTAGTTAGGTAATCTAATGTCTTCGACATGCACTAATGGTATTTGCGAATCTAAGGAAAAGAAGGCCCTTCTAACTTGGACTGGTGTGATAGATCGATCAGCGAGGATGACTGCTCGAAGGCTCCAATCAATATCGAGCTCTGGCGTGATTCGATCTATGGGTTGTGGGATACGTGGAAAATGACCCGGGATGGTTTCGTGTATTTCTCCTGATAGGGTCATATGGTGAATATGGTCAACTCTATGGATGATTCTCTGGCCTAGTCCAAAATTCTCTAGCTTCGTTAGCTGTTGTGTCTAGTAGGGATAACTGTTGAACGATGATAGGTGGAATCGGAGTAGACTGAAATACTAATTTACGTAGGCCAGTGTCTATGTCTAATTCTCTTATGGATTCGTTAGGCTGTGGGATCTGTGGATCACAACCATAGACTCTTGGTTGTTGCGGTCCCGTTATGGTCATACGGGAGATCAAGTTCTAATTCCTAGCATCCATTAGTCGTAATCTTTTTCAGCTTCTATGTTTAGAACCAATAGTTGTGCGATCTTCTCAGAATACCTTACTGGTGTTATCGCAACTTGGATTCTTAAGCTGGTATCTATATCTACTAAGGTGTCTCCAGCATCTGGCTGTGGAACTAAAGGATCACCCCTGAATGTTTGTTCTCTTTCGAGCCCTTCTACAGTCATGTGGGTATTTTCTAGGGTAATCTGTAGTTTGGCTGATTTGACCAAAACAGATGTGCTTGGTCGTCTTCGATGTTTAACCCTCTCAACTGTGCCCTGATCTGTTGGAAGTCTGTTGTTGTTTGGAAGACTTGTATCCTAAGGTTTTGGTCAATATCAGTTATTGCCACTATGGTATTGGGCTGGGGCACAATTGGCTCGAAAATGTATTCCCTAGGCTCCCTAGGTCCTGTAATTGTCATGTAAAAGCAGTAATGAAACAAACTAAAATAAAGTAAAATCTAAGTATACTTCTAGCATATATAATTTCTTTTTGTATTTTCTGGCAATTTATAAGAAAGCAGCTATTTAAAATATTTAGAATTGACAACTAAACTAACAACGTAAAACAAACAAAATAGCCGAGTGTAGCTATTTGTCTGTGCGATTTCGTATATCTATTCTAAACAACGAAATAACTAATCTATCTACAAGATTCTCGATCCTACCTCAGAGGTGAGGAATGAATCATAGTTTCTCAGAAACTATCAATCCCCACAACCTCATTGGCAATATCAAGAATAGAAATAACTGAAATAAAATGATTAACTACTTTATTTGATAAGTTCTAACTAAAACTTTGAAAGATGGAACCTGGATTTCGCAGAACAGTGGCGAATCCGACGGTGTGTGTGTTCTTGTCCCCTCAGTATGATCTCTTCGTTCTTTGTGCTCACGTGAATCCAGAAAAGCGTGGAATGCTTGTATCAACAGGAATAGATATTTGGATCAATGGACAGCCTTCAGAATGCAGACAGAATAGAATGCGGATAGGAGAGGGATAGCACAAGAGTACAGAGCTTGGCCTATGCAATTCCTAGCCGGGTCTACTGCGAATCATGCAACAAAAGCGTCCAGAACCTGAAACTAGTCTGTATGAAGAACAAAACCTACAACTTTAATGGTTTCCTAGACTATTCTACTTCAAAACAATAATACTGTTTGCACAAGTTGGATCTGTGGCTTACCAACAGCAACACAAAGCTAAAACAAACCTGCAACAAACTATGCTACCAATCCTAAGCAAACTAAAGGGACACAGCACTGAAAACATGAAACTTGGAGTGAAAATGGTGGCCCGAATAATGTTTGCACTTGCACAAGTTGGATATGTGGCTTACCAGCTGCAATACAATACTAACCAAAGCACTCAATGAGAAAACTAAGAATCCTAAGCAAAGGAAAACTAAAACTGCTGTAACAAGAAATTCAAAAGCAAACTTTGGAGCAGAATTCAGAGCCATTTGCATGTGCACAAACCATGCATTTATAGGAATCCAAACATCCAAAAATCAAATCCAAACTGAACTCCTAAACATTAAACAAAAGAAAAACACTATTCCAGGGGACCAAAAACATTAATGCATGCTCAAGTCAGCAAGAAAAGCTGGTGAGTCGTGATATTTCACGCGGGTCGCGTCAAAAGAGCGTTCTGGAAAATGCGCACAAGACCGCCGCCCTTAAGGGCGGCGGTTTCGTCACTGAAGACCAAAAAGCTAAGAAAAGAGGGAAAAAAAAAGGAAAACAAAGCACGCGGGGGCTAAGCGGGGCATGCGGGATGTTAACGCATATCTGTAAAGCTTTTCTGGATCCCGAACACCTTGCGAAGAGACCTGTATCATCATTGGGGCATTTGTAACATCTTTCCGGTGGTGCAGTACATACAATTTTGGGTACGTACAGGTTCCTTCAGGAAATTTTCTAACTCTCCTATCCAGGTTGAAAAGAGCAAGCTCTGAGAAAACGTGGAAAAAAAGTTACAGAAAGCAAGTAGGTTGATCCAGAAAAATTTGTGAAAATCGGCTAAGTCCTAGTCCTAGAAGCATTTGGGACAAGTGGGACAAAAAGGCGCGGATCGGCTGAAATGAGCACAGGTGGCCCCGGAAGCAATTGGGACATCTGGGACAAAAGTACGCGGTGGGCGTGAAAATCCGATCTAGCCAAAAGAGAGAAAAAATTAGCTAACTGTTGAGAGGGTCGCCTTTGGGACAAGCCGGACAAAAAGACGCGAACCGGCTGAACCGGGCGAAATGAGTCAAGGCAGCCCGAAACAGTCTAGGACGCGCGGGCCAAAAGTACACAAACTGGCCGGATCAGCCGAAATGAGAACTTTTGTCCCAGAACAGTTGGGACAAAAGGGCGCGAACCGGCCAAACCGGGCGAATTTGTCCCAGACGGTCTGAAAGCAAATGGGACATATGGGCTGCGAGTACGCGAACCGGCCGGTTCGGCCGAAATGGGAAAATTTAGCACTGTGCCAAATGGGACAAAGGGACACGTGGGATGCGAAAATCCGAAGCGGCCGAAGGCAGAGAAGAAAAGTCAACATTTGACCCGTGGAACTTCAAACAGCCATAACTTTTGACTCCGAGCTCCGATTTTCACAAAATTGGACTTTCTGGAACCAGCACGACGTCCTCTACGCCACAAAAACTGGATTTCTTATTTTTAATGAGGGTAGATATATTTAAATAAAATAAACATATTCGTCTCCAGTCAGTTAATGCTCATTCCCGTCAAATGACAGAAAATGCCTATCAGGCCCAAAATAGCTACCCGCACTCAAAAGGCCATAAGTTTTGCATTTCTCAACGAAATCGCACAAAATTGGTACCGTTGGAATCGTGGTTCTGAGCCCGATGCACAGAAATCAAGAAATTCTAGATTTTATTAGAAATTGATTGAGTTTTTTAAGGAAACGTGACCGGGTTCAGAACAGTGTTTTATTTGGTAGCTGAGAGTGTAATTAAGAGGCATGGTCATCATTCTTTCTCTGCTGCAGCACATGGGACAGCATGGGGAGCCTTTTGCAAGTAATGGACAACCTTTTCACTCAACTTAATGCCTCTTACAGGTGGTTGAAGGATAGATTTCGGGATTTCGATTTTCCCTTCTCTTCTCCTTCTCATTTTTTCTATAAAGTGGAGTGTTGGGCTCATTGTAAAGGGGGAGTTTTTGGGTAGAAAATCTCTACCAAAATTTCTTTGTGAACCCAGTGTGTTGCAGGCCCTTGTAGTGGACTCCTTGCATGGTGATCCAGGCCCTTATCTTGTAATAGACTGAACTGTGCATACCAGGAAGCAATAAAATACAAGTTTGTGGATGTATCTTCCCCTGTTGTGTTTTCTTGCATTCTTCTTGCCCCTTTTACCTTTCTACAATAATATTGTGTCTATCTATTATGTTCTTGTAGGAATTCATTATCATTGTGTGTGCTTGAAATATTGCTGTGAATGCGTTTTGCTAGATTATGGAGAACTGTCATCACCTCTTCTAGTGTGCACTTTGCCTCTATATTTCACACATTTGGAGATTACTCTCACATCCTCCTTTTCTGGTGTATCACCGCTTTAGTGTAGGCTTTCATTTTATGCATTCTCTCTCCCTGGTCCCTTGAAAATTTAGATTAGAACAGTTAGCTTATCCTACATTAGAGTAGATTGTGGCAGGTAGTTTAGGAGCAAGAACCAGCTTTCTTTGGAGGTCTGTCTCAAGTAGCAAGTCCCACAACTTGGAGATAGTACCCATGTTATCTAATCACACTGTGAGTTCAAATACATGCACAGGGGTGAGGTGATTCGGTGATAACAGTAAATTTGCGGTTTCTATGCATTTTATTTGATATGAACCAACATGAAAAATTAATTGGGACTGTATTTTACCCATTGATATGATCTGTCTTCTTAGCGCTACATTATATAAGTATTCAAGCTTAGCGATCATTAAGCATTTTCCTTAATACAAAAAAAAAATTTCTCTATTTTCACAATTAAGAAATAGTTTATCCTAGAGGCCACTAATCAATTCCTTTCTCAATAAACAATAAAAAATAAGCCTAGAGCATAATATTCCCTAAGTATTCGAGCTTAGTGGTCGTTAAGCATTTTCTTTAATAGGAATTGTTTTTTACCTCTATTTTTTAAATTAATAAATAGTTTATCCTTGAGGCCACTAATCTATTACTTTCTCAAAGACCTCCATATCTTTCAAGAGTACATAATTTTCATATCTCACATATTTATCATCTAAATATATTATGAAAAATGCATAACAACTGATAATATCTATTACTATGATTTGTTATTTAAGCATTATGTTTGAAATAAGATATTGTTTAGCCTAGTTTCTGACATATTATTTCTTTATGTAAGTATTCAAGCTTAGTGGTTGTTAATAAGAATTGTTGTTTGATCTCTATATTCAAAATTAAAAATCATTTAAGCCTAGCAGCCACTAATCTACTCCTTCTAATAAGTATCAAAGATTAAAGATCACTAAGCTTTTTCAATGATGCCCACCGATGTGTAAGAAAAAGACAAGATGTAAAGGTGTGTGCCTATCAGTCACTATGATGTTATTTGATCACCCTGAAAAAAAATTTAATAACCATCTTTCTTCCTGACTATGCAAAAACTTCCATATCTTTCGACAATAAAAATTGTCCATATCTCACATATTTGTCATCAAAATATATTATCGAAAATGCCTACTGACCTCTAATATCTATTACTATGATTTGTTATTCTATCCCTATGTTAAAAATAAGAAATTATTTACCCTATTTTCCGCACAATCATTCATTTCTATAAGTATTTGAGCTTAGCGGACGCTAAGCATTTTCTTTAATACAAATTGTTTAATTGATTTTTTTCAAGTAATGCAGCTTAGTGGTCACTAAGTATTTTACTAGATACGAACCGATATAAATTATGTGTTAGACACAAAAAAATTATGGTTGATATAGAATTTGTGATATCTTTCAAGGGTATGTAGTGCCACATTTGATTGTGCAAGTGATTGTATAACCAATAATATATGATTATAATTATTGAAAAATACTATCGATCCAGAATTGTAGATTTATTTATTTACATTACTTGAAAGGAAACCTAGGAGTTGTAAAGGATAGAGGTCACTAGGATTCTTCTCAACAAATAGACAGACAACATATGATATGGCGAGTTATTCATTGCCATGTACTGAAAAGAACATCCCGGTCCCATATAAAATCTAAGTATTTATTATTTTGAATTTTGTGTTGCAAAAATATCATTCTAATGGAGCTTAGTGGTAGCTAATTTATTTCCTATCTTTAACGTACTCTCAATGTCTTGTGAAGCATTAAATTAGTTTTTATTTTTTCTAGAGAAAAGTGTAAATAATTTCAAAATATTGACGATCACAAGATATATTATAAATTTTATGCCACATGTCAAGATTTTAATTGATGACATTCACAAATGAATATGGGGAATCTTTATATGTTAAAATTATTTGTTAATTCTAGGGCTAATTAAAAAAATCTTTTAAAATGTGTCAATTATATAGTTGCCTAACTAATTGGTTCAAACTTGCCATGTGTCACATTTTATTGTAATTTTAAAAAAAATTGGTGCGCCCTATATTTAAAATTTTCAAATTCAAATTAGATAAAAATTAATAATAAATATTAGAAATTAGAAATTTGAATTCTAATATTGAAGATCACAATATATATTAGAAATTTCATGGCATGTGCCAACATTTTAATGGATTATAATCACAACTTAATATGGCGGTTTTTTATAGGTAAAAAGTATTTGTTAATTCTATCACTAATTTAAAAAATCTTAATAAATGTGTTAATTATTAGTTGTCAAATTAACTAATTCGAACTTGCAAGTTGTCACATTTTATTGGATTCTTTTTTAAATTAACGCAAACGATATTCAAAAAATATCAAATTCACATTCGATAAAACTTAATAATAAATGTACCAATGATCATGTATGAGCCAATAAATGTGAATGGGAAAGTACCAGTAGTTGTTTCACATAAACCGACCACATGTCAATTTCAAAATTATAAATTAAATATAAACTAGCCAATAAAGCAAGTCACAACAAGTTACACCAAAAAGGTAACCAATGAAATGGTGACACGTGCATTCTGTGAATGGTGATTTTATTCCCAAGCAATAGGTCACCTTAAATTTCTTTGTATTCAAAAACATTTAATTTAAATATTGTAAAAATATGATTTCATCAAAATTATAATGATCGAAATAAAATTTGTATATTAAATAAATCATAATCTATCAAAGGTGTTTTTTTTTAAATTATAATAATTACGTGACTCTGAAAAATTCTATTTTCTAAATGTTTATTTACTATGCTTAAATTAATATTTATCATTTTCCTGCCAGTTCACAAAGAAACAATTGTCAATGTCCCACTTGTTTCTATAATAAAATTAATAAATTTGATTTCCTCGTATCCCATGCTATCCTCCGAATTAAATGCAAATACTAGTAATGGGTACATTCAAAGTTCTATATGTGAAATCCCCCACACTAAATGAAAATATTTGAAATTTCAAAATCCCGCACTTTCACTTTACGAAGGGGAAATTTAAATTTTGAAAATTTCCTAATCCCCCTTTTTTCAGTTTTCGAAATATCTTTCGTTGAATGTAGTGGGAAAATATTAAATACACTAGAGAAATATATATTAGGGTTTCTTTTTTATTTTGAAATCACAGAAAAGAGGCTCTTGAAATAATTATACAACATGCACAAGCACTAATTTACTGGTCTGAGTGCTCGATTCATGGCCGTTTTTTGGAACAAAAAGATGAGGCAGTGATTATAATATCGTTCGGGGATAGAAAAATAAGACAAAAAATAGTGATTGTGAATAGATCACGAGTACGAATGAAAACCAGGAGGCCCATAAAGGACAAAATTAAAAGAGACAAGAAAAATAGGTTGTGGATAGAATATCACAGATAGTTTTTTTAAGAGAGAATACAGAGCTTTAATAGTCATTATCAAGCACCTAAAAATTTCAGATACTACTAAAATAGGTATTTATAAAAATCACCTATGTTATTATATGTGTACCGTAGTTGATGGTGGGCACTTTCAATGGGTGTGTATTAACCTAGATCTTATGTTTTGAACCGTAATCCATCCCTGCCTTTCCCTCTGCCACCTTTGTAGTTTTGTTTCATATCCTTTTCAAAACATGTTTCTCTGTCTGAAACCACATTTTTTTCCTACCCTAACTGAAGAAATTTTAATCCCTTTTACAATATTTTTTCTTTTAAAAAATCCATTTTTTATGTTCAATTCTAGCACATGTATTTGTGTTTATTAAATGGGTTCCCTTTTTATCCCTTCTATGTGTCTCTCTAGTTAAATTTTTGTGGAATTTTTGTTCTCCTTCCTGCATTTATTCTTTCCCATAAGTGGTGACATCTATTCCCAGTCGCATATTCTTTTTTTAAATCGTAATGGTTTGATTTTTTTATAGTTTAGGTAATCATTTTCACCTCCTTTAATGATTTTTTAATAGGAAAGAAATATCCGTGACTAATTATTTCAATGTTCAATGCTTACATTATTACCGCGTAGATATATATAGTCAATTATATTCATTTTCCCATGTATAAATAGTTAAATGCAATGTTCTTAGAAATTTATTTATGTCTAATAACAGGCAATAACATTATACATACTCATAAATATTATTAAATATTAATTTTGATCATTCTATTTACAAATTTATATTTCATTTTACGGATCTTATGTCATGCCATATATTTTTTATTATGCTACATATCATTGGTTGAGTTTATATTTTTTTGAAATATAGTAAGACAAGATTGTACTCATATATTTATGTACCTTTTTTCAAATTCAATTAAGAAAAATGTTATCTAACCTAGTTTCCATTGAAATCAATATGTTATTCAAAGTCTATCACATGTTATTCAAATCCTAGAGGCCGATAAGGTCATAGATTATTCCACTATGTTGGTGTAACATAAATAGAACTTGTGATTAGTGACCACTAGGATAATTGTTGTCTTGCATTCAAGGTAATGTGTAACGAATGGAGTGAAAATTGAAAAAATGAAATCTAAACTAAGCTCCAACACCAAATTTTAATTCTAGTGGTTGTTGTGTTCAACATGCTATTCGAAATATATTACATGATATTCCAAGTCCAACATGATATTTGAATCCTAGCAGCCGCTAAGGTTGAAGATAATTACATAGTGCATATGGAAAATCACAAAGTATTGAGGCTAGCAGCCACTAGGATATTTGTTTCCATACATACAAGAAAATTAGCAAATGAAATTTTGAGGCTAGCAGTCATTAAGTTCAACATGCTATTGTTAATATATTACATGATACTCTTAGCCTAATAGGATATTTGAATCCTAGCAGTTGCTAAGGTCAAAGATAATTGCATAGTGTGGGTGGAAAATCACAAAGACTTGAGGTTAGCGGCTTGTAGAATATTTGTTGTCTTTCTTACAGGACAAGTAGTAACGAATCGACTGAAAAACTAACTATGATCCATTGTTTTATGTAAATTTAACAAGAATAGCGACCACTAGGGTGGATGCTTACAACATTTCTTTAATGTTCTAAGACAAGTGAAGAAACGTAATTAAAAATAAAACTTTAAGCCTAGTGGTCGTTGAGTAAAACATGATATTCGAAGTTTATTACATGATATTCCTATCCTAACATGATATTCAAAGCCTAGCAGTTGCTACTATTGAAGATAATTACATATCTCAGGTATAAAAATCACAACAACTTGAGGTTAGCGGACACTAGGATATTTGTTGTCTTGCAAATAGGACATGTAGCAAATAAAAATTTTAAGCCTATCGGTCGTTAAGTTCAACATGTCATTTGAAAGCTATTACATGATATTACTAGCCTAACACAATATTCGAAGGATAGTGGTTGTTAAGGTCGAAGATAATTGCATCACGCGGGTGGACAATCACAAATACTTGAGGTTAGTGGCCAAAATGATATTTGTTGTCATGCTTATAGGATAGGTAGTAATGACTCGATTGAAAAACTAATTATGCTCCATTTTTTTATTTAAATTTAACAAGACTAGCAACCACTAGGGTGGATGCTTATAACCTTTCTTTAATGTTCCAAGACAAGAAGAAACATAATTAAAAATGAAATTTTAAGCCTAGCGGCCACTGAGTAAAACATGTTATTTGAAGTTTATTACATGATATTATTAGCCTAACATGATATTTGAAGCCTAGCAGTCACTAATGTTGAAGATAATTACATATCTCTAGTGGAAAATCACAAATACTTAAGGTTAGCAGCAGCTAGGAATTTGTTGTCTTGTAAACAGGACACGTAGAAAATAAAATTTTAAGCCTATCATCCACTGAGTTAAACATTTTATTTGAAATCCATTACATGATATTCCTATCCTAACATGGTATTAGAAGGCTAGAAGCCACTAAGGTCAAAGATAATTACATAATGTAGGTGGAAAATCATAAATACTTGAGGTTAGTGGAAGGTATGATATTTTTTGTCCTGCATACAAGACAAGTAGTAACAACTTGACCAAAAAACTAACTATGCTCAATTATTTTTTTTAAATTTTACAAGAATATATTTAAATACTAGCAACTGCTAGCATGGATGCTTACTACCTTTATTGATCCATAGGGATCCAAAATGAATCTACTTCATCAAAACAATCAGTACGAAGAAGGAAAAATGATACACGAATGTTCTATCTTTTAGTAATATGACTACCACTTTGCACAGAGTAGTGGTTACAGAACCACCACCCAACCAAGGTGGCGGTCTTGGCTCTTTTAGACAGAAAAATAAAATATGAAATGAACAACCCTAATTTTAGACAGTTGTTCATATATCTTCTCCTCCATGACCTTTACCATTCTCCAGTGAACGGGAGGACATGGGAGAGGCTATAAATACATGTTTGTAGAAGATAATGGGATCATCAAAGCATGAAAGCAAGTGAGCAATAAGTTTTTAGTGCTGGAATTGTGTTTTGTAGAAGAAATGAGTGTTGAGACAGAGCAAACAAGTATTTGGGAGGAAGTGTGAGATATTATCTACTTCTCTTTCATACTTATTGTAAATTATGTACTTGTTATTTTGAATTAGCCAATAGAAGTGGGAAGAAAGAGAAATTTCACTTGCAAAGTAGTTTTTCCTCCTTTGGAGGTTTCTAGGATAAAATTGGTTGGTGTTTATGAGCTTATATTCTTTCCTTTCCTACAATTGTGGATTCTAAGCACAAGTATAATTCATTCACTAGCTATCTTTGTTATTTTCTAATAGAAAGTAGAACAACAACGATTAATTGTGATTATGTGGATAATTCCAAAGTTGAAGAGTTTACAAATCATTTTGGTATCAGAGCTAGCAATTATCCAGGACTATGGTATTTGTTCTTGGATTTGTATGACAGTGACGAGATCTAAAAGCAAAGAGGATTTACCTTGCGATCCTGAAATTTCTACAAAAAAGTGGAAATAGAGAATTCGGGGACAAATGGAGGAAGAGAACTTGGTCTGTAGAATCGAGATACTGGAGACCATGATGGATAGAATGTTTAGAAGGCAAGAAGAGCTTGCTGATTTATAGAATACAACCTCTGCCAAACAAGACTCCATGGACTCAGTGGTTCGGGGCTTACATGAAAAGTTTTGGCATAGGAAGGAGCCACCATGAGGAAAGTTATGGGGAAGAGCATGAAGAAGAGACTTCTAACACAAGAGAAAAGGTAAAATCTGATCATACTCCTTTTAAATTTGAGACGAAAGTTGATATTAAGCTATTTGAAGGACAAGTAGATGCAGAGTTGCTTGATAAATGGTTAAAATAGTTAGAAGTCTACTTTAGCATCTATAATGTCATTGAAGCACAAAGGATCACCTTTGCACGTCTCTAGATGGAGGGACATGCTCTGGTTTGGTGGGAAACCCATCTAGCCACTTGTGAAAAGAAGAATTGTCCTATTGCGAAATCTTGGCAAGAATTTAAAGAATTACTTAGAGCTAACTTCTATCCTATTGGCCACAAGACTAACCAAATGATTAAATGGCAGTATTTTAGACAAGGCAGTGGTCAAATTATATAGGACTATACTACGAAGTTTCGGAGGCAGGCCATGTTGCTAAACATGGACTTGGAGGATGAGGATATTCTAACTAAGTACTTGGGAGGACTTAACACTCACCTTTGAAGAAAATTCATCTCCACCAAGCCCAAAGATATCAACAAGGCATGTGTGCAAACATACTACATAGATGATGAAAAGAAGTAAGGAGAAGAAGAGCTAAGGGAAAAGTAGTCGACAAATCAGTAGAAAAAAGAGTATGGGAAAACAAATAACAAAGGTAAGTGGAAAGGGAAAGGTAAACAAGTTTCCACTAAATACTTATAAAGATCCCGAGAAGTTTTGCAAGAACTATGATATTAATGGTCATACTAAAGCTACATGTTGGAAGTTACATCCAGAGTTACATCTGAAGAGCCGAACCAAGGAATCGAAGAAGTACATGATAGCTGTAGGAACAAAAGGGGAGGTGGAAATCAAAAATTACTATGATGTAGATGAAAGGCTTGGATGCATGGCCACCAACATGGATAGCCAAGAAGAGGAGATGAGTAGACTATTCCATATCAAAATCCAGATCAAGAGAACTAAGGTAAATGCTTTGGTTTATATTGGTTCTCATTCTAACTTGATTTCTAAAGAAGTTGTAAAGAAGCTTGGTCTTGAGAATTATGAGCATCCACACCCTTATCCTTTGGGTTGGGTGAAGAAGGGTGTTAAAATTTAGGTAACAAGAATATGTAAGGTCAAGTTTGGGATAAATTCCTAGTATATTGATGTTTTAGAAGCTAATGTTATTCCACTCGATGCTTTTGATATTGTATTCGGGAGTCCTTACTTGTATATCAGGGATGTTATATTTATGAGAAGGGAAAACTAGTACAAATGGGTCAAGGAAGGGATCAGCTACAACATACGGGCACACCAGTGTAAGACACGGGTTACTATGGTGAGTGATAACCAAGAAAAATGACTTATTTAGAAAAAATAATAATTAGTTTTGTTTACTTTTGTTAAAAGATAAACAAGATGGGGTAGAAGTTTCAAAGATTTCTAAATAGGGAAATCAAGATTTGGATAGTATTATTCAGTATTTTCAAGAAGTATTTTAGGCTCCCAATAGGTTACCACAAAAATGAGAAGTAGATCATGATATTCAGCTATTGTCAGAGTCCCCTTTGCCAAACATCGGGTTGTATAGGAAATCCTTACTTGAGAGTATTGAAGTAAAGAAAAAACTCCAGGAACTACTAGACCAAGGGGTGATATATCCGAGCACCTCACCATGTGGATCGCCTATTGTGATGGTGCCAAAGAAGGATGGTTCTTGGAGAATGTGCATCGACTATCGCACTTTGAATAAGATCACCATAAAGAACAGATATCCACTTCCCCACATAGATGATCTCTTGGACCAGCTTCAGCATGTCAAATTCTTGACAAAGTTGGATCTCAAGTCCAGTTATCACTAGGTTAGAATGGAGGAGGATATATGGAAGACTGCCTTTAAAATAAAACAGGGTTTGTATAAATGGTTAGTACTTCCTTTTGGGTTATGCAATGCACCCACTACATTTATGAGATTGATGAATGATGTATTGCGGGATTTCATAGATTCATGTTTCATTGTATATCTAGACGATATTTTGATCTTTGGTGCCACATGGGAAGAACATCTAACTCATTTACAACAAATCTTGTAAGTTCTCAAGGGGAAACAACTACTTTTTAATATGAAGAAATGTGATTTTTCCAAACAATCACTTGTCTATCTTGGACACGTGGTTGGAGGAGGAGAGCTACGAGTGGATCTAAAGAAGGTGGAATCCATCACCAACTAGCCAACACCTACAGGAGCCATAGAGATAGAAGTTTGTGGGAGTAGTATAGTACATGCAGAAGTTCATTCCGGGATTCTCTACGATTGCAGCACCTCTACACACAGTGGCCGCAAAGAGTAAGGGTTTTGACTGGGGTAAGGAAAAAGAAAAATCCTATGAGTTATTGAAATACAAGATTAGTCATGCTCCAGTACTTGTTCTTCCTAATTTGCAGTAGACTTTTGAAGTAGAGATAGATGCCAGTGATTACACCATGGGCATAGTGTTGCTTCAAGGAGGTAAACCCCTATGTTATCATTCTAAAATTTTCACTTCAGAAGTTAAAGGATATTCAGTATATAATAAGGAAATGTATGAACTAGTTCAGGCAATTAAAAAATGGAAGCATTATTTGTTGGGTAAAGAAACTATTATGCACACTAACCACAAACCTCTCTAGTATTTGCAAGCACAGTATAAATTGCAGTAGGAAAGTCACTACAAATGGATGGTGCTCCTTCAACAGTTCCATCAGGTGATCAAATACAAGAAGGGTAGTACAAAATTGGTGGCAGACATGTTGTCTAGGCCACCCACATAGGAGAATTTTTCCTATTCTTACACTATCTCTCAGAATTATCCCTTCACGAAGGAAGCTTATGGAGAGGCATATGCCTAGGAAAAATACTTTGGGGTGACATTTCAACAGTTACAGTCCCAAGGGGCTGAAAGGACAAGGATTGAATATTGTTATCTCAAAGACGGGCTGCTCTACTAATGGGGGAAGCTTTTCATGCCAAAAGAAGAGATAATTCTATTGATGAGGGAAGCACATACCTTGAAAGTAGAAGGAAATTTCGATTTTGGTAAGACCCTAGCCCACTTGCAAAGGTATGTGTATTGGCCCAATATGCAAGAAGTATCAAAATTTATACGTGGATGTAAACTTTGTTGTACTAGCAAGCCTAAGACTAGGAAGGAGGGTTTTTATATGCCTTTCCTAGTACCTACTCATCCATAGGAGGACATTTCTATGGATTTTGTAGGAGGATTACCTATGTCTAACATGGCCATGACTATCTATATGTTGTTATTGATAGATTCAGTAAGATGTGTATTCTTATGGCATGTAAAAAGACAATAAAAGCACATGAGGAAGCAAATATTTTCTTTACTAATGTATGGGTACATTTTTGTTTGCAAAATTCTATTGTTTCTGACATGGATTCCAAGTTCTTGGGGAAGTTTTGGACTACTTTTTGGGACAAGATGGATACCAGGTTACAGAGCACAACTTTCCATCCACAGATAGATGGACAGACTGAGGTGGTAAATAGGACATTGGTACAGTTGATCATAGGGTATAACAGCAAATATCAAAGGACTTGGGATGAGTCCTTAGCCTACATTCAGGATTTCTATAACCGGGAAGTACACGCATCCACTATAAAGTGACCATTTGAAGCATGCTTGGGATATCTACCTACAAATCTGCTGGACATGACAGTTGGGTAGCAAGAGGAAGAGGAGACATGAGACACAGAGGTCATTAGAGAAAACAAATTCATTTAGAGGATCTATAAAATCCATCTCAAAGTCAAAGAATAGTTAGAGAAATCTCAAGCCAAGTACAAAGCTAGGCACGATCAACATAGGAGAGAACATAAGCTACATGTTGGAGATAGAGTTTGGATTTTCTTGAGAAAGGATATATTACAAGGTAAAGCATGGAAACTCAAGCCACTACGATATGGGTCCTTCACCATATTGGATCATGCTGGAGAAAATTCTTTTCAGCTTGACTTGCCACCATTTATGAGGATGTACTTTGTAGTAAACTTTGAGAACTTGCATCTATATGAGGCATCCATGCTAGATGAAGATGAAGGTATAAATTTTTTACCTTCCATTAAGGATTGCATCTTGGACTCATGAGTTGAATTAGAGGAGGATGTAGTTCTGTAACAAAAGGTTAAAGAGACTAGGAGAGGTCCACAGCAGTCTTGGCAGATTGGACTGAAAGGGAAGACACCATGACAAGCACGATGGTACTCAAAGGATCAAGTGAGGGAATTATTTCCTCATCTACTCCCCCACTAAGATTTTTTGGGATAAAAATCCTCCTAAGAAAGGGAGGTGTGATCCATAGGGATCTAAAATGAATCTACTCCATCAAACAGTCAGCTTAAAGAAGGAAAATTGATACACAAAGGTTCTATCTTTTAGTAACATGATCACTGCTCTATGCAGAGCAATGGTTATAGAACCACTGCCTAACTATGCTAGGACCTCTAGTCTACATTAGGTGGTGGTCATGGCTCTTTTAGACAGAAAACGGAAATATGAAATGAATAGCCTAGAATTTGGACAGTTGTTTGTATCTCTTCTCCTCCATGACCTTTCCCATTTACAAGTGCACGGGTGGACATGGGAGAGGCTATAAATACACGTTTGTAGAAGATAATGGGATTATCGAAGCATGAAATAAAGTGAGTAAGAAATTCTTAGTACTGGAATTGTGTTTTGTATAAGAAAGGAGTGTTGAGACAAAGTAAGAAAGTATTTGGGAGGAAGTGTGAGATATTATCTACTTCTCTTTCATACTTATTGTAAATTCTTTACTTGTTATTTTGAATTGGCTGGTAAAAGTGGGAAGAAAGAGAAATTTCCCTTCCTGACTAGTTTTTCCTCCTTTGGAGGTTTCCAGGATAAAATTGGTTGGTGTTTATGAGCTTAAATTCTTTCCTTTCCTGCAATTGTGGATTCTAAACATAAACATAATTCATTCACTAGCTATCTCTATCATTTTCTATAGAAATTACAACAACAACGTTAATTTTGTTTCTTTGGATAATTCCAAAGTTGAAGATTTTACAGAGAATTTCTATAATGTTCCAAGATAAGAGGGGACACGTAATTAAAAATTAAATTTTAAGCCTAGCGTCCGATGAGCTAAACTTGCAATTTCAAATCTATTACATGATATTCTTAGTCTAACATGATATACAAAGCCTAACAGCTGCTAATTTTGAATATAATTACATAGCGTGGGTGGAAAATCACAAATTATTTAGGTTAGCGGCCACTAGGATATCTTTTGTCTTGCATACAGGACAAGTAGCAAATGAAATTTGAATCCTAGCAATCTCTGAGTTCAACATGGTATTCAAAATCTATTACATGATATTCCTAGCCTAATGTGATATTCATAGATATCGTATTAAACATTCTATTCAAAATCTATTACATGATATTCCTATCATAACATGATATTATGACCTTTCTTTAATGTTCTGAGACAAGAGAAGACAAGTAATTAAATACAAAATTTCAAGCCTAACGGCCTCTGATTTCAACATGCTCTTCAAAATCTATTACATGTTATTTCTAGGATAACATGATTTCATATCTCTAGTGGAAAATCACAAAGAATTGAGGTTAGTGGCCACTAGGATATTTTCTATCTTACAAACAAGACAAGTAGAAAATGAAATTCTAAACCTTGTGGTCGTTAAGTTTAACATGTTATCTAAAATCTATTACATGATATTCCTATCCTTACATGATATTCTAAGCCTAGTGGTCGTTAAGTTCGAAGATAATTACATAGCGCGGGTCGAAAATCAAAAATACTTGAGGTTAGTGGCCAATAGGATATTTGTTGTCTTGCATACAAGACAAGTAGAAAATGAAATTTTAAGCCTAGCGGCTGCTGAGTTCAACATAATATTCCTAGCCTAACATGATATTCATAGCTCTAGTGTAAAATCACAAAAACTTGAGGTTAGCATCCTTTAGGATATTTTTTTCTTACAAACAAGATAAGTAGAAAATGAAATTTCAATCCTAGCTACTGTTGAGTTCAACATGTTATTCAAAATCTATTCCATGATATTCCTAGCCTAACAGGATATTCAAAGCCTAGTGACCACTAAGGTTGAAGATAATTGCATAGCATGGGTGGAAAATCATAAAGAATTGAGATTAGTGGCCGATAGGATATTTGATGTCTTTCTTATAGGACAAGCAGTAAATACTCGACTAAAAAAATAGCTATGCTCCTTTGTTTTGTTTAAATTTAACAAAACTATCTTCAAAGACTATTGACTACTAGGGTGGATGCTTACAACCTTTCTTTAATGTTCTAAGACAAGAGAAGACATGTAATTAGAAACATAATTTTAAGCCTAGCGGTCATTAAGGTCTAAGTTCAATAAGGTCATGGATTATTCCAATGTGTTGGTGTAACATGACAAATAATTGTGATTAGAGGCCACTAGGATAATTTCTTTCTTGCATTCAAGATAATGTGTAATGAATCTACTAAAAACTAAAAAATTAAATAGAACTAAGCTCCAACACCAAATTTTAAGTGTAGTGGCTGCTAAGAACAACATGTTATTTGAATTTTATTACATGATATTCCTAGCCAAACACGATATTCGAATACCAATGGCCACTAATTTCTAAGATAATTACATATATTTGATGGAAAATCACAAAGACTTGAGGTTAGCAGCCACTAGGATATTTTCTTTCTTGCAAACAGGACAAGTAGCAAATGAAATTTTAAGCTAGAAGCCGCTGAGTTCAACATGTTATTCATAATCTATTACATGATATTCCTAGTCTGACACAATATTCAAATCCTAGCATCCGCTTCGGTTGAATATAATTACATATAACAACTCAACTGAAAATTGACTATGTTTCATTATTATATTTAAATTTTACAAGACTATTTTGAGGTTAGCAGCCACTAAGATATTTGTTGTTTTTCTTTCAGGACAAGTAGTAACGACTCAAATGAAAAACTAACTATGCTTCGTTACTATATTTAAATTTTACAAGACTATCATCAAAGACTAGTGACCACTAGGGTGGATGCTTACCATATTTCTTTAATGTTCCAAGAGAAGGGAAGACAACAAATATTCCAAGACAAGTAAAATATTTACGACTTTTCTTAATACACATAATTAAAAATGAAATTTTAAACTTGGCAGCCACTGAGTTAAATATGATAATTGCATAACGCTAGTGGAAAATCATAAAGACTATGACTGGAAAAACTAACTATGCTCCATTTTTATACTTAAATTTTACAATATTATCTTTGGGTTTATAGTTAGTTTTTCACCCGAGTATACAAAACTAACTATATCCTACGGTTTATAAAACTAACTACTCAATTTGAATTATGGGATATTCATGATATATTTTATGAGAAATATAAAATAAACCTAATGATAACAAACAATCACATCATGACATGTAATATTTGTTATTATTAAATATTCAATTATCGACCATTATCACCCATGTTGGATTCAAGGTTTCCATAATGATGTAGTGTAACTCAAATTTATTTTTAATGATGATGGGAAGATAGCTATCAATCCACTATTAGCTCCTCCATCCTAAAGATATAATGATTGATTTTTACATTGAAGAAAAGATATCCTAGAATATATTTATACCAATGGCGGCTAGTCTTCACTTCTAGCAATAAATTGACAACTTGAAACATAGAAAATTTAATAGTGATTAATTGTTTAAATTTCTTAGTGCAACGCATAATAAAAACCTTTTATTAATTATTTCTTGTTTTTTATTACTAAAGGAGGGTTGAAGTTTTCCTATCGGCCACTAAGCTATAAATGTCCATTCCTATTGACTTTTACTCTATGAGCATAATGACATCAAGATATATCATCTCCTTGTTATTACACTATAGAAAAACAATATTTATCCTTCCCAATAACTTATGAACTATTAATTTGTTTAATTCCCTTTTTTAGGTAATATGTCTTTAATTGGTCACACTCCATTCATGTAAATTCCTTTGATTGAAGGAGAAGAGGATATGAAAAAGAGAGATAATGAATGGTTTGTAGAAATGCATTCCCTAGAAAATTACCACGGTGATCTGTGGTTATTTTTTGTTGATGAAAACGTCGTCAGTGAAGTTGGTATGGTACTAACTTCAAAATTTGTTGTTCAGAAAACATTATGTATTCAAGTTGAATTCATTGATGTTAAAATGAATAAGTGCGTTATTCTTGACATGGATTTAGAAGTTTCATTGTTCAAGAAACTAGAAATGAATGATTCTAGAGAAAGTAGGACGTGATCTTGTTCTAAATATGATTGGATTTTTGGGAAGTTTATACACTCAAATAAAATAAAATGTGAAAATTCACTTGAAATTCATAATAACATGAATTTGGCATTCAAAAAATTGTATAGAATCAATAATACCTCTTCTATTTGTCATTATTTGAATAGAATAAATTTAATTTATCCACCAAAACATGCAAATCTATTTACAAAACTAAGGTGATCTTATTTGTATAAATTATAGATAGATCCCTCTAAGTCAAAGTTGCAAGGGATTAAAAAGAATAACATATTGATTTATTGTTGAAGAAAGTGACCAATATATTTGAGAATGTAAAATCTTCAACCGATCAACAATTAAAATTGTTTTTGTTCAATGGTGATGCTTTTCCAGTTGAAGTTTCTAGGTGTAATTTGGTGCCTCCACAATATCAATATCATGAGGTGCATGATGAGAATGTTGACCTTATTTTACATTCAATGTTGATTAATGTTATTCCTTCTCTTATAGATGCAATTCATCTTTCCTTTTTTTATATTCTACAAAGGAACTTGTGCAACTAGAGGATCCAGATGACCTAAAAAGAGATGATGTACAATTCTACATTCTTGATGGCCAACATACCATTTGTGCCAAAAAAAATTAGCTGAAAGAAAATACAAGTCATTACATAATAAGATGTAGGTTAGAAAGGCTTGCATTATGTCTTCAAACACACCTGGCAAAGTCATTATTAATATTTGCAAGTAGCATAACAAGGTAAACAAAAATTGGATTGAATCCCATTTTATTGATGTTCTCTACAAGGCTCGAATGATTTTGGAGATCCCTAGGATTTCCTCGGAGGCTCGGAGTGGGAAACGTAAAGATGGATGAGTTGAAGGTAATGAAACTTAATTTTGTGGCATTTGTACAAAAAATTTAATTTTTATAATATGTAGAGAGTACATATACTTTTTCCTCTTTTAATGGTGATTTTTGAGAAGCAATGTCTTGCTATTTTAAAAGTGGCTGAGACAAAGATCCTTTATGAAAAAATGACATTTCTATTTTTTCCTAAGAACATATGGAAAAATTTGACAACAACCATTGAGTTATTTAAATCAGGTGGGCTTGCTTGTTCTCCTTTTAAGGATAACCAACCTAACTTTCAAGAAAATTCATTGGCAAGGTTCATGGTGAATTCCTTCAGGCCTACAAGAGGAATGACCAATGAGGAGATATCAATTCTACAAGATAAAGTGCAATCAGGGAAATTATGGCTAATTGGCTCTATTAAATTAGGCACCATAGTAGAGGCTTTTGATTCTTACTGTCAAAGAGTAAAAGATGACAAAATTATGAGAGTAAAATTTCTAAAATATATGAAAAGTAAATATCCAGGTAATATTGTATTGGAAGAATGCACTGAAAATAATATTGTTGAAAATTTTGGTCTGCATGAATCTCATTACCACCAGTTGTGTGTACTCTTGGGAGAAGAGAAGAAAGGAAAAATAAAATTTGATTCTGGAGGAAGTGAAAAATTGGCAAAAAGAAAAATTGATGTTGAAGTGGCAGAGGTTCTCCCAGTGGAAGCTCAAACAATTATAGACAACTACATGATTTCAATGGAAGAAAAATTTCCAGCAAGGATGGAAGACACCAATGAGTTTACCTATCAATGTGCATATCCCTTCCAGCTCCAGTCAACAATATCATCTATTCCGTCAACTAATCCATTCAATGCAGAATGTGTGATCGCAGATTTCTATAATTTGTCTAGTGTACTAACTTCTGATGCAATAATGGACCTACTTACAGTTGTCAGATCTAGTCTGCTAAATTGTGTTATTATTGTGCTCTTACTTGTTGCTTCTTCAAAAATATTAAGAGAGATGGTAAAAAAAATACATGCAAAAATTTAAAGACAAGGGGAATCAGTTGTGGAAGGTTGTTACAGATTTTATGATAGCAATGGAAACTTTAAGAGCTTGTGTCTTATGTACACAATAACTGATGTGCACAATTGTGATGTTGATGATGGGGATGGAGCAGACATCACCATGGATTGGATGGACCAACTTCCACAGAAATTTTTGACTGCAAGTGAAATCAACCTACGAGGAAAGACACATCCTTTTATTTATGAGATATCTTATGAGTTTTGGTCTCATATGTTCACTCGACTCAGTTCCAAAAATTCTCTGATTATAGTGCTTTACAGTGGTAGTGTTGCATTGCATGCTTTGGTTGACTCAGGTCTACCTGCGGTCTTTATTGTTGAATCAATGATCAAGAAATGTTTTTAAAACATTACTATTGTCATTTGAAAAAAGGTACATTGATTAAGATCACTTTAAACAATTCTATTAGTTTAATGCATTTGAACTGATACATACAATATTTATGCAGACAACCAAACAATAGAGGAAGACATTGTCTCTTCCTCTCCACATACAAACAAAGGAGATGATGTCGTTCTTAACATTTCACAACCAATTCAACTTGTTTCCCCAGATTTCATTGACCATCCATCCAATGAATCTATAAACGGTGAGTGGGAAATAATCATTTTATAAATTTATCACTACAAGAAGTTTTTGATTGTCATTGTTTACATATTTTTAATAAAACTTCATTTTTTCAGATTTGATGCCAAATGGGGAGGCTATTGGCACGTCACACACAAACTCGCTGATAGAAAATGGTATGATAGTCATGTAGCATTATAAACAAAACCATTTATAAGCCCACTCATAATTGTAGGAACCTATAACGAAGTAGTTTATTTGTTATATGTATTACCCTAGCGGTCGCTAACATACATATTTTAATTAGATTTATTTTGAATTGAGTAAATTTTTATTTTACTGGTTAATATTAAATTGCAGACAATTGAAAAAAAATTACTTCTGTACAATTGGCTATTTGTGGCCGTTAAGCTAATCAAAGAATGTCATACCAACCATAGTCTAGGAAATAATGGGTTAGCCTATAGGTCACTAATATACATCAATATCTATGTAATATTGTCCATCAAAGGTTTTTTCATTGAATAGAAGCAAGTTATATCAAAAATTTAATTACGTCAACATGGTATTTATTTTCAATTGATTAATGTTTTTAAAATTGGTTAAAAATAAACTGCCTAGAATTGAAAAAAATAAATACCTCTGTGTAGTTGGCCATTAGCGGTCACTAATCCCATCAAAGACTGTCAACACAAACATAGTCCAACTACATCTATGCAATATACATATACATATACAACTACATCTATGCAATATTGTATAAAAGTAAGTTGTATCACGTATTTTTTACTTCGACTTAAAATTTATTTTGAATTGATTACTATTTTTTAAATAGAACGTGCATCACAAGAACCTACAGAGGGGGAGTGCGAGGGAATCCAAGCCAGAATCTCTATTAGTAAGTGTTAACATACTGAAATTTTGATTATTTGAATTAGTTAATATCAAATTGTGGGAAATTGAGAAAAAATTACTTCTGTGCAGTTGGCCAAAAGGATTATTTAATTATTTTAGATTTGGAGGGTTTTCTCTATGAGAAAAACCAATCCCATAAGGATTTGGCAATCAAGTTTGGTAAGGAGACTATCAACTTGCGAGGTGGGCTCAAGGAATTTTTAAAGATACTAATAAAAAAATGTGAAGTGGGATTTTGGTCTAGCTATCTCTCTTCCACCGAAGTTGAAAAGATGATTAAGGATTTGAAAAAAAATAGTGGTTGAATTCAAACTAGTTCTTTTTTTGGGTAAAGAACATTGTTGTTTAGAATACTAAATTGTAGTAAAAGATCTCCAAAATATTTGGAGTAGAGAGGATATTATTTTCGGCCCTACACACACATTGTGTATTACAATAGGCCCAAAGGGAAACCCTCCAAAAAATTTTATGGTGGGGAGGAAATCCAATGAAGAAAATTGTTTCAAAGATAGGTGGTTGATGAAAAATTTGTACACAAACATATCACAGATACTGTCTCAGGGTTTGAGTGTTGCCGAGGGCATCAAAAAATTGCAGCAACCAAAATTATATAACTATTAATTATTTCAAAATGTTTTTTACAATGATATTCATTCATACAGTCATATGGTCACTCTTTATTTTATATGTTGAGATTACAAATTTAAAAGTTGGCAGTATTTATATCTTCACTGTGATTGAGTTGATATTATAGTTTTATAAGTTGTTTGTGTGAATTACCCAAATAAAATATTATCACAATACTATGTTGACTTGTGTTTAATCACTTTTGGAAGCTTACATTAATTCTGAGTTGTTTTTATAGATCCAATTGGGAAGCCTCAAATATTACTAGTTTTGGGAATTGAAGGTTTGTTGTTTGGAATTTCTTGTATTGGAGATAAAATACCTCATAATATGGCTCCATATTTTAGATCTGGGAATACTGAATACTTTGAATGAGAATTTAGTGCTCACTTGATAAGTACAACATCAAAATATTTTGACACTTCCTTATGGTCTTCATTTATGGATTCAACAATGGTGAAGTACATGTTCATCAAAAAATTTAGTTGGCTGCGAGAAACCCACTTCAGGTTCATTTGGGGATGCCAATAATGTAAGTTCAAAACAAATACCAGTCAACAGATAGTATACATTTATGGTAATGTCTATGGTGAAAACAATATAATTTTGATCGATGACACGAGATTCTTGTCACACGAGGTCAAAGAAGAAATTACTCTCAAAACCCCAACATACTGGAGATTTGATGGAAACTATAAGACTGATTCAAAAATTTATACTGAATTATGTACATGGTTGAAACATGCAGGAGAACACAAGAACATGTGTAGATCATTGAAAACGTTCAAACGCACCATTGGCATTTGAATTATATACTTTTCTTCCAAATCCAACAATGTATTGTGCATTTTTATGGAATAAAATAACTACCTTAAGGTTCTTAAAGATTCACAGTGCGCGATCATTTTTTTGATTCTTTTTTTAAAGAAAAACATTTTTTCTATGGTTGAAAAGACAATCATAGATCATGGACCAATAAAAGAATGAAATTTTCCCAGATATACATTGTTTAAACTTAAACATATTTCAAAACTAGTGAGAACCTTATTTCAAATCAAAAATTAAGCCTAGCGGCCGATAGTAATTAAAAAACATAAACATATAATGTTTATTGTTTGGAAGATCGATGTTGGCTTCCCTAAAATAAAAAAAATTTCCCAATCATGCATGGTTTAATCTTAAAGACATTTTGAAAATGATAAGAACCTTATTCCAAATCCAAAAATAATCCTAGTGGCATCTAGACCATATAAAACAGAAACATGTTATGTTTATTGATTTACAGATCCATGTTGGCTTCCCTAAAATAATAAAATGATTTTTTACTAGATATTCATATGTTAATCTTAATGACATTTTAAGAATGATAAAATCTTGTTCCAAAGAAGAAATAAAGCCTAGCGACCGCTAGCACATATAGAACACAAAAATTTTCTGTTTAATGTTTTGCAAATCATTATTTTAAATATTTTTTGTTTATTATTGTGTGGACATCACCAAGAATGTAAAATTTTAATGACATGATGCCCTCATTCCTATGATACATAATTTGGCTTGGATGTTGGAAGCTTCGAGATTATATTCACACAGGAAGATTGCATCGTGACCAAACATACTGTTTGTCGAGGAACCAGGAATCAAAACATATTTCTCAAAAATATTAGCACCGTTTAGAGAAAGTGTAATGCATATTACAATTGTAAAAATATACCTATTGAAGGATGAATTGTGGCCTATAATGCATATTACAATTGTACTTGATAGATGAGTTGTGGCATATTTTGTAACTATTGAAGGATGTGGAAGACAATGTGGAGACGTATGCAATGTCATTAAATCAATAACCCAATTACAATTATGTAATTTGTCCCTAGATTTAATTGATAACACCTTTCTGTATAATGTGTGTGACTATCTTTAGTAATGTTATTTTCTATAATGTGTGTTTATCAATCAGTGGAAGCCTTTATTCATAATCTAGCCAATGCATGGGAAAATCTTGATGACACCATCCATTTTTTATTGCGTCGACCTGCCTCACACGAGTCGAGGGACTACTTAATTGGGTTGTGCTTTCACCTACCCTCACTCATTTTCTCATGTTTCTCTCTGTTGTTTTCCCCTTCCCTCTCATGGCATCTACCTATGTTCCTTTCATCCTCTTGCACAGAAAGAAGCTAGAAATGGATTTCCTCTCTCTTGTTTTCTACTCATCTTCACAATGTCTTCTGCATAGGCTCCACACCTATTCTGAAAGTGATTGAGAAATTCCTGGGCATGGATTATCTCCAGAGCACCGGGAGAGCTCATGTCAACTCCGAGATTGCAGGCATCTTCATGTTCAATTTCCTAGTGTTGTGTGTAGATAAGGAAGTGGTCATGGTGGTCACGTCCCATTTCATTTACCCACATCATCATGTGGGTTTGGCCAAAGCTCTGGCAGAAGTATGCCTTCCTATTCTCTTTTCCAATTTGTATCCTTGTCCATCTCCTTTTTGGGTTGACAGCAGGATTTTTGATGCCCTAGAATTGAAAATTTAGGCCCTCCATCAATTTTTTGAGACTATTCAAAGCATCTATCGATCCAATGGGGCATCTATCTCCAGCGTGCCATCCCTGGACCTGGTCACACTCACAAAACCTACCCCACCCCTTCCTGATCACATGGTGCAGTTGAAGACTGTTGTTGGCTCATCCTTTTCCTTTCTCAGGAAGATTGCAATGCTTGGCTCGGTGGACCAATTAGAGGTGGAACCCTAGGGTTTCTCTATCATTCCCCCTCTATTTTTTGTGTTCACCACTTTATGTTTTTTGCAGGCCTGGTTATTCATGTTACATTTTGGCCTCGTGATTTACAATATTTCCTACTAGTTTTTGGTTTTTCTATGTATCCCTTCATCAATCAAATATTTTGATACTTGTAGGGTAGGGACCCATCAACCCTCTAGTTCATAGCTTCTGTCAAAAGTGTTTAACTATCTAAAAAATTAAAGTATGTAATTTTCCCTAAATTTAATTGAGAACAAGTTTCTGTATAATGTGTGTGTGTGACTATCTTTAGTAATAATGTTAAACGATATGTATAAGGAATATAAGGAATAATGTTAATATGTATAACTGGCAATGTTAATATTTATCTCTTAATTTTTTAATATTTATCCTCTCGATTAAAAATTGTTCACATCGGTTCAAGGAATATAAGGAATTGAAAAATTCTCAGCCACTTCAACAATCAGTGTGTTAATAGATATCATGAAAACAATTTTATTTTTCTATGATTTATTCTGTGAATTTGGGATTCCAGCGTGACGAATAGTTTTACAATGAAATTCAAATAATTCTTAAAATGATTTACCAAAATTCTACCTTTAGAAAAGGAGTTTTAATTTATTTCATATCTATATTTAATTACGAAAAGATATCCTCCTGACAAGGGGAGTAAGGATAATTTTAATTGTCATTTAAAGTGTCAGGTGTGGGAGGAAAATTTCCGTAGTGATTTCATGTCCCTTCTTTCGAGGCACGCAAGGATGGCAGAAGGTGATGCGGGGGGTTAATGATGAATGTCATCGTGCATTTATAACTATTAAGGGGATGTTAATGTTTTTGTAATCCAGGTTTATTCCTCTCTTGGAATCTGGGTTTATAACTATTAAGGGGATGTTAATGCGCATTTATTCCTCTCTTGGAATCCAGGTTTTAGCTCATGCCCTTACAAGTGCACTCTCGAGCACCGCGATGAGTGGCAAGTTTGGTGTCTCTGCCAACTAGGAACCCTACTGGAGTGACCCCACCCACTGGAATCCAAGGAAGATTAAAAGTTCGGTAGAGATGCATTGTCTTCCCTCTCTCTCTTTAAGGGTAGTGCGGTTCTCATAGTTTGTTGTATCTGTAGTAAGAAGGGTGATCATTACACATAAAAATTCCCTTACAAGGATCTCACCCCCGCTGGTGCCATAAACACCTTAATAATGGATAAGGTCATCTTGGGCCTCACCTCCGATGGAAGCATCACTGGAAGGGATTCCACTTCCTCTGATACTAGGTGCCTCCTAGTATCAAGGGTTGCATGGACCACTCCGGTGACTGCATGCACCGCCACAAAATGATGAATATTCTATTCGAGTTACCAGTCTATCCGAGGACCATGAGGGATGTCAATATGCATGAGATTTTCAAGTTGTTTGTACACATCATGCATGTCTACATGCCCATGGATCAGAAGATGGATTAGTAGTGGATTTGGTTTTGTTAATTTTGTTAACAGGGAAGGACACTCAGAGAGCTATCAATAAGCTCAATGCCTATGGTTATGATAATCTTACTCTCAGAGTCGAATGGTCCACTCCAGGGAATTTTTTTTTAAAATTGAAGCAAGGTAGACTTAAAAGTAGGCATCTTTCCTTCTTTCTATGGAGTCTTTTACTTATTTCCACTTTAGGTTTTGTAGGGTTTTTTAGTGTTGATAGGATCAGTTGTGTTTCACTTGAACGCAATGATTCTCCTTTTATGTTGACTTTCCTCATTTAGTATAATGATTTATTTGTTTTCACTAAAGAAAACCTATCAAATCTTAATTTTTAAAAATCATCATGACATTTTTCTCATGGTATATTTTAGAAAATTGAAAGTTAAAATTTTAATTTTACCTTTTACTGTTGAGAAATCATTTGTGTACTTACAAAAAATTTGTGTTTGTTTACTCTCAGGTATTATTTTATATCTTGAGAAAATTTTCTTAACATAGTACTTGAAAATAAAGAGTTTATCTCACATTTAGTTCAATATTACTTCAATGTAGACCAAACTCACTTTGGCTCTAACATGCTTCTTATCAAATCATGTGAAAGCAGCAAGTACTGTAAAGTCAATTATTATTTGATTTTCTCTCTATGGTGAGTAGTGCAGGTTTTAGATATATGATTTTTGAAGGACTGTGATGTTGAAGGATATTTACCTATTCTATGAGTTATAATATGGTTCCCCCAACAATAATGATGCCATAATAAAATGACTGGATTTTAAAATTAAGTTGTACCAAAATATGCAACAGATACATAGATGCACTATAAAGGACTTGAGTTGGTTTCTTTCTTTTTTCTAAGAAACATGTTCTCATAAGAGTGTCTTGCTGACATGCACACAGAGATCGACTGCCCCTGCAATGTCATACATCATCACTCACAAACAATATTATCCATCATTGATTACATTCAACAGGTATCCACTTTAACGAACATGTTTGTTTAATTTTATTTGTAGGGAGATTTGAGTGTCTGCAAACCCTTAAAATTTACTCCAGATGCATGAGGATTTCCCCACTTTGCACATTTCATGAGTTAGGGATGACAGTGATGGCGTCTGACAGAGTGAGATGTGGGGAGCTTGAATAGGAGGATAATGAAGATCTATAATTTCTTCTGCCACCACCAAATATCATCAGGATGGATGAAGAAGATCATCGAATACAAGTTCAACGAGCAGGGCCAGATGGTGGTTTGCACCACTACCATGTGCATCAGAAGATGGATTACATTTAATTATATTCTCATAGTCTGGATCATCTCCCTCTGCTAGTTTCTTTAGAATATCTTCAGTAATTCTCTAGTTACACTGAGGTTCAATCACATCATAGTAAATGAACCTGGAAGTGTCTCACATCTCTTGAAAGTCATTAGCCTAGCGGCCGCTAGCCCATATAAAAAGGAAACATGGTCGGTTTATTGTTTTATGGAAAAATGTCAGCTTCCATGAAATCATTAAAATATTTTCCCAAGATCTGCATGGTTTAATGTTAATGACATTTTAAAACTGATAAAGACCTTATTCCAAAGAAAAATTAAAGCCTAGTGGCCACTAGCTGGTATAAAATAGAAACATGTTATATTTATGGTTTTGAAGATCAGTGTTGGATTCCCTGAAATCATTAAATGATTTTCCAACAACTGTGTAGTTTAATCTTTAATAAATTTTAAAACTAATAAGAACCTTTATTCCAAAGGAAAAATTAAAGCCTTGTGGCCACTAGCCCATACAAGTGCACTCTCGAGCACCACGAGTGACACAAGTTTGACATTACTGCCAACTAGGAACCCTACTGGAGCAACCCCACCCACTAGGATCCAAGGCTGATGACTCCAAGTCCAATGGAGATGCTCTTCTAGCCTCTCTCACTCCAAGGGTAGTGAGGTGATCATAGTTTTTTGTATCTACAGTAAGAAGGGAAATCACTACAGCTCAAAATGCTCTTACAAGGATCTCATCCCCCCCTGCCACAAACACCTTACAAGGGATAAGGCCATCGAGGGCCTCACCTCTAGTGGAAGCATTGGTAGGGGTTACCGCTACCTCTACTGTTGGGCACCTCCTAGTCTCAGGGGTGGCATGGACCACTCTGGTGACAAAATGCACCATAGAAATGATGAAAATTATATTCAAGTTACCAGTCTGTCTGAGGACCATGAGGGATGTCAATTCTGCATGATATTTTCAAGTCGATTGGATACATCACACATGTCTACGTGGCCATGGATCAGAAGACGGGTGAAAGATTAGAAGGGGATTTGGTTTTGTTAATTTCTTCAACAGGGAGGATGCTCAGAGAGCTATCAATAAGCTCAATGCCTATGGTTATGATAATCTTATTCTCAGAGTCGAATGGGCCACTCCAAGGCAGATATTTTTTTTTAAATTAAAGCAAGGAAGACTTAAAATCAAGGCATCTTTCCTTCTTTCTATGGAGTCTTTTACTTATTTCCACTTTAGGTTTTGTAGGGTTTTAAGTGTTGATAGGATCAGTTGTGTTTCACTTGAACGCAATGATTCTCCTTTTATTTTGACTTGCCTCATTTAGTATAATGATTTATTTGTTTTCACTATAGAAAACCTATCAAATCTTAATTTTTTAATTTCATTTTGACATTTTTTCTCATGGTGACATTTGTTTATTTTTATTTGTAGGGTGATTTGAGTGTCTGCAACCCCTTAAGCTTTACTCTAGATGCATGAGGATTTCCTGAATTTTCCCATTTCTTGAGTTAGGGATGACAGTGATGGCATCTGATAGAGTGAGATGTGGGGAGCTTGAATAGGAGGATAATGAAGATCTAAAATTTCTTCTACCACCACCGAATATCATCGAGCTGGATGAAGAAGATCATCAAATACAAGTTCAATGAGCAGGACCAGAAGGTGGTTCACACCACTACCATGCACATCTATAAAGTGGCCAAAGTGCACCTTAACAAGTGCACTCTCAAGCACATGTGAGTGGTGCAAGTTTGGCATCATGCCAACTAGGAACCCTACTAGAACCACCCTGCCTATCAGGATCCAAGGCTGACAAGTCCAAGTCTGGTGGAGATGTGTTGTCTACTCTCTCTCTCACTCCAAGGGTAGTGGGGTGCTCATAGTTTTTTGTATCTGTAGTAAGAAGGGCGATCACTAGACATCAAAAATTCCCTTATAAGGTTCTCACCCCCATCGGTGCCATAGACACCTTAACAATGGATAAGACCATTGAGGGCCTCACCTCTAGTGGAAGCATCACTTCCTTCCTCCATTGCTGGGGCCTCCCAGTCTCAGGGGCGGGTGGACCACTCCAGTGAAAGCATGCACCACAGAAATGATGAAAATTTCTATTTGAGTTACCAGTCTATCTAAGGACCATGAGGGATGTCAATCTGTATGAGATTTTAAGTCATTTGTACACATCATGCATTTCTATGTGCCCATGGATCTGAAGAAGATTAACATGGGATTTGGTTTTTTTAATTTCATCAACAGGGAGGATGCTCAGAGAGTTATCAATAAGCTCAATGCCTATGGTTATGATAATCTTATTCTCAGAGTCGAATGGGCCACTCCAAGGTATACTTTTCTAAAAAATTAAAGCAAGGAAGACTTAAAAGCAGGCATCTTTCCTTCTTTCTATGGAGTCTTTTACTTATTTCCACCTTAGGTTTTGTAGGGTTTTTAGTGTTGATAGGATCAGTTGTGTTTCACTTGAACACAATGATTCTCCTTTTATTTTGACTTGCCTCATTTAGTATAATGATTTATTTGTTTTCACTAAAGAAAACCTATCAAATCTTAATTTTTTAAATTCATTTTGACATTTTTCTCATGGTGACGTTTATTTATTTTTATTTGTAGGGTGATTTGAGTGTCTGCAAACCCTTAAGCTTTACTCTGGATGCATGAGGATTTCCTGAATTTTCCCATTTCTTGAGTTAGGGACAACAGTGATGGTGTCTGACAGAGTGAGATGTGGGGAGCTTGAATAGGAGGATAATGAAGATCTAGAATTTATTTTTCCACCCCCAATATCATCGAGTTGAATGAAGAAGATCATCAAATACAAGTTCAATGAGTAGGGCCAGAAGGTGGTTCACACCACTACCATCCACATCCAAAAATTGGCCAAAGTGCACCTTAACAAGTGTTCTCTCAAGCACCATGAGTGGCACAAGTTTGGCATCACTGCCAACTAGGAACCCTACTGGAGTGACCCCACCCACCGGGATCCAAGGCCAATGATTCCAAGTCTAGTGGAGATGCATTGTCTGACCTCTCTCACTCCAAGTGTAGTGCCGTGCTCATATTTTTTCATATCTATAGTAAGAAGGGTGATCACTACACATCAAAATTCCCTTACAAGGATCTCACCCCTACCCATGCCACAAACACCTTAACAAGGGATAAGGTCATCGAGGGCCTCACCTCTGGTGGAAGCATCACTGAGGGGCTACCACTACCTCCATTGTTGGGAACCTCTTAGTCTCAAGGGTAGCATGGACCTCTCTAGAAACAACATGCACCACAGAAATAATGAAAATTTTGTTCGAGTTACCAGTCTATCTGAGGACCATGAGGGATGTCAATCTGCATGAGCTTTTCAAGTCATTTGGACACATCATGTGTGTCTACATGGCCATGGATCAGAAGATGGATTAGAAGGGGATTTGGTTTTGTTAATTTCATCAACAGGGAGGATGCTCAGAGAGCTATCAATAAGCTCAATGCCTATGGTTATGATAATCTTATTCTCAGAGTCGAATGGGCCACTCCAAGGCAGACTTTTTTTAAAAAAATGAAGCAAGGAAGACTTAAAATTAGGCATCTTTCCTTCTTTCTATGGAGTCTTTTACTTATTTCCACTTTAGGTTTTGTAGGGTTTTTAGTGTTGATAGGATCAGTTGTGTTTCACTTGATCGCAATGATTCTCCTTTTATTTTGACTTTCCTCATTTAGTATAATGATTTATTTGTTTTCACTAAAGAAAACCTATCAAGATTATCCACCATTGATTAAGCTCAACAGGTGTCCACTTTAACAAACATGTTTGTTTAATTTTGTTTGTAGGGTGATTTTTGTGTCTGCAAACCCTTAAAATTTACTCCAGATGCGTGAGGATTTCCTAAATTTTCCTATTTCTTGAGTTAGGGATGACAGTGATGGCATCTGATAGAGTGAGATGTGGGGAGTTTGAATAGGAGGATAATGAAGATCTGGAATTTTTTCTACCACCGCCGAATATCATCGGGCTAGATGAAGAAGATCATTGAATACAAGTTCAATGAGCAGGGCCAGATGGTGGTTTGCACCACTACCATGCACATCAGAAGACAAATTACATTTAATTATATTCTCATAGTCTGGATCGACGCCCTCTACTAGTTTCTTCAGAATATCTTCAGTAATTCTCTAGTTACACTGAGGTTCAATCACATCATAGTAAATGAACCTAGAAGTGTCTCACATCTCTTGAAATCATTAGCCTAGCAGCCGCTAGCCCGTATAAAAAGGAAACATGGTCAGTTTATTGTTTTGCAGACAAATGTCAGCTTCCATGAAATCATTAAAATATTTTCCCAAGATCTGCATGGTTTAATGTTAATGACATTTTAAAACTGATAAGAACCTTATTCCAAAGAAAAATTAAAGCCTAGTGGCCGCAAAACAGAAACATGTTATATTTATGGTTTTGCATATCAATGTTGGATTCCCTGAAATCATTAAACAATTTTCCAACAACTGCATAGTTTAATCTTAAATAAATTTTAAAAGTGATAAGAACCTTTATTCCAAAGGAATAATTAAAGCCACGTGGTTGTTAGCCCATACAGAATAGAGACATGTTCTATTTATTATTTTGTAGATCAATGTCGGATTCCAATATTTTGATTTTTGGATTCCAGTATATGGGACTTTGGAGTGCAGTAAATTCCAATATATGTGATTTTGGATTCTAATATATGTGATTTTGGATTCCAATATATGTGATTTTGGATTCCAATATATGGATATTGGAATCCAATATGTGTGATTTTGGAGTCCAGATAATTCCAATATTTAACATTTTGGAATCCAAAACTAGTAATTCCAATATTGGTATTTTTTTGCTGCTCGGACTGGAATAAGTCTAGATTTAGTGAAATAAGCATCAAATTTTTCCCTTTTAGTTGAGCTTTTCTAATTCTTATCTAGATAGTAGAAGTCACTTGGTTTATGTTAATTCGTATGGCTTTAAAGAATGAGTTCGTTGCAAGGTATGAAAACATACAATTAATATTTTGTACTTCCCATTATGATATTTTTTAGTAGGAGTGTGTTTTTATGATGTAGTCACTATGAGGGTCTCCAAAAAAAAGTTATGAGAAGTTCATTTCCCCAGCATAATTGTCTTTAAATATACCAAGCACTTGGTAGTTGTCCTTCTCTAGGTACAACTTCTATCATCTTGCCTTGAAGTTCGCAGATATATGTGAAATCCGTAAATGCATGCACAATAGTATTATTCTCCAATTCATATTCATTGTCACTACTCGTGTTACTTTCATCACTCGAATTGTCTTATTTTTTATTTGTTGGTTATGCATTAAGAATCACTTATTAGTACCTGCCGTTGGCAATGTACTATTGTTTTCGCTGTGAATGATTAAATGAAAGTCGGTGGGGCTATGGCTTTCTAGTGGCTGCTTTTTTTTATACCGGTGCGATTGTAATGTCTCAAACAAATTTTTCAAAAACATATTTTGTTTGGAGCTATAGTTTTTTAGTAAAATTTATTTTCCAATCATTCTGATTGGTCTTCACTAATGCCCTCATTGCCAGAATAGAATCCGGTATTTTCTGCAGATAGCACCTCTTTTGTTGAAGTTTTTAGTACCTGTTAAAAATAGCCACGTTCATTTCTTCCTGTTGCTAGGTGGAGAGCCGTGCATGTGGTTGAGACAGGTGCACGGTTGAGCTGATTAACCCAAGCTGATCCATTCAATTAAGGTGTTTTCTTACTCGGGACATTTTCTATAGATCCGTGACAAAAGGATTGTTCAGGGCTTCACATTGTTGTAGAACTGAATAAATCCGATTCTCATAGTCAGATATTTCATATAAGATAATTGGAGTTATGAAGGCCTTCACAATGGGGACCCGACTCGGTAAGTATATACCTATTCCTTTACGGTCTCCTGAATTTATCTGCTCATGTATGGTAATGTGTATCGAAGATACAATTATTACTGTAGATACTGAAAGATCTAAATATGCATTATAAAATGGCTAATAAAACTTGAAATTGCAAAAAACCTGAACTCCAGAACTATGATGAAAAAAATGACACGATCTAGGTTTAATGCCATTGAAAAGCGGATGAATTTGACATGCCCTATACATTAAAGTGGGAAACAGTAGAATTAGAGATTTTCGGGGCGGTTTTAATGAAAACGGAAGAGTTTGACATATTTTACAGTACGCATCAGTTGAAAATGGAAGTATTTTACTGACCCGAGGTTCGTTCTAGCAGGAAGGTTGAATTGGACGCACTTCTATTTAGTGAAAATCAGAAGACTATGGCATGTGCCATGGTTTCTTTTAGTGGAAACGAACCAGTTATTGCGTATTCTAAAGTTTGTTTTAGACTGCCAGACTCACTAGCATAGTTTTTTGTGGTGGAAATGAAACACTCATTTCATATTCTAGAGTTTGTTTCAGATTGTCAGTTTCTTTCCGTTGTAGTTGGGAGACAATCCAGTTCTACAATCTGAACTACCTAAATCTCTCTCAAAATCATCTGACAAGACCAATTTATCTAAACAAATCAAGCCATCTGATGGGTCTCTTGTTTCTAATTGTTTTTTATCTTGACATTATTCATTTTGTATAGTATTCTCTTGCATGGTTTCTTTAAAGAATGCATAATTATTTTTGGGCGGACACTACCCTCTTTATATGCATTTTTATATTGCAGCCGCCTCTTAAGTGATACAGCGATAGTTTTGTTATTATCGTGCCGAAGGCTAGGATATTGTTTTCATCTTAGCAATTACTTGTTTGCATTTTTTTCAATCAGATCTTGCCATATGTATTTAAATGGGCTAAACTAAAGTTTGATGCTTTAATATTTGTGTTGTGGCATGATTGTATTGGTGATCCCCTTTATTTGGCACTGTTGAGGGGATGGACTCATATTCATTTAATGCAGGTACTGCATCCTGTCAGTTTTGTGTGGCTCGAGACTGACTGTATTTATTACTTTGAGAATGAAATTCTGTAACGTAGAACAAAACCGCTTTTGAATCAACTTTCTTGTGTATCGGTTGGCTCGATCTGCTCGACTCGATCTGAAATACTGCTTTTGCAGCTCCTCCATAAAAGTTCCCGTCACTACACAGACTGCAGATTATTTTTTCAAACCGACAACGCTCTGTTAACTGACACTACAGGAAATGTGATTTGGAATAAGTTGGGTGTTTTTGGAGCCAAGGAAAATGAAGGAACGATGATTTTGGCGGTTTTGGAAGGTGGTTTCGTGAGAATTGTTGTTAAACGGAGAAGTGGATGGCCAAGCGAGTTTATCAAGTGCGGAAGGGGGGCAATGTAATGTTATTTCAGCCCTTTTTGCAATATATTTGTGAATAACTCATGTATTTTTGATGGATTGCTGCAGTGATTGCATTTCTATGCTATTCGATGTAAAATTTGTGTAGTATGGATTGTAATTTTTCTGTTATTTTAAGTTGCGTCACTGTAGTGGAGGTTTTAAACATTTGTCATTGGATTTTAATTTTGTATAGCATTTGTTACATTTCTTGTGTCATATGAAGTTAAATTTTTGTAGCATAATGGCAAAGACAGCTTGGGGAGCAGGGTCCTAGGCAGCCGAGGTGGAGCAGGTGGACGCTGAGAAAGCCACGGTGGTCACCGGCAGCTGAACGGAGATCAATTAATGTAACACACTTCAGAGGCTATCCACAAATGTGTGCTGAGCTAAATCGTATGTTTGGTATAGAAAGCCAACTAGAGGACCCTCAGAGATCATGTTGGCAACTTGTATTCGTTGACAAGGAGAAGGATGTCCTACTCCTTGGAGATGACCCTTGGGAGTATGCATCATGATCCTGTTCATTATTATGTTACAGACGGATACATGTTATTATGCATAATATTTCCTTGGTAGTTATTATTCCTGTACTTGATGGTCTGGTTTGCAAAATGACCCAAAATGATGTTTTTTTTGGTTTCCATCTGTCCCTGAGTCCCCAACTAGGCTCTATAAACCATTCTGGTCAAGCACAGCTCCACCACCGCTTGCCCATCGACTTGATCAGTTCCCTCGTAAGTGAGGAATATTTCATTTTCAAGTATTAGGGTTTGCGATTGTTGAAACTTTTTTGGCCTTTTCTAGACTAAAGGTGGATATGATTTTGGCTGTGCATATGAGATTTTACTAGTCGTTGAAATTTAAGATCGGATAAATAGAGCTCTCAAATAGTTGGGGTCATGGGATTCAACAAAGCATCGGTTCTAATGCACAGACTATTATTACATGTCATAAAAATCAGCAGAACGAGTTCCTTTACCGAAAATCGATATATGCAGAGATTTCTTGCTCATCTGATACTTTCTACAAAATATAACGGTTCCTCTCTTCTGTAATTTGAAATTTAAAATATGATCAACAATAATTTTTTCTGCCTAGAAATTTTCTTGACAGATCGGTTGTCAATGCCAGAGCCATTTTAGCTGGAAGTTTAGTGGAATTTCTGGCGTATCATGTAAGAAGAACATAGTGGTTTAGTGGGCACGTAGTGGTTTAATGGAGATACGAAAAATCTCACCTTTGAAATTACCGAATGGGTCACGCCCAATATGTTACTAATGTACTGTACACAACTATTAAACAAATATTCAATGCGTTGCACAACTTTTGTGGCTTGTCCCTTGGGATAAGTATACATGTAGTTTTACGAAATACTTTCTATATAAAATGTTAAACAATTTCTTGAAATTAATTTTGGTGTCAGCAAGAGTGTATTTACATTTTTGTAATTACGCTAAAAGGCATGTTCCAAAGTTGAGTGGGAACGGTTAACTCTAAGATATACCAGACCAAACAAACTTGCGTACATCAATGTTGTTTGCAGAATATTATCCACCATCGATATATTTGAAACCGTAGCTTATTAAAAAAAATTCATTGGTTGGTCTGTACCCATTATTGTTGTGACATCACTATAATAGAAGACATGGATTTTCCCATGAGACACTCACCCCTGTTCCACCGTATGCAACAAATTGGTCTCTAGGACTCTACATAGACCACTTTTTTTTTCATTTCGAGGTAACGAAAGAGCACTACGACGTTGTCGTCAAGGTTGTCTCTACCCTCTTATCCTCCTTCAAAAAATTGTATCTCATCACCGCTACACAATTCCCTTACTTGGATAACTATCGAAGGCCGGTCTTGCATACGGGGGTGTTTGACTACAGATGGAACCAGTTTTACAACACGCAATGTGAATACACGAATGGGCACACTTCCAATCTTTTTAATGTGTGTAAACAAAAGACCAATTTTGAAACAACTGCTCTGACCCTTGGTTTCTTTTCGGGCCTTCCGTCTTCCCCCAACACTCCGCCCGATGATGGTTTTATTCCTTTTAAACTGTTCACATCCATTGTCCTGCCTCAGAACAAGTCTGACGCCTTCACCTATGCGGGAGTTATGTTGTGCTCTAGGTTCTACGAATAAAATACCATATATAGTTATGACATTGAAACTTCAGTCTGAGGCAGCAGTCCCATGCAGGGGGCAAAGCAGAATTTTTTAGCGGGTGCTCAATAACATTTATAGGAAAAATTAACCCTGTGATCCCATGTCTTCTAATTTTTTCTACAAATTTATTTAGGGTAAACCCATTATTTGCTGAAAAACAGTTGTGGAAGGAAATACATTTGGAGGGAAAAAACATCTCCCATTGCTATGTGGATAGGTGGCCTAGCAATCATCAAAAATAAAAATAATCTAATTCTTAGTAATTTAATGACAGATAAATACTTAAATGGTCATCAACACCCATCTTCCCCTCCAATTGTTTCTATACCTCAAATTTGACTCCTTTAAATGATCCCCTTTGGCGTTTCCATCGTACATTTCACATACGATTCCTAGTTTTATTACATTCAAACGTAGACTTATATCAGACTTTCTAACCATTGGCAATGGACATGTTTTTCTTAGGGAGTTTTTCAACAAAATTTCAGTTAATCAAGATACTTTCTCCTTAGAAATGTAGCAAATGAGTCAGGAAGGTATGGAGTTATTGAGCTCCATTCCTACTCAACAACCGATTATGATAAAATCATTTTAGGAAGTGTTATCAAGTGTAAAGCATATTTTACTCAGTTAAATCATTTTTATGTAATTGCTAGTATGTTTTATGTATGTGGTTATTTTTCCTTCATTTGTGGGGATTAACGTATTTCTTATTGTTGGGTTGCCAAAATATTTTTTAGCTACGAAATCATCTTTGTATATGCTATTTAATAGGCACTCATGTGCATTGTAATAAAATGAATTTTTTTTCCATATTGATATTATTGTTGGTTGTATTTATTTTTTAGTAACTTTTTCTGAGCTTTGCTCTTACAAATTTATTATTGTAGTCCATGGTAGGATCTTCATGTTAGACATCCTTGTGCTGGAAGTGGTGGGAATGGTATCATGCAAGTAGGTTCTAGAAGAAACAAGATCTACAAAATATTAGTGTAATGAATAAACGCACTCTAATTCGGAATTCTAATATGTGTTTGCATGCTCTTAAAAAATATGATAACAATAAGATCAGGTGGCATTTATTATCACTCCTCTCACTGAATTCAATGTCATAACTGTTGCTTGACCTGTCACCTAAACTAATAACAAACTGTTTCATGTTTTATTCTTGCTTGAAGGACACAAAATTGCTTTCAGTCCTCAAATACTTCATGTGGATGTATTCCATATTGATTATAATATGATTATGCAACATTCATCTTGACACTAAGTACATATCCAATTGATTCATCATACTATTTTTACAATATTAATTCTATATCCAATGAATTTGAAGAATCTCTTGGCAAATCTACCCTACTTCATGCATAATAAACTCATCCCCACACCAAAAAACATCATCTTCGGCAGGATTTGCCATATCATGGCCTTGTTGTTAATGCTTCGTGGGAGTGATTTTTGTATGATGTCAATGTTTGATGGAACGTTTATAATTACTTCGGTCAGGCCAAGTTGTGGTTTTTATATCCCAAATTTCATATTTATGTAAATGCAATAATGAGGGACACAATTCATTCTTCCAAGTCTGGAAGTTGAACCACATAATACAAGGGTGTATTGAAGTGGATGTGGTATGGTGTAGCATATTTTGGAATATGTCCATTATTCAATGCATTGTTGCACTTTGTACATATAGTCTTTACAATAGTTTGTTTGGTGTCTTGTACTAAATTCACATATGTTTGTATTTTTGTTTGTTTGAAGTTTGACATGTTGTATTTAAAATGTAATTGGATGAAAATTGGGCAAGAATAATTAAAAGTGTCTTCAATATTTTTCATATGTGTTTGTATTGTTGTATTTGTCGGTTCATTCTTGGTGCGTATGAATTGTTTCAATTTTCATAGTGAAAATTTGCATTTGTTTAAAAAGGTATGTTCTTGGTTTTATTTGGGAGGTTTTATTGGATTTGATTTTTTCTGAGGTGTCAGTTCATTTTAATATGGTTTTTGGTGGTTTATTATGGTTTTGTATGATGTGTTTCATTTTTCGAATGTTTATTGTTGGTTTATTAGTGGAATCCATGTTGTTTTGTATTTGATTTGTGTGTATAGGTGTATTTTTTTGGATTCACCTAGCACCTCATTATGAACTTGATTTGTGTTCGTGGAAAAGTGCATAATGTTATATGTTAATGATGGTTGCACGTAGTTGCAATACACATTAGAAATGTGAATTTTTTTTTAAGTCCATATCCGTATTTCTAGATTAAGCAATGTGGAAAACCATTCAAAGCATAAATTTTTCCCCTCAATATTTCCTACTCCATAAAGCAAGGCCAAGTTCACTACATATGCTTGCCAATTGGTGACTTTTTTTGTATTTTTTTATCAAATTGTAATCTAAATATGTAGACATCCATGCAAGCACCTTTGTGTTTCCTGAAAAAATCACATTACAAAGAGACTATGTTAAATATCTCCTTATGCATTGCACATCAAAGTCTTTATGCGACAATTCACAGACTGAAGCAAATAGGCTATCGCTACAATAAAATGTACATGTATTTATTCAATATAGTCCACATGTGTTTATTTCAAGTAGGATGTGTTGCCAATGTTGTTCAAGTTTGTTGCAATTTGTCGATATGATAGGACTTAAAAGTGGAGTATCAGTGTGGTGTTGTTTTTTATAAATAAAGGTTCGTAATGGCTGAAGAGTGGACTGTTGTCATTGAATAAAATGGAATACGAAATAATGTTTGGTTTCTAATTGAATCGAAGGTAATTATTTATTCTTTTCAATGACCAAATGTGTATTTTTATGTTTATACATTATGATAGCTAATTTATACAGAAATCTTCACCATAAATTCCATGCTCTTGCTCAATTGATTTTGGAGATGCTTAGAGTCACATTTTTTGGAAATATGTGTCGATGTCATTTACACCATGAAATTTTAACAACTCATTTGTATCTAGTTCAAGTTGGTGTAATTGAAGAACATTTGGGTCACCCTTTTTCTAATAAAATCAAGAAATGGTCAATAAGTACATTTCTTAATTCTAAAGATGTGTATTGAAAATGGAGTAGCACTTGAAATGTGTCAAATAGGAAATCCCATATTATATAGTAGTATGATTGATCTCAAAGAAGATCATGCTTTTATAGAGTGTTATTGATTGTATCATAGTACGGTTTATCTATTTCCTGGTATTGTTCTATGATTTCAGTTTCTGGACATGGTTGATTACACTTTCTTTTGTGATTATCCATTCAAAATTTTACACTTTTCAATGCACAAAAAAAATGCAAAGTCATAAAATATTCATTTTCGTACGCACCTTTTGTTGTGTGTTATAATATTTAAATTTGTTTTATGTTCCTTTACTGGAGGTACATGCACAATGAAAATTACAATGTCAATTTGACAATGTTATTCTTCAAAACTATATTTTGTCCAATGTAGATGATTTTTAAAATTTGTAAAACAAAAAAGGCCACCAATAACAGGAAATGTTGTAATTTGAAAAGTGATGACTCAAGTTTCACTGAAATTGTGGGCAGTAAAATCTTCAACTAAGACCCATAACTACGATGGAATAAGCACAAAAGATTGTTAAGATGGTGTTGAAGATTCATAATTCTAAGACAAATATTACTAAGAGTTAGGCTCATTGATATGGTCTTTTGCAATGTGGTTTTTACTTGGAGGCAATCGTCATTGATGTTGGTAACCAAATACATTGTTCAATGTTGAGAAAAGCATTTTGTTTTTATTTTTCATAGTGTGGGATATTTTCCATAACACTTATACCCTTTCCTATCAAAGAAGAAGGGAATTTATTATATTGAGGTGTACCATGTTTTTAGTATTGGGAATAATTTTTGTAATTACATTCAAGTGATTATATATAATCATATTCTTATTGTTATATTGCTTTGAATGATATTGATTTAAAATTGCTTATTAGCTTCCCTTGAAACATATTTATATTCAAATTTTTTCTTGTGTCTACTCTCTAGTTTTCACTAATAATATTGGAATAAGACCAGTCTGAGTTTTGATTTTAGGATTTTTTCACACATTCATCCTGGTTTTGTCTATGATCTTTCTTTATCTCTACGAAAATTTTGTATTCATGCTTTGATGAGATCCTATGCAAAACATTCATTAAGCACTCCAAATTTGTCTATTTTCCTTTTCAATATGCCTTACTTTATGCAGAAAAATATCCTCCAAAAGGTCTTCCAAATTTTTTGTTGTGGTTTTCAATATGCTCATATTAAGATAGATAGCCTAATTCCATAGCTGAATGTGTGTGATATAAAAGATGAGAAAATATATTTTTCTTTGGTTCCAAAATGAAATACTTTTCCTTTGGTTGCCAAAAACTCTATTTGGGGATTTAGATAAATACTCTATTTATTTGGAGATTTGAGACCCATACAGACTATGTTCAGGAACACTAATTTCTACAAGAATAATTATCACCCACAAGATTCTAAGTAGAAGGAAAGAAAGTTGTAAAATTGGGTAGCAACAAAGATTATGATCGGGTAAGGAGTAAATTAGTTATTTCAAATGAAGATTTCAAGATTAATTAGATTTTCAATTGGTCTACTAGAGATCAGGAAACTGAATATTCAGAATTTTCTTAGATGGTGTAGGTTTTGGACTCATATACAGATTATCAAGAATTCTTAATTAACTAACACGTAGACTGACCTAACATTGATGTGACATAATAAAAAAATTAAATATAATAATTTTATGGAATAATATTACCCCAACTATAATCATTTCACAAGGTGAAGATGCAAGCATTAAAAAAAGATGAATATTTTGGAAAAGAAGTGTTGGTACCCAAATTTTTTCTCCTTTTAGATCATAAATGTATGTCATTTTGTAGCCGGGGAGAAATCTAGTTGTCCCTTTGTTACTTGGATTTGTGGAGAGATGGATAGCACCTCAAAAGGATGTGATCTGATCCTAACTATTTTAGGTTGTGCCTTTCAACCAAGGTAAGAGAACCTATTTTGTAACCTCTGTTATTTGAAAGGAGATACAGGTACCTTTCTTTTGCATAAATTTTATAGAAAAGGCCTTGGGGAAAATATGATCAACACACCAAATCTGAACTCTCACGAGTTGTCACTTCCAGATTATGGAGATATTCTCACAACAAGGAAAAGGTTACTAAAGACATTTGAGACCCTGATTATTTCTACATGTTTTGGTAACAAAGATTATGCATTTGTGTACACATATGACAAATAGGGGTAGTATGGGTAGGATTAGTTGTTTTAAATAGATTTTTGGTGGGAGGGGAGACAAGATGGACTTGACTCACCAGATCCTTGAGAGCTTATGCAAAATGGAAAGATTCAATCAAAAAAATGCCACAAAAAGTTAAATTGTTTCCTCAACTAGAATATGTGCTTCAATGGAGGCCCAGATCAGCACTCTTTCACACAAACCTGTGGGATTTTGTCACAAAGGCTCGAGTCAGAGGACCCAATAAAGCACCAAGATTTAAACCAAGTCATGCCTGAGGTACACCCAGAGGCTTACAGAGAATCTCTATCAAAAAAATGAAAGAAAAGTGATTTTAAACCGTTTATCCCACTCCTAGATGAAGGCTCTTCTGAGAAATGAAATTATAGATGCCACTAAACTATCACAAGGACTGAGACCTATGTGATTGGACTATATTTTGGTACAAGATTGCAATAGAAACAAGAAAAACTACCCGTATGCATTCAGAAATGAAATAAATACACTTTACTCAAGATTGACACAGAATAACTCAAAGTTTGATCAAATTTATCAGCAAGGGAAAGTTTCCAGAACAATCTCAAAGCTTTTCAATGGTTGTACACTTGCAACCACCTTGACATGATCAAATTTGACACAAAGAGAGATATACAGGCTTCTCTAGATGGCTTCTCAAAATGGATGGGCTCTGTCAAGCTTTTTCTGCTGGAGAAAATCAGTCCTGATCTTTCCAAAAACTCCCAACCATTTACACGATGAATTCATGCCATTTATAGCATTTCCAATAGAGCCCCTTCCTCCAAAAAGACAAAAACTTTAAATGCACCAGTGCTTGCCATGATTCTTTCGTGATTCGTAGAATCAGATCTGTAAAAGTCTCCAGGTGCTCGAGGGAAAATCTCTTCGATTTCCTCCCATTCAACTCCTTTCTTAGGAAAAACATGCCTCCATCCATTCACCAACCACTTCCACCCCATATCAATCAAATCTAGCCCCTTGTGTGCTCAGGAGAAGAAAAATGGAAAACCAGATCAGGCTTGAGAGTCAAACTATTTTAATGGCGAAAGACATCTCCAGATCTCTCCCACCAAACTCTAGATATCAAAATTAACTCACTCCTCTATTTGGCATGTAGAAAATAGCAAGAAATCATGAAGACTCACACTCCCAGGAGTTTTACAGAAAAAATGGGGGGAAAATCATATTTAGACACTCAACAGCTATTGATCTTTGATTTTGAATATGGGTTATCCACGTGGAAGATACAAAAATAGGCTCAAGGGGCTTCCTTTGACCTTTTCTGACCCTTTTGAAAAAATGGAAAAATTTCCCATTTTGCCCCACACCTCCGCTTCTAAAAATGGGCCTGACACGTGTCCTGAGGTGGGCCCCAAAAGAAACGTGGAGAAATTCTACCATTTGACTCTCTTTTGGAAAAAAGGAAAATTTTCCAAGTTTTCCCCATAGCTCCGCCCTTGAGAAATACTTTTGACACATGTCCCAATGTGGGTCCCAGTGGAACTATGCTTCCCCTTTTACTTTTAACTCTTTTTTCTCAAAAGGAAAATTTTCCAATTTTCCTCCGCGGGTCCACACCTCCGCCGTTGACCAAGGAAAAACATTGACTATTTCACATCGGGCTTGTGGGCCATTTTCACTATTTTAACCTTTATGAAGCAAAGAGGTGAAAAGTTTGAATTTCCTCTATGGTCCACCTCCCCACCCCCTATGACTTTTCAAATTTCCATGTGTCACCATGGTGCACCTTGAGGTGGTCCCAAAAATTTGATACCTTGAATGAGCACAGGCTCGCCACGTGTCCTACTCTGAAAAAATTTGTTTGAAGGCTTGAAGCTCAGTGGAAGGTGCCACTTGTCAAGCTCCGAGGTAGTCTCCTTTTGGCTGTTGAAAAGTCTAAGTAAAATGCAAAAGTGAGTGGAGGCCTCCACATGTCATCCTAGTGCTTCTTTAGAATGAAATTCAAGGGTTGATCCCCGAACATGCACGGTTCCTCCACATGTCTCCATGGCGCAACTTCAAGATGGTGACCAAAGTGGAGACCCTGAATGAGCGCAAGCTCGCCACGTGTCCCTGTTCTGAAAACTGTATCAATTTGCATAAAAATTTGTCTAAGTATGGGCCAAGCAGCAGAAGCCTCCACGTGTCCTCCCGACGCTACTCCAAGGCAAAGCCCAAAAGTAGATCTTCAAATGAGTGTTGTTCCTCCACATGTCCTGGACTTCCTGAAAACCTTTTGAAATTTGTGTAAGTATGGAAAACCCAGCGGAAGTCTCCACGTGTCTCTTTCCTGCCAACCCTCCATGTGTCCTCTCGGCGCTACTTCAAAGCCAAACCAAAAAGTTGATTTTCAAATGAGCATCATTCCTCCACGTGGACACATTTAAAAAATGAGGATTTTCATGGAATTTTTGAAGTATTAAGATGATCTGCATCCAACCAAGAAGTTCCACATTTCCCTATCAAATGAATGATTCAAATTTGACCAGGGAGAAACACCCGTCAAACCGTAAAACAAAGAGAAACGTCCATTCAAGCCAGAAAATGAGGTTTTCTTCAAGGACAGAGAATTTAGACTATTGCAAGGCTCAAACATGATCCTTAGGGACACATCAACTCATTTCTCTTTGAGTATTTAGGGAAAAAATGGCAGGGACAACAGATCTTGACTGTGGAAAATGGAGGAAACGAGAAAACATGAGTTTTGAAGGGACAGAGCATGGGAGACCCAAAATACAGAGCTTTTTTAGAGGAACAAAGGAACCATGAGACAAATACAGACCCACACATGATCCTCGACCCAGGAGCAGACTAAAAATGGCAATAAGACTGACCAAGCACCATACGAGGAAGGAGAAAATGACAGAGGCCATGAATGAATAATTTTTCAAAGGCACAGATGGGGTGAGACCATTTTGAGCACCAACATTGGCTCCGACTCGGGGATGGGCACTCCCTACGAGTGCCACAAGAACAATAGTAGACCAAGTGCCAAAATATCCATTGGGTGATAGAGTCAGCTCACAGAGCAGAGAAATGAAGCCATCTCCAAAAACAAACAAAGAAGCCAGCAAAAATAGGTCACCAAGGACCATGATGAACCAAAACACAAAACAGGAAACAAACAACCAACTATACACTATACAAGAGGTGTTTACCTTGATTCAGAGGAATCAATCCAAGAAATGCTTCAGATGCCTGCCATTAATAGGTAGTTTGAGCAATTCACCATCTAGATCCTTCAAGAAGAAGGTGTGTTCACCAATTCTGATGTCAATGGAGTAAGGGCCCATCCACAATGAGTCAAACTTTCCATGCTTTCCCTTATCCTCATGCCTGCTATCCCATAATAGCACAAGATCTCCAATATTGAAGGCTCTAGGAGTGACCTTCTTGTCAAATAGTTTCTTTAGCTTTTCTTTGAACTTTATATGCCTCTGGTGAGATGCCCTCCTCTCTTCATCAAGCTCAACAATCTGGTTGATGCGGGCATCATGAGGACTCACTTCTTGATCTTCCAGTTGTTGAATGAACTGATATGAAGATAATTACATATGCAGGGGCAGCAGGGCCTGAGTCCCATATACCAACTCAAATGGACTCTTTCCAGTGGCTCTTTTGATAGTGATCCTATCAGCCCAGACAACAAACTTCAGCTGTTCACCCCATTTTCTCTTGTTCAACTCCAAGGTTCTTCTGATAATCTTTAGCAAATTCTTATTGTTGGACTCAGCTTGTCCATTTCCTTGGGGATTATAATTAGAGGCATATGTCAAATTGATCCCATATCCTTTACACATTGCCACCAGAGGTCTAGCCCTGAAACTCATGGCATTATCAGCTATGATTTTGACTGGTACTCCAAACCTGCAAATAATATTGTTTAGCACAAAATCCATGACAACTTGGTGTGTAGCCTTCTTGGTGGGGATTTCTTCCACCCACTTGGTAAAGTAATCAGTGGCTACAAGAATCCACTTATGGCCAGCACTTGAAGGGTCTGAAATCTCACCAATGAAGTCCATTCCCCATTGCTTAAATGGGGCTTCAATTGATACAGACTGCAAAGGTAGGGAGCCTGAAGCCTTCAGCCTTCCAGAGAAATGCTGGACAACTCTCACATCTTCTGACCAACATGGTTGCATCCTTGAAAAGAGTTGGCCACCAATAACCAGCCCTTAGGATCTTATGTGTTGTGACTCTTGCAGAAAATTCCCCCCACAAACTCCTCCATGGAGATCAACAATTATTTTGGGGGCTTCATCTTCAGTGATGCATCTTAAGAGGACTCCCTCTGGGTTCTTCCATGCCAACCCAAAATCAGTAATGACATATTTCTAGGAAGCCAACTTAAGATCTCTTTTCTGGTTCTTATTCAAATGCTCAGGGTAGTTTAAGTGTCTGAGATAGAACATCACATCCTTGTACCACTCAGAACTCATCAATCTTTCAAAAACAGCTGCCCTTTCTTCCTCAATCTCATTTACCTCAATGGTCTGCAAGTTGCTCTCAGCCATGAGCTTAGCTAACCCCAAACCTCTCACCAACTTTGTGGTTTGGATGTCCATATCATACTCTTACAACTTTTTCACCCATCTACATCTTCTACTTGAGACTTCCATCTCTGACAGGATGTCTTTTACCATGGTATGGGGAACATAAGCAACAACTTTTGAACTTAAAATATAAGGCCTGAAAACCTTTGTTGCTTTGACCAAGGAAAATGCCTGCTTTTCCATGATGGTGTATTTTAGTTCTGCTCCTTGCAAAGCCTTACTGAAAAAGGAAATGGGCCTCTCAGCCCCTTCATCATCCTTCTGTAGCAGGACAGAAGCAATAGTGTTTTCTGAAGCAAAAGAAAATAGTTGGAAAGGTTTCTTGTAATCTGGGGCTGCCAAAATAGGGGCATGCTTCAATGCCTCTTTGATTCCATTGAAATCTTGGATGACAACCTCTTCCCATTTGATGATCTGATCCTTCTTTAACATGGAAGTGATTGGGATAGTCAACTCAACAAAGTTTGATATAAACCTTCTAATGAAGTTTATCTACCCAAAGAAGGACTGAATTCCTTTCTTGGTTCTTGGAATTGGGACTTTGCTGATGGCCTCCACTCTTTCTAGATCAATCATCACTCCTTCTTGTGACACAATGTGACCAAGAAATTTTTCCTTCTACACTCCAAAATGGCATTTCTTTGGATTGAGTGAGATGCCATATTCCCTACATCTGATCAACATCTTCTCTAAGTGCAGCAAATGGTCACTTCTCCTTCTTGAAAACACTGTTACATCATCTTGGTAAACAACAATAAAGTCATTGATGTAACCAGCAAAAGCAACATCCATTGCTCTCTGAAAAGTGGCTCCAACATTCATCAGACCAAAGGGCATCCTGACATATACATATGTTCCCCATGGAGTAGTGAAGGCTGTCTTGATCCTTTCTGATTCTTTCACCATGACTTGATTATAACCAGAGAAGCCATCTAAAGTAGAAAGCAACTTAGAACCAGTCACCAACTGCAGCATGTGCTCCATGTTAGGTAAAGGATAGTTTTCCTTCATTGAGGCCTTGTTTAGATTCCTAAAGTCCACACACAACCTGATGTCACCATTCTTCTTTCTTACTGGCACTAGGTTGGCAACCCAAGAAGAATACCTTGTGGGCTGGATAATTCCTCCATCCCTTAGCTTCTTCAGCTCCTCTTGCATTTTGAGAGATAACAGAGGATTAATTGGCCTCTGCTTCTACCTGAAGGGTTTTGCACTGGGCTCCAAGGGAATCTCATGCTGGAACAGGTCTTCTCTGTATGCTTTGAGCTTAGAATAGGTCCAAGCCATGCAATCTTGGTATTTCTTTAACAACTAGATGTATGAATGCTTTTCATCTTTGCTGAGACTGCTGCCCAACCAAATCTTCCTTGGTTTTTCCTTCGTGCCAAGGTCATGCTCCTCAACATCCCTCAAGGCTGCCATATGCCTATTAATAATGCAGTCAACATTATCAAAATTTGATTCAAGAGCAACCAACCCTCTAGGAATGGTGTTGGTCTTTAGCTGGATGATGCCTTTGCCAAATAAGGTTTCCTTCCCCTCTATTGTACAGACCATTGGCTCCCAATCAATGTTTTGATCAGCAAACTCTCCATCATTTTGCAGGAACCTTCTGACCTGAGCCTCATCATCAAAAACCTGCCAATGTTTTATATTGTCAGGGACAGAGGGTCTTGTCACTACCTCCACCTCATATTCACAATAAGGGGATGTTGTAAAACTGTCAAACCAAGACCCCAACACTGCAAGCTTGTCTTCCAAGTCATTGAACCTCCTGTCATGATGCACAATGTTGAAGGAGTCAAACATCTCAATGAAGTCCCAAACTGCATGCTTGTATTGTTTCAGTCACTAATTCTTTGTGGCATAGAGTTTTCTGACTTGCTTGACAACTAGCTCTGAGTCTCCTTTGACAATGATGTCCCTGACACCATACTTCCAAGCAATTCTTAAACCTAACAACAATGCCTCATACTCAGCAATGTTGTTAGTACACTCAAAGTTAAGCTTAAAGGAAAAAACAAACCTTTCCTGGCTTGGAGAAATTAGGACAGCACTGGCACCATTTCCAAATTTGGAGCAAGCTCCATCAAAAAATAAAGTCCAAGGAGAGCCTACCTACTCAAGACACTTAGACTCCTCAATCTTGTGCTCTTTTCCATCAGTAAATCCCATAAAGTTGTCAGCATCAACATTTGTATACAATACTTCATAGGACGCATTGTTGGGATCCTCAATAAGGTGCAACATTTTCTTCTCCCCATATAACCTGACAAGGCTGCCCTCAACTAGGATGGTGGCATAAGACATGTCCATTTGGACACTACCACCAACACTTGCAGCCCATTTTCTTGACAATAACATACCCCACTTGGCTGGGCAATCAACTATGACAACATCAAGCTTTAAATTTTTACCTGGGTAGGCTGCAAGCTGCACCACCAAACCCTTCACACATCCCACTACTGGCACCTCTCTAGAGTCCATGGCAGTGCACTTCCCATATGTTGTTGTTACCTTAATATTCAGCTCATTCATGACCTCCAAAGGCATGACATTGCATGATGCCCCTGAGTCAAACATGCAGTTATGGAGCAGCCTATCCTTGATGATCAAAGTAGTGAAGAATGGATCCACATTCAGCTGAGAGTCTACCAAAGATGTCCCCAAATAAACCTTAGGTGGTTCAACTAGCTCTTCTAATGTTGATGGTGTCTCAGAATCTTCAATGGCTAGAGGATTCTCCACAATGTTCACATTTCTTCCCAAGGTAGTCTTCTCTTCATTCAATCCCAAGTATTCAAATGCTCTCTTTTTGTGCTCAGGAATCCTAAGCAACTCAACAATTGGGACAAAGACTTTGATTTGACTCAAAACTTGGGCAATGTCATATGGGACATTCTTGGGCAAGGTAATATTGGAAGGAAAGCTGATACATTCATTGGGTGGCACAAGATTCTTGATAGCTTGAGCATAAGGAGGGGTATGATTTTTTCTTGGAACTGCAGGGCTTTTGGCAGATGGATCTTTCCTAGGAGCCTCTTTAGGAATGTTAGAAAGTAAGGGAGCTTTTGGCTTGGCCTGAGGCCCTGCCCCTTTGACAGCCTTACTTCTTGTGTTATATTCCTTCTCTTGAGCCACAACAACATTCATTAATAATTGTCTGTCCTCCTCAGATGGGATTCCTCCATCATACTTTTTTATCATTAAAGCCCTTAAATATTCAAAGTCATTATTGGGAAATTCAAAATCTCTTGTACATTATCTACTTCTAAAGTATGAGAGGGAGGGAGAATATGTACTCTATGAATGCAGTCCCAAAAAGTGGCAGCAGTTCTGGCACTTATCACCTCAGTTGAGGTTGCCCTTTGTTGTGAGCTAGTGGAGCATCCCATCATGCAAACATCATCATCACTCTTATCATCAGCTACATTTTCTTCTTGTTGATCTTCTTCACAAGGAGCATGGGGCATGAAACATCTGTCACACCAATCAATGACTTTTGTCTCTTCCACCACAGTAACTCTGGTAGCCAAAGGATCAGGTACCATTCTATTTTCTCTACCTTAGGGCTACCTATTCCCAAATCTAACAACTCCTTTGCCTCTGTCATCAATTCTTTGATGATTTGTAAATATATCTTGGCCTTGTTGTTTGTGTTGTCCTTTTGAACTCTGCCCAACTCCTTTCTTAGTTGGGGCTAGCTTGTAGGAGATCTCCTTGACAGCCCCTGCCAAAGTTTTCACCACTTCTTCCAAATCAGCAGCCTTGCTTGTTTGAGGTTTTTTTGGGTTAATCAGCTTCACACCATCCCTCTTTGGAGGTTTTCCAATTTCCTTGATATTATTCTCTATTTTTAGGGCCATGGTGAATGCTTAACTCAAATTTTTGGGGTTCTTGTCTCTCAAGTAATATACAACCTTTTTATCAAATGCATCAGTATATTTGATCAAACATGACTCATCACATGGCCTTATCCTAATAGAAATCTTCTCAAGGTCTTATTGAACCTTGTATTGAAGTCATGTACTAACTCATTGGGATTCTTCTTGATGTTTTCAAATTTTGATAGAAGAAACCTAGGGTCAGTCCTATCACCATATGTAATCTGAATGCATTGTTCATCTCAGCCCAAGAATCAATAGAGTTATCTGGCAATGCTTTGTACCAGTCCCTTGCATCCTCCTCTAGAGTGTGAACAAACAATTTGATGTATACATCTTCATGTTCAATCTCAAAGTCTTCCATCATATTGAGGAAGAGATTTAGATGTTGGTCACCAGTTATGGCATTGTTTCCCTAGAACTTAGGAAGTCTGTTCCTTACATCTTGAGGTACTGCATTTGGATAACCATCCATTCCCACAAAATTTATAGGTCCAAAGGTGTTTACAACAAATGGAGGTCTAGGTTGAGCCATATTGATTCGAGGAGGTGATCTTGGAGGGGTGAAAAATTGATGAGGGGCAGAGGGTCCTTGGAACACAGGAGTGTAGTTTTCAAAATGGAGATCCCCCAAAGGCCTTGCTTCTTGGAAATCCCTATCTACTTCAGAAAAGATAGGTGCAGAATGTGAAGCAAATCTTTCAAAATCAAATGAAGGCCCTTCTCCAGTTGGAGAATTTAGTACCACAAAGAGGCTACCTAATAAAGAGTCACTTGAATGGCAGTCTTCAATGATGGCCCACTCACTTTCTTCAATGGTGATCCCTCTTCTTGTCTGTTGTTCTCCCACAACTCTCCAGGATTTTCTTCCTTCTGATTTTTCTTTTCCTAGCTCTGGAAATAGTGTCCTAGTAGGATCCCTAGCAAAGAAAGATATCCTTCCTTCCAGCTTTGCAAATATTAGTAACAAATATGACCTTGACAGAGTTTTAAGACACTAGTCCTTATCAAAATCAAATCAACAGGGAGTCACCACTAAGGATTTCCACCTTAGTTGTGCAAATGCACTAAATATGATATATGTCAAGTGTCTGTCAATGCAAGAGAGTGGAAATGGAAAGATTCTGACCTTTCTTCACCAAGATGTATCAAATGAAAGCTAGTGCACTAGGTGTAAGAAAAACTGAAATAACTGCACACAACACATGGAGCATACAAGAAATGTTTTACCAAGGCTTGAACGTGAACTGTAATCTCAATGAAAAAATCAGTTCTCAACAAATTTCAAAATTCCATATTAACAAGTCCCTGGTAACAGTGCCACAAGTGTTGGTACCCAAATTTTTTCTCCTTTTCAAACCAAGCATAAACATAGATTCAATAGGGAGCTTAGAGGTAGATAGATCATAAATGTATGTCGCTTTGTAGCCGGGAAGAAATCTATTTGTCCCTTTGTTACTTGGATTTGTAGAGAGATGGATAGCACCTCAAAAGGATGTGATCTGATCCTAACTATTTTAGGTTGTGCCTTTCAACCAAGGTAAGAGAACCTATTTTGTAACCCCTGTTATTTGAAAGGAGATATAGGTACCTTTCTTTTGCATAAATTTTATAGCAAAGGCCTTGGGGAAAATATGATCAACACACCAAATCTAACTCTCATGGGTTGTCACTTCCAGATTATGGAGATATTCTCATAGCAAGGAAAAGGTTACTAAAGATATTTGATACCATGATTATTTCTGCATGTTTTGGTAACAAAGATTATGCATTTGTGTACACACATGACAAACAGGGGTAGTATGGGTAGGATTAGTTGTTTTAAATAGATTTTTTGGTGGGAGGGGAGACAGGATGGACTTGACTCACCAGATCCTTGAGAGCTTATGAAAAATGGAAAGATTCAATCAACAAAATGCCACAAAAAGTTAAATTGTTTCCTCAACTAGAATATGTGCTTCAATGGAGGCCCAGATCAGCACTCTTTCACACAACCTATGGGATTATATTACAAAGGCTCGAGTCAGAGGACCCAATAAAGCACCAAGATTTAAACCAAGTCATGCTTGAGATACACTTAGAGGCTTAGAAGGAATCTCTATCAACAAAATGAAAGAAAAGTGATTTTAAACCGTTTATCCCACTCCCAAATGAAGGCTCTTCTGAGAAATGAAATTACAAATGCCACTAAACTATCACAAGGATTGAGACCTGTGTGATTGGACTATATTTTGGTACAAGATTGTAATAGAAACAAGAAAAACTACCCATATGCATTTAGAAATGAAATAAATACACTTTACTCAAGATTGACGTAGAATAACTCAAAGTTTGATCAAATTTATCAGCAAGGGAAAGTTTCCAGAACAATCTCAAAGCTTGTCAATGGTTTTACACTTGCAACCACCTTGACACGATCAAATTTTACACAAAGAGATATATACATGCATCTCTAGACGGCTTCTTAAAATGGATGGGCTCTATCAAGTTTTTTCAACTGGCGAAAAGTAGTCTTCATCTTTCCAAAAACTCCGAACCATTTGCACGATGAATTCATGCCATTTATAGTATTTCCAACAGAGCCCCTTCCTCCTAAAAGACAAAAAATTTAAATGCACCAGTGCTTGCCATGATTCTTTCATGATTCACAGAATCAGATCTACAAAAGTCTCCAGGTGCTCAAGGGAAAATCTCTTTGATTTCTTCCTGCATTCAACTCTTTTCTCAGGAAAAACATGCCTCCATCCATTCGCCAACCACTTCCACCCCATATCAATCAAATCTAGCCCCTTGTGTGCTCAGGAGAAGAAAAAGTGAAAACCAGATCAGGCCCGAGAGTCAAACTACTTTAATGGTGAAAGACACCTCCAGATCTCCTCCACCAAATCCTAGATATCAAAATTAACTCATTCCTCTACTTGGCATGTAGAAAATAACAAGAAATCATGAAGACTCACACTCCTAGTATTTTTATAGAAAAAATGGGGGGAAAATAAGATTTAAATGCTCAGAAGCCATTGATCTTTGATTTTGAATGTAGGTTGTCGATGTGGAAGATGCAAAAATAGGCTCGGGGGCTTCCTTTGAGCTTTTCTGAACCTTTTTTAAAAATGGAAAAATTTCCCATTTTTCCCTATAACCTCCACTTCTAAAAATGGGCCTAATATGTGTCCTGAGGTGGGCCCCAAAAGAAACGCGGAGAAATTCTTCCATTTGACTCTCTTTTGGAAAAAATGAAATTTTTCCAAGTTTTCCCTGTAGCTCCGCCCTTGAGAAATACTTTTGACACATGTCCTAATGTGGGTCCCAGCAGAACTACGCTTCACCTTTTCCTTTTAACTCCTTTTTTCTCAAAAGGAAAAGTTTCCAATTTTTCTTCATGGGTCCACACCTCTGCTGTTGACCTGGGAAAAACATTGACTATTTCCCATCTGGCTCACAAGCCATTTTTGCTATTTTAACCTTTATGAAGAAAAGAGGTGAAAAGTTTGAATTTCCTCTGATGGTCCACCTCCCCACTCCTTATGACTTTTCAAATTTCCACGTGTCACCATGGCGCACCTTGAGGCGGTCCCAAAAATTTGATATCTTGAATGAGCGTGGGCTCGCCATGTGTCCTTCTCTGGGAAAAAAAAAATTGAATGCTTGAAGCTCAGCAAAAGGTGCCATTGGTCAAGCTCTGAGGTAGTCTCCTTTTGGCCATTTAAAAGTCTAAGTAAAATGTAAAGTGAGCGGAGGCTCCACATGTCATCCTGGCACTTCTTTAGAATGAAACTCAAGGGCTAATCCCTGAACATGCATGGTTCCTCCACGTGTCTCCATGGTGCAACTTCAAGATGGTGCCCAAAGCAGAGACCCTGAATGAGTGCAAGCTTGCCACGTGTCCTGTTCCACCAAACTATTTTCATCTACATAAAAAAATTTGTCTAAGTATGGGAAAGTAGCGGAAGCCTCCATGTGTCCTCCCGGCGCTACTCCAAGGCAAAGCCCAAAAGTAGATCTTCAAATGAGCATCATTCCTCCACATGTCCTGGACTTCCCGAAAACCTTTTGAAATTTGTCTAAGTATGGGAAACCCAGTGGAAGCCTCCTCATGTCTCTTTCCTGCCAATCCTCCACGTGTCCTCCTAGCGCTACTTCAAATCCAAACCAAAAATTTGATTCTCAAACAAGTGTCGTTCCTCCATGTGGAAAAATTTTTAAAATGAGGATTTTCATGGAATTTTGAAGTATTAAGCTGATCTGCATCCAACCAAGAGGTTCCACATTTCCCTGTCGACTGAATGATGCAAATTTGACTGGGAGAAACACTCGTCAAACCGTAAAACATAGAGAAATTTCCATTCGAGCCAGAAAATGAGGTTTTCTTCAAGGAAAAAGAATTTAGACTATTGTAAGGCTCAAACATGACCCTTAGGGACACATCAACTCATTTCTATTTGAGTATTTAGGGAAAAAATGGTAGGGACAATAGATCTTGACTGTGGAAAATGGAGGAAATAGGAAAACGTGAGTTTTGAAGGAACAGAGCATGGGAGACTCAAAATACAGAGCTTTTTCAGAGGAACAAAGGAACCTTGAGACAAATACATACCCACACATGATCCTCGACCCTAGAGAAAACTAAAAATGGCAATAAGACTGGCCAAACACAATATGGGGAAGGACAAAATTACAAAGGTCATGAATGAATAATTTTTCAAAGGCATAGATGGGGCGAGACCATTTTGAGCACCAACAAGAAGAACTGTGATACAAAATACAGTGATAAATGAATAAGGGTGCAGTTAACTGTGTTGCATCTTTCAAACAACCTTATTAAATCTTTAAAATCTGATAGGAATTTACAGGCAATTTAAACTTTGTTGCAACTTTAAAAAACCTTGTTAAATCTTTCATGGCTTCACTTGGTGTTCCTATAATTACCCTAATCCTTACAGTCTTTTTATGACACTTTTGTTTCAAGTAAAAATTAACTAACACAAGGAATAACTTTTATGCTAAGCTCTACAAATTACATACGCTACAGGTATAGTAAAAATTCAAATGTACACGAAATTCTATAATAATGGAGGAATTTAGTGTTAAACACTCACACTACAATGATATGTAAAATGATATGCACATGGGATGGTAGAAAAAAATGATGAACAACAGAGGAAGAAAATCTCTACTTAAGTGAACTATAAATACTTTGAATAAAAATGGAAATAGTTCAGAAGAGCGGTGAGGAGGCTTACATTCATGCATAGACTACCTAGAATCCAGATACCAAAAGAAGTCTTGGAATGGCCTATAAAATTGTCTTCTATCTGCCTGCAGCCATGCATGAGTTAGCGATGAAGGTTGACAGTTAAATATAACCTACATGCCATTATTTGGGCCCTTAAATGATAATCCAATCACTAAAAAATATGTACACCCACCAAACATGCCATTAATGAGATTTAAATGGAGTCACCCACAAAATATTCCATGAATTAAGAGTTTTAATTATTGTAAAGTTTCTTTGAAAAAAGACGTGGCATTTACCATATGCACAAAAAAAAACTCCAAACTTAGGTTCATTTACGAAGTGGAGGAATTTCCACATTCCAATGCAAATTATTAGGGTCCTTGACCAATTCAAAGAAGGAAATTCTAACTTGGCATGTGTTAATTTGTTTTAAATATTGTATATGTGTTACGAGGGGTTTATATGTTATGGAAATAAGGTTAGGTTTTAGCTTATATAATTTTTTTTAAAGGCTTGAAAAAAGTTTTTTAAAAAATAAAGTGGAGCGCATAACATACTAACCCACATATGCTAAGCATAAACCAAGGGGTGGTTAAATTAAAATAGGGAAGTGAGCCATAAAAATAGGTAAGTGTTAATTATTTATGACACATTTTGTTGTATGTGAATAAGGGGAATATGTAGAAAAATCTATCAACTAATCACATACATGAAAAATAGTATTTGTAAATGAATAAAAATTAATATCTTATTTAAAACTATTGAATAGACATTATGAAATAAAAATAATTTCTTGTGATTGGTTGGAAAAAATATTAAATAATAAGAAAGTGATTACTATAGTTACCCTACCTTGGCAGGGAAGTTAATAATTGTTAATTAATTGTAAACAAACAACTCATAATTGGTAATGAGTTGTGATAAACATTCATGTGAAAATTAGAATTAGTATGTGAGAGAGTGTAGCGAGATTGTATGAGAGAATAGTTTGGGGAATATCCATGATTATAGTAAGTATAATCTCCTATTAATATAATTTCCCAAATGTGTTGAATAGGGAGCGCCTTATCTAACACGCATAAACCTGTGTGACGTTAAATTTTCCAACATGCTTTGACTTGGACTTAATGGACCATGTTCCTTTCCATTTAACATTTTATTTACACCCATTAACCAAGACATCCATGTGCCCCAGTTTCCTCAGACCCTTTAACCACGTCAGATTTGGAAAGACTAAAATTTTCCACACTTGAGGAGGGAATTTTCAAAGTCAAAAGAAATTAAATTTGAACACTATTCTTCCCACCCATGTGACTCCATAAAATATAAACTAAATTAAATAAATTAAAGTTTAATAGTATTCTCCCCCCCCCCCCCCATGTGACTCTATAAAATATAAACTAATGTTATGCACCCAAGAAGAAGAAAAGAGGAGGCCTTCAAATTTTTCCTTAAATCCTTTTCTTTTACTGCACCCAACGTAGAACAGAGGAGGATTTTAATTTTTTTTTAAATATTTTTATTTTACTACACCTATAATAGAGAACAAAGAAGGAATTTAATACCAAGACTTCAAAATAGTTTATTCCATTCAGTCTAGCACTATCACTATCACCAACACCAACACTTCACCAAAAACAAAAGGTAATTTGTGGGTAAAATATGTTTTAAAAACCCATTTTGTTTTATATTACAATGTGTAAATTTATGAATTTAGATCAGTAATTAGTTTCAAGAATTTTTATTAGTAATTACATCGTGGGGATTCAACATCAGGAATTTGTATAAATGATTATTTAAAAGTAATTATAGCTTACATCTATGTTTTTCATAGATGTCCACTTCTTCACATTCCTTTTTTTTTTTAATTTTTGGTGTGTCTCGTTGAAGAAAAAAATCATCTTCATCAAGATATATTATGAATGTGTTTTTTGTATGTAATATTAATTTAATGATTTGTAGATGGTTTCTTGGAAACAACAAATGTGGTCAGTATTACGCCACATCCCAACCATGGAAGTCAATGAGCTACACAATGCGAGAATTACACTGATAGAATTTACAGGTTTCTCACCACCCTTCTCAGTTGGACCTAATAGAGAAAAATAGTTAACATTGAGAATTTTCAGGAGCTAGTGGTCCCAAAGAAACATGGAATCAGTAGACATGATTGTTGCATCTGGGATGGTAGTGCTCCTTATCGTGGATTCACATCTCACGCGTACATATGAGGTTATAAGAATATGGATCAAAAAATCTTCATGCATTTCCATAGATATATTACCTTGGAACGTACCATTAATTTACCTTAGTTGTACACCCACCACCAGATGGGAAATGGCCTTGTTTTTTCAAAAACGTTCTTGCATGGTGGGATGATGTTAACTACCAACTAGAAGAACTTGAAAATTAGAGGTATGATGAGTGGAAATAAACTCATCACAACTCTTATGTAGTAGTGGGGATTCCTACACCATCCTTTTTCACCTACCATGAGTCCATATATTTTGTGTACAAGTGGAAGACAATGCATTGGAAAATGTATTCCCCATTTTTGATAGATATATTTGTGAGGCAGAAATAAAGGAGAGAGAATAGTGATTTTTTATCTCTTCTTATTCTATTAAACAAAGGAACCACGTACAATATTTATAGGTACGTGAATAAACAAGAACCACCTCAATAGATGGAGAAGTTAGTCTAATAATAAAAATTAAGTACGTAGACTATGCTAACATTCCCCCTCCTTATTACATTATTATTGCAAATGTGACCTCTGAAGAGATAAAATTCAAATTTTCCAAGAGCCTTGGTGAGAATATCAGCTACTTGTGCTTCTATAGGATAGTATTGGAGCTGAATACGATGGTTCAAGATGTTCTCTCAAATGAAATGACAGTCAATTTCAATATGTTTCGTTTACTAATGAAATACTAGATTTTACACGAGCTTCAACACACTTTGATTATCACAATAGAGAACAGGTGACTATTTTTTAGGAATTCCCATGTCATCCAAAATGTGACGTAACCATATCACTTCACACACAGCTCCTCGTGTGGCGTGATATTCTACCTCTATGGATGAGATAGAAACAACATTTTTCTTCTTGCTTATCCACGAGATGGGTCCAGATCTGAGATGAAATATGTATCCTGTAGTTGACTTGTTGTCATCAACAGATTCGGTGTGGTCTGAGTCGACGTATCCCTATAAGAAGAATTGATCATTCTTCTTATATTCCAGACCATAATCAAATGTTCCTCAGACATATCTCAATACATGCTTTTTTGTTGTCCAGTGACATTGCTTTGTCTCCTGCATAAACCTGGAAAGATAGCTAATGACAAAGCATAGATCTAGTCTAGTATATGTCAAGTAGATGAGCCCTCCAATAAGTTTCCTGTAGAGTGTAGCATCTACTTGAGGTGAGTCTTGGAATCTTGAAAGTTGCAAGCCTTTTTCCATGGGAGTGGATATAGGTTTACAATCAAACATTCTATACTTTTCCAGGAGTGTCTTGGCATACTTTATCTGGGAGACAAAAATGTGATGCTCCTTTTGCCATATTTCCAAGCCAAGACAGTAATGTAGTAGCCCCAAATCTGTCATGTCAAAGGTTCTTTTGAGATCATTCTTCACAATATCAACTTGATCTTCTAAACTACCAGTGATCACAAGATCATCTACATATACAACAAGAATGACAATTTCCTTACCTACCTTCTTTATATACAAATTTGAATTTTAGGGGCTACGAGTGAACCCATACTGCAAAAGGTGATTGTCAATCTTGATATACCATGCCCTTGGAGCTTGTTTCAGTCCATAAAGTGATTTGATGAGACGACATACCTTCTTAGGATGCTCTTCATCAAAAAATCCTTCAGGCTGGGTCATGTACACTTCTTCTTTCAAATCACCATTTAGGAAAGCACTCTTGACGTCCATCTATTGAATTCTCCATCCCTTTTTCTTCCAGTGCACAAACAACTCTGATGGTCTTGATCTTCGCAGTGGGTGCAAAGGTTTCTTCATAGTCGATGCCCTCTTTCTAAGCATATCCTTTTACTACAAGACATGCTTTATGTTTGTCGATGGATCCATCTGCCTTATATTTTGTCTTGAAAACCCATTTGCAGCCTATGGGTTTCTTTCCTATAGGCAGATCGACAAGTTCCCATGTCTAATTTTTCATAAGTGAGTCATATTTTGTATCCATGGCTTCCTTCCACTGAGGTTGACTGAGTGCTTCACGAACATTATTAGGCTCAGAGCTATTAATCAGTGAACTCATGAGTGTAAAGTTTACCTCATTTCTTGTTTGACTCCTTGTTTTGACTTCAGATGATGTATCTGGGAGTTGTTGAAAATGTGAGTCCTTGATGGTGCTTTGTACCCACTTCAGATGAGAACTTGGCTACTTTTGAGAAGAACTGTGTCATTTCTATGTGGATTGATGTGGAGTCACATTCTCCAATTCTCCAAGGTCAACAAATAACTCTACTGACAGCATTTCATTTCTCTGAGTAGTCTCCTCTAGCTGTTCATTTGATTCAGAGACTAGTCGGTTAGAGGTGGTTGGTAATGGTTCTTATGATGTCACTATAAAGTTAAATGATGACTCATCAAAAACCATGTCCCGAATCTCGTATATTTTTCTTTGTATCACGATCCATGAGATGATATGCCTTCGAGGTATTGTTGTAGCCAAGTAGGATACACGCGAGTGTCTTTGGCTTAATATTCTTTCTCTTCTAAGCTGGGACATGCATCTATGCTATGCAACCAAATACTCAAAAATGAGAAATTGATGGATTTCTACCACTCCATACCTCTTCTGGCATTTTATTTTGTAGAATATTTTTCGGTTCCCTATTGAGAAGATATATAGTTGTCTGTACTACTTCAACCCAATAGCGTTCCTCTAGATTTGTTATTGTTAGCATTTAGCGAGCCATCTCCATCACTGTGCGATTGCATTGCTCAACAATGCCATTTTGTTGAGGCGTGTAAGGAGTAGTTAGGTTTTTCTTTATGCCTCATTGGTTTAGGAATTCCAAGAACTTGTTTGATGTGAATTCTCCCCTCGATCTAAGTGAAGTAGAAGAATAGGTTCTCCGGTCTCTTTCACAATAAGATGATAGAAGTTTTGGAAATGTTGAAAGAGCCTCACTTTTCTTCTTCAGGAAAAACACCCACATCTTACGGGAGTGGTCATCCACGAATAGTTGAAAGTACTTGTATCCTGAAAACAAAGTAGGTAGAGGGCCATTTAGATCGGTATGAACTACCTCCAGATGCTTCTTGGCATGGAAGGTGCTTGCTTGAAACGGATCCCTGTGTTGTTTTCCTGCAAGACAACCAGGGAAAAGAGGCAAGGAACTGAACAATTTGGGTAGTCCATGAACCATTTCTTTTGAACTCATCTTATGAAATGAACTAGCTGACAAGTGTCCATATCTAAAATGCCAGAGTGCAGTAGATTGTACTGTTGATGCATATAAAGCTATTGCAGAAGATGAAATAGTATCTAAAGCAAATAACTTATCTTTTAGAAATGCTCTAGCAATAATCTTACCTTTTCGCGAGATCAAACATGATTTGATGCCATTTTGGACAATAAATTCTACCTTCAGGTGATGATTCAATAGTTGAGTCACTGATAAGAGGTTGCTAGTCAATCCAGGAACATATAGTACCTTTGTAAGCGTACATTTTTGTGGTCTCAGAGGAATGGCGACTCTTCTTATTCCTTCTGCAACGTACTCTTTGTCATTGGCTATCCAAACCTGATCACCAGTGGGTTATTTGTCTAGTGAATCAAATAGTGCCTTGTCACCTGACATGTGCTTACTTGCACTGGAGTCTATCAGCTAGAATCTCTTTGTGGGCTGTGAAGTCTGAGAGACAAGTACAAGATTATTACCAGAATGTGCTCCTTCTCAGACTAATTATCTTATTGGGCTGCGAGATGCCCCTTGTGCTTTCTATAGCGGGGATGTCGTTTGGACTTTTAAAACTCTTCACACACTGATGTGCTTGTTTGACTTGAAGACCCTTGTTTCAAGCTATTGTAACAGTAGTGATCAGTGTCATGAGTGTTGGTTCTACAAATGTGATACCACCTCTTTGAATTTTGATTTTGCTGTTGTTGTTTTGGTTGTGCTTGATTTGTCTTCTTTGGGGGACCCTTTCCATTCTTCTGACCACGGTATGGCTTTGAGAATAGGGATTTACCCTCAAACTCCTCTTGGGATGAATTGATGGCCTCTTCCTGCTATAGAAAATTCACAACTTCAAATGCCACTGTTTGTTTAGATACATTTAGTGTCGTAACGAACAAGAAGGGAGTGCTCTCAAGGTGATCCGTACGAGAATTTTTTCGTCCACTATTTCACCGAGCGCTAATAACTCCAATCACAGCTCAACCACGCAATGTAAGAACTCTTCAAATTTCTCGTCTGAACCCATAGAGAGGGTGTGCAACTTTGACTGAAGATGGAGGATCTTAGTCTAATTTTTGGCTTCATAAATTGTTATCAGCTTGTCTCAGGCCTCCTTTGGTTTCTCCGCATTCGGAACATGCATTTACACATCGTCACTAATACTGATAATTATCAGCATCAAGGCTTTGGTACTAGCCATTTCATACTTTATTAATTCATTAGGGGTTGTGGGAGTGGTCACAGATCTAGTCACAATGCCCCATAATCCTTCAAACTGAAGGATTGTCCTCATTTTTGTTTTCTAGGCTGCAAAATTGGGCCCTTTAAGTAACTGAGCATCGGAAAGAAGCAACTTCAGAGAAGACATTAAAATAATAATAAAAACTTATATTTATTTATTCAAGAGTTATTACAAATTTTACTCACTGATGAGAAGTAGTGGCTCGTAGATGCTCTCGATACTCGCATGCTGAGAGAAGACGATGTTTGGTGGGGCATTCTTCTTCATCTTCACAGTCAGCGTCACACCTAGCTTCTAATTCCTGTCAAACTCACTTTTCTTGGCAGATGACGTCGAAAAGGAAATATTCAAGAAGTCCTCGTCGAACTAGCTCATCGAAGACTAGATTGCCAATGTTTCAAATCTTGTTTAGAAAAGAAAAGTGGAACCCAGAGCTCTCAGGAGATTCTTCACGGTGTTCTCTGGTTAGTGAGTTGACGTTGTGGCTTTCAGCAGTCTCGATCATTTTGTTTACACTTGACATTCAGCGTCACTTTGAGAGACTCCAAGTTTCTTCTCCGAGCACTTTTAAAAAAAAAACATATTTTAAGAGACTTTCAGGATTTCACGAAGCCAAATTATCCTCTCCTTTGTGTTTCACGCAGTGATGAATGGAGTTCTTGTAGGGAAGAATGGTCCTCAGATAGAAGAATCTTCATTCTTCCATGCAACTTCTCTAAATGACCATGCAAAAGTTTGGTTCCACGCAGAAATTTATAAAACAGTGCTTCCACACAGGTTTTAAAACTTCTTTAGCTGGTGATTAATCTTCAAGTAGAGTATCATTAAATAAAAAATAAAATTATATATTTCCATGCATAAACTGTTTGAAATTTTCTACAGCAAATAAAATAAACCACATGGATTCTTCTACACAGCACTACGCACCAGTAACTTTTTTATCAGTTCTTTGCCTCTTTACATGCATTTTTGGTATTTCCACACAGGTTGAAGGCTTCACTTACCATACATCCTCCACATAGGATGAAGGCTCCAATCATCACGCATCAGAAGAGTTTTTGTCTTTAGCGTAGAAGAAACAAAATAGAATTTCCATGCATGCTTTTGATTTCTACACACAACTCACATGATTTTTCCACACTGATCCACACAGGCTGAAGATCACCACACATGAGAGAAGAGAATCTACCTGCACGTAGTTTCCACGCTCACCTCACCAAGCACTTAGTCTAGAGATATTGATGCTCTGATACCAAACTGTGAGGCAGAAATAAAGGAGAGAGAATAGAAATTTTCTATCTCTTCTTATTCTATTAAACAAATAAACTACATCTAATATTTATAGGTACGTGAATAAACAAGAACCCCCTAAATAAATGGATAAGTTACAAACAAGAAGGAGAGAATAATGGAATAGATAGGAACTAGTCTAATAATAAAAATTAAGTACGTAGACTATGCTAACAATATTTTGTACAACTGAATATCTATATAATGTTGGTAGTAGCAGTTAATTCATCGTTATCATTTCTATGTATCTTGTCTTGTACCTACTAATTTTTTTTATAGAATCAATGCAAATAGAAAAAATAAATTCAATGGGTATATTGTTTTTTATATTCGTGATTGTAAGAGGATATAATGTACAATCATAGACTATTAATTGACATGAAGGAAAATTAAATTTATAATCACATTACATTGTTAATGGATAACTATGTTTGTTTGGTATGAATTGGATTTATGCCTTGGTGAACATATCTGACAATGAGATGTTTTGTAGAGAATAGGAAAACTTAGGGCATCTAGAGTCAAATTAGGCCTACTTTTGGGTTTGTTTTGGAATAGTAAGAGAAAAATGGATGAAATAGAGTTTGAAACCACTCCTCACATCTGGTAAATGCATTCATCTTTCATCCCTATCAATCTCATATCATGAAATATTGAATTCACCAAGAAACTGGATACAATATAGTTATCATACCTTTTTTAATCATGCATATTGTGGGCTTAGTGGTTTGGATACCTACACATGTGATATGGACCTGAAACTTTGTACACTCTAAATTTTCCCTATGATCATCAAGATTCCAAAGTTTTGAGGAATTTTACTAGATAGATTATATTTTAAACCTATGCCCTAGTTTGATGCCGAGAACACACATTTGAAGATAAAAACCACAAAACACAATGTGATGCAAAGCCTTATCAACCTCAAACCACTCACTTTGTTAGAATTTATTCAAAATACAAACTATGCTCTCTAGGCCTTGAAACTAGCTTACTTGACAAGTTCTCAATTGCCTTAATCATGCAAATTCTTCATTTTTAAAAAATTATGGTACTAACCCAACTAGTTCAACATTTTTTATACCCTCAACTATACTAATCCCACCTTTCAAATGGTTTAGAAAACATCATAATGTCAACACTACATTTATTGTGCAAAACTGCCCTTGAATGGCTTCTCAACACATTGCTCTTGATTCTTTCATAGTTAGGAACTTCTACAATGCTTCACAACAAATTAATATTATATTATAATACCATGTTTCCATTTTTGTTGTGTGCAAAGTTTTGTGACACAATTCAATGTTTAAGTTCCTCTTCCCTTTATTACTTCTCTCCTAGCTTCCCACTCTTCACTAGACCTGAATAGATTGATAAACCCTTTAATTTTTATTCTGAATGACTCAAATGTCATACTATTAATAGTTCTAAATACCCATTTAGCTTTACCCTTTGTATGAAAAATATCTTCATGAAATTATTTACAAAATTTCAACCTACATCACCCTTTTAGCCTTTAAATTATGTCAATATATTGTGACAAGGCTTGAATATACAACTATCATGTTCCATGCAAATTATGTTATTAATTGAGCTTTAAAATCTTAAAATTATATAAGGTTCTTTTTTTCAAAATCATAATTTTAAACCTACTCTCCTTGATTCCTCGTTTGCACCTTTGTCATGTTGAGCTCACTTTCTTAGCAACTCTATACAGTTTCATTCCTCTTAGCATAGTCACTATTATCAATGACTCAAGAAAAATAAAGCCCTTGACCCTTTTTATCATTCAATGCATGCTTACCAAATGATTTCAAAACACTCTCTATGAATTCAAAACTTTGTTTCCTTCATAATACCCTTTGTATATTCTCAACCACTTCACTCTTGTATCCCAACATATTCACATACAAGTTACTTTTCCTACTCTCACGTTATTCTTCTAGCTATGATAGTCTCAAAGCCTCTATTCACATCATTTATTCACTTTAGGAGTTCACAGGACTAGCTAGAAGATTTCAGGGGTTTTCACACTCTCCAAATCTCTCAAAACATCTTCCCTCACAAAACCATAGTGAGGATTTATTAGTGAACCATTGAAGGTATATTTGGTTGTAGAAACCTCCAAACTCAGTTTCAAAGCTTAGTGTTCTTCCTTAGGGTATGCATGGACATTCTAAAGCATCAAAACATATCAATCGGGGTTAATATACCCCTCAAATCCGTGAACAACGTCAAAAAGCTCCCACTTTTCCCCTTGAGAATGAGGGTATTTGGAAAATAACAATTAGGTCAAACAAGATAACCCTTTTCTCACCATATAGATCATGGTATACATAAAATAGACTTGTGCACTTCACTAATCCTCTTCTGACTGTAGACATCAATATTCATATAATACACTTCCTCAACTATAATAGAAAGTTTAGTCCTGTAAGTTTTGCCTCTTGACTGCTACAGGGTTGCAAACTGTATTCAAGCTTTATACTCACACATACCTTTTTGCATTGCATACTGCAAATACCTTATTTTGTCAAATTTTAACCTTCTTTCCCTATACGGTTTTGCATATACAATGATCAAAGTTTCAGCAGTTTTTTTGTTCATAGATGTCTATATTTTTCTCTAAATTGAATTTATGATTAACGAGGTTGGTTTTATTATGTGTGATCTTTATATTCGGCAATAACAACTAATTCATCATTATCATTCATATGTATCTAAATTGAATTTATGAGTAATGCATGTATCTAATGTTGTTTCTTATCAGAATAGTTTCAACATTTTTGTTGTTCATAGATGTCCTTTTTTTTTCTCTAAATTGAATTTATGATTATTGAGGCTCAATGTATGACACCATATTTGATTACATTTTTTACTAATGTAATGATACTTTTTTGTAGTATGTATGAGTAAGCATGTGAGATACCATTATACGTCTCCTAATTGAGAACCCAACTAAGGGTTTATTTACCTACAATGCTTTAAATTGGAAAATCATTCTCAACAACAATGAAGATGATATGTTGGTTGCGTGGATTGAGATTGATAGAGAGGAGGACTTCGTGAAAGGAAAATTAAATAGAAAATTGTACCAAACCAAATTTCGTATTTCTCATCGGAAAAAAATTCCGTCACCTATTTCTGGAAAGAATACAAGAATTAATAGCACTTTGGAATATGTGATGTGTGTGGGCTCTCATTTTAAATATTGTGTACATGGATGCTTTTGTATTTCATGTTTCAGTGTCAATGTGCTAATAATTTTCATATTAATGTGTAGATATTGGTGTTCGTATGGGCTTAAGGACTACTAGAAAAATTGATGCCTTACCACAAGACAAGTCCTTATTATCAAAGAAGGGAAAAGGAAGACAACCAGGCTGAAATCATATTATATGTGGTTATCAATGTCATTTCAGCACTCAAAGAATGGTCAATAGACATGATCAAATATTGCTCACCTAAAATCATGTAGAACATGTAGATAGTGAAGGAAATCATTTCCATCATCAGTAATATGGATAGTTTAAAGGGAAAACGTGTTTTTTTCCCCTTTTATTAGCCTATGGCTTAATGAGTGGATTCATAGATTTTTGTTTGTTAGGAAATTCTTCTGATGCTATCCACTTTAAGCACCATGAGATGGTGCATGAGAAGATCACACTTTGAATGGTGGAACAAAACAAAATGATTTCCTACGAAGAGATGACATATTTAATAGAGAATGCCAAATTAAGGAACTGCAATATCTATTTAACCCAAATCATGCAGAAAGTGTTCGAGGGTGGACTCTAGAAAATATTGAAAAGTGGTTTTTCTTTAAGAGATATAATAATGAGGTTACTGATGAGGATGGGAAAATCCCATTCATATTGGGCATCCAACTCCCACTTTAGTTGGATTGGTTGTTGAGATATGGAAATGATAGTTTAGTAGCCATGGATTAAATGTCTGGAACAAATGGAATGAAGGTATTATTTAAATACTAGCAATACTACTAGTTGATGCTTCATTTATTGAACATAAAATTTGAATTTTCTAATATATTTTCATGTAGTTTCAATTGTAGATTTTTCTGGTGTTTAATTCCAAACACCAAGAGCTTCATGTGGCATGGGTAATTATGTCTAGTTCATGTACTAGTGACATCACCCAATGGATGCAATTACTTCGGCAAAGAGTACACTTGAAAAATATTGAAAGGAAAATAAATTCCTTCATGGTAGATGATGCTAGCATGGAGATCAAAGAAATAAAGTATTTGTTCATTATGTTGTATATGCACAACACAATTATAATGATTATGTTGCAAAGTCTTACTAGCTTGTCATATGCAGGGAAAAATTTTACTATAAGCTGTACTTATGTAGCTGACATGTATGACGTGCATGGTTAAATAATTTGATATCCAAAGTAAGAGAATATTATGTGAGGTGAGAGATGCTCAGTGAACTTGGATACATTATGCACAAATATATTGATGAAGAGATGGCTAATAGGGAGGCCATAAAGTTCATTGCTAAGTATCATTACACGCAGCCCAAATTTGTTGAATATTAGGAGGAGTGTTGGCTCCACAAGGTTGCAATGTAGTTAAGGTGTTGTCATACCCTCAAAAATATTGGGAAACAAAAAATGAAGCCATAAAATCATATCATTCACATCTAAAAAATAGTTTCTTGCATACAATTTGCACTGTTGCACATCGAAGGGTGGATTGGTTAGTACACCAACTAACCAGAAGTGTTTACATATACTACTGGTGGCTAAACATGAAAAAAGAAAATGGGTTTTATATGAACCTTAAAGTTGAAAAATTAAAAATATATCATGGGTTAAGGATTTACAAATTCTAGACTATCATGTCACCTTTCTCATGACGGACAGTCGTATTGCATGTGTGAAAATCCAGAAAGATGATACATTTTACTATCTGGTGTATAATGCAACACCACTGATGTCAATGTGTAGTTGTCCATTTTCAGTCCAAGCCTACACATGTAAACATGTAATTAAGGTGGGGATGATGTGAGAGAGACAAGGAGTCAATGGCATTCATGAAACAGGGGATGGTGTTAGCTACTCCATCGACAACAACAATTTAGATGTGAATGTATAGTTTTTTTACTCTTCAATTTTCTTTGTGTTTTTTTTAATTCCAAATCTCAAATGGTTGCTTTGTTTTCAATACATGGGGTTTTCATAGTGGTCATACAAATGAAACTGAATCTGATGATGGTATGGATAGTGGAGGCTTCTCGGATGCTAATAATGTAAGGTAGAACTCTAGTCACAAACAGTTTCATTTATACTTTGATAATTGTTACTAGAATATGACATCCTTTATTTTAATAATGCATGGCATGGAAAATGGAATGGAAAATAAAAATGAAAGCAAAGTTCAAATGGATATTGGAGACTCACCGAATGTAAATATAGATGATAATGTAATTCATCATTCCACTTGTAATCATTATCCATTTTACTTGTGAGGGCATTTGTAACATGATGTTTGTCTTGTATTAATAGATCATGCTTGATGGGATAGAGGATGAACTAGAAGCATGTAGAAGGAGATCTCGTGAGGTATTTGAGAATTTCCTTGCAGTAACAAATAGTAGCGGGACACTATATTTCTTGGAGAAGTGTATGGAAGATGTTTACAACAAGTTTAGGAGTAGGGAATTATCAAATACACTTAGGTTACAACGCCCAATGGCTCAACCTTTCCAAAAAGTGCAAGATGGCCACAGAAACACCCTTAGTAGAGAAAATTACTTTATAGAATTGATGAATTGAAGAAGAAAATGTACCATGTCACAAGAGATAGCCTTGTTTCCAAATCCCCCAAATAATCACAAATGAAAAATGTGAAATGAGGATTTACATAAGGTAGCCAAACATGAAAGAGGCAGAAATAATGGAGATAATGCATCTTAAATGTGTAATTCTAGGTTATATATAGAAATAATGAAGTTTAGCATGATTCATAAGATGTATTTGAGTTTCATTATAGGTTAGATAGTAATTGGATATTGTAAATATTTCCATAGTAGAAATTTGAAACCTTCTTGCTTACACAGTGGAATATGCTCTTTGAAATGCCATAATTTGTGAAATTGAAATAAATTCATTCCAAGATAAATGTGCATTCAGTGTTTCAAACCTTTCCAATGGCAACATTATTTTTAACTGTTCAGGTGATATGTTTTTCAGCAAGTTATATTCATTTTCTTTGATTCATTACACAGTTGTAACAGGCTTTCCCTGAGGTTTCACATTGCTGAAAAATGTGTTTACAATAGATTTTATGTTCCTTGTATGGCAGTTGGGTCTCAAAAAACTGTGTAATGGCCTTCAAACACTCCATCAACATAACTTATAACACAAATTGACTCTATTTCACTATTTTCACATAATTACACATGGAATGATATAGTCAATTATAGAAATCTTCACTTCCTTTCCATTATAGGAGACCCTGAATCAAGAAATGCATTCAACCGTTGTCTATGCATATAAAAACTTAATAATATCATGATGATTGAAAAAGAGCAAAGAATCATATAATATACTAATATTCTTGTATAAATGAAAAGCACATATAAATATTTCGGCATACCCATGTTTTTGGATATACAAAGTTTAGCATATAGCAAAGTTTTAAATTTAGAGCTTGAAATTATGCAAATGCCAGTATTTATTTTTGAAGTTAAGCTTGATCATGGCCTAATCACCATCTTGCAATGTATAATAAATAATGATCAAACTACAGAATGAATTCATTCTGAGGTGATACTTCCCATGATGTAGGAGCATCATGTACATAATGCAAATTTTGGATTGATTAGTCTTCTAGGGTGTGTTAGGAGGTTTTGTATAGGTTTTGGTCCATATGGACACCTCTTGATGTACTTCAATAATTTCTAAGTGTTAGTAAGGATTATGTTTGTTATGGAAGTGAGAATTCATGATCTAATATGCATTGATCATTCTTAGGCATTGTCTCATATCACAGACTGGAGTGAGTAAAGAGAAAAGTATAATAATGCCATGTAACTTATCCAATTGATTAGAGAATATCTTGTAGGTACTTTAAAGGTGTATGTATTATCTTCAGGGAAAGTAATAGGTTAGGATAGAGAAAGAAGTTCAATATATGGTGAGTAATAAAAAGAAATTTGACACAGTCAGCATTATCCCTATTTTAAGAGGTTTATGAAGGGAATTTTTCTTGAGAAACATAAAGAAATATTAAATTTAGTCACAATAAGGGTAATATAATGGTAAATTTCTATGCTCAGGGTAATTTTTAGGTTTCAATACTTTTAGAAGGTGTTCTCCTATACAACTTTGAGAAAATATGCATACTTAGCTCGAAATCCCTTAAGAATAATATGACCAGATCATTCATTATATAGGAAACTCTTGGATGGTATTTGATCACTTTATCAGGTGAATGTGAACATGAATTTATAAGGGGTAATGACTCAAATATTTAGTGTTACGAAGAAGGGAATCTAGAAGATATGGTCTCTACAAATGGACACGGTCAATATTTAGAGCATAATGAGGTAAGATATCAGACTTATGGAGTCTTGGTGAATAGGAAGAATTTATATACAAATTTTAAGAATTATTTAAGGTAATGAGACCATCAAAGTTCAATATTCAAGTCTGAAACTGAGTACTAGGAGTCAAAAACATATTACACAGTCTGAGATAAGAACTATGATGGTTAAAATCAAGATGAAGAGAGCCTTTAACCTAGTCCAATCCCTCCACTGGTAATAAATAATTATAAAACGGGTAGAAATAAACATGTGTGACAAATATTAGGTCTTAAAACAAATTTTAATGATAAATATAGTAAAATTACCTTTCTCAAGTTCATAGTGAAGGTCACAGGGTACCTGAGCTAGGGCTTGGTCATTGAGACCCTAAATCACCTCAAAACACTCTAAAAATTATATTTATTATTTTAATAGGATATTTAAAATTAATATGAAATAATTTTTACATTTCATTGGTTAAATTTGGATATATTTGTGATAGTCTTCACTAGGAGAACAAACACACAGTGAAAGACCTAATTTGTGAAGGAAGAGTACAAAGGGAGTAGGAGTTATCTATAGATACCAAGGTTAAAACTTGATTCATGCTAAGAAGAAATAAAAGGATTCTTAAAATTGTATAGGATGTGTCAAGAAACCTCCTTCATATGAAGTTGTGTATGACAATATATAGAGGCAGGGCTAGTAAGGCATAATATAAAGAGGAAGGAAAGTGGGTTTGCTAGAAGAAGAAAATTATTCATGTGATTAAACTTGCGGAACATTTCAGGATCAAAAGGGGTATTTGATGATATTTACACTTATTTATGGGTTACATTAATTCATTCTAACTCTGATGCTAGCAAGAACTAAGACTTGAGAACACTGGAATTGGAAAATTGGAGTAAGAAAGTGCATAGTATTGGTTTTGTTTGGTGTGAATCAAATTTGATGGTTTGACTCCTTTTGTAGTGTATAATAGGTTCAAGCACTTGGAGAACTTGGAGGGAGGTCAAAAGGTCAAGAAAATGCTATTTTGTACCTAAAAATTGTGAAGCGAGAAATTGGTAAAGTTGGTGTCAAGTACATAAAAGAAGGTTGTAATGAGTTTAGATTAATTTGATGGTGGAACTAACATGAAATAAGGTATACATATAGGGTAGAGAAAACTTCAAGTTTGGGGAAGCCTATTTACGTGAGATTATGCTAATTTGAGCAAGAATTGATTAGAATATAGTAGTTTTAAGCTATTTTGGCTTCTTAATGATCTTTATTTTGCAAAGCATGAGAGTGAGTGTTTGAATCTATTTTCCTAACATAGTTGGATGAATGAAAATGGGTGGAGTGACTTCATCAACCCATATTATTATAAATCTTGTTGAAAACAAATCTCATTTCAGGAATAATGGTAAAACATGGAAAAAATCAACTGTGGTTATCTTAGTATTGTCTTTCTTGCAAATATTCTATTTTTGTCTTACATATTACATGCACTATTACACACATACATTACAAATTACAAAATTACACCAAAATCAGCTTTATATCTCAATGGCCATCCAAAAATTGATGGAAAATAACCCTTTATTTCTCTTGAACCTTGTAACTCCCATTTTTTTATTGTCGTGAGCTACATATCCATTTACAGTTCAGGGTGTGGAATGTTCTAGTAAGATGTTAATTTTCCATATTCCAGCTAGGACTTGAACCTAGGAGCTCCCAATCATTTTTGTGATGTTCAACCACTAAGCTACCCATCCCTTTACATAGAGGAGTGAATTGTTCTTCCAACACCCTTTCAGTAGATGTCTTTTTTTTAATTTCATTTTTGATAGATTAATCTATTTTACAAAATGACATTAGAATTTTACCAACTTGTTAAATCTAGTAACCTATTAGAACTCTCAACCTCATTATGCAATGATTGTATCTTCTTGATTTTAGACTAGAAGACTATATAACTTATCTTTTATCTTGTTCCTTTAGTCTTACGAATAGAAAAGACAAATTAGATAAGAAGAAGGGAAAGGGAAAAGGTAAATAGAAAAAAGTAAATACCATTTCTTGTCTTTTCTCATAATTTTGTTTTTTTCTTTACTAATAATTTGAAGATAGATTAGATATGATGTATCCAAAAAAATCAGAAATCATAGGGGGATTCACCTTTGTTAGCTCTTTACAACACATAATTAACTAACCTTTGATTTTCTCTTATTATAATTATATATACAACACACACACACACACACACACACACACACACACACACACAAATATATATATAATTTGGGTGATAGATACCACTTTCATTTTCTTTGCATACTAGACTGGCCTTACATTCCTCTTATTATCAAAATATATATAAATATATATACTACTCTCAATTTTCTCAATCAATATTTTGATCTCCAAAGACTAAACTTGCTTTCTACATGCTAATTATCCCACAACCCTAATACTATAATGTTAGTATTAAAATAAATCATTATGAAAGAGAGATAAAAGCATACAGAAAATTCAAGCCAAACTTTATAAAATTCATATCATGTCTTCATTTTAAACTTTTATTGATTTATAGGTATATGTATGTATGATGTATGTAAGTGAATGTAATGGTGTTACAATTCAAATTTTGAAAAATATTTAAAAAACTGTGTGCAACACGGGTGAATTAACACTATTTACTAACAAATTTAATATATAGTCTTAGTTTGCATATCTCAGGTAAAGACCATTTTCACCTCGTAGACATAAAAAAAATGGGGCAGCACTTCCATTCTCTCGTATCACATAAGTTTCTTAAGACTATTTTTATCTAAAAATTAGTGCTAAAGACTTTAATAGCCTAGGGATTATTCCAATTTAATGAAGCTAATTATTGATATAGTCCCATATTGAGATTATATTCAACAAAAACATTTGTCATTTACATTATGTGATATACTGTCACCCTTTACTCAAAAATATGGGTTCCATATCACCACCTTCAAGTAGAGGATGCAAGTATTAATAAGAATCATATTGTCATATTTTTATAAATGTTCGATTGAAAATTTTTAAGAAAACAAATGCATAACACTACTTTTTGAATCAAGAATATTGTTTAAATATCGTCTTGAACATTTCTACAAGTCCTTTTTGACAACATATGTAGATACATATTGAATGCTTCATAAAAGATCAAGAAAAAATTAAAGATATTAATTATGTAATCCATAGAAAATCTTTTGAAAATGCTAACAATAAAGAAAGACATCATATTCATTAATAAACAAACTAATTCAAACAAAACTATTAGCCAGTGTCATTAGAATATTGATCAAATGCTTGGTGCAAATAAAAATGTGTTTTGCATTGAACAATTTAACAAATTTTAATTGATTTGTTAACTAAGTAAATTACAAGTACCAAATGCATGTGGACCAATGACTTAACCTATAGGTGTACAATCTCTTAGTTTCCTCTCCAAGCCTATAGGTGTACAAGTTAGATCAAATATTCAATTCTTATTTAGAAATCACATAAAACATCAAGTTCTTTATGGACATATGAAATTTCCAGGTTAAGATCATTATCTACAATGGCTTGATTCAAGCCCTAGTTCCTTAGGAAGCCCCTTTACACAACTACCATGGTAATATCTTACATAGTCCCAGACTTGACACCTGTGATTAGCAATCTACAAAATAAATAACATGAAGACAAACTCAAGACTCCTCTATGACATGTTTTAACATTTCATGCACATATATACACCAAATCTACTACTCTAAATGCTTTATAAAGGATTTGACAGTCATAGTACTCCCTAGTCTCATTTCATACATGACAATTTTTTAGGCAACCACATTCATACAAGACATTTTAATACTAAACTAGACCAATACGCCCATTCTCATAGGTTGGTAATTTCTTAAAATAGCTTCATGTATCATGGTCTTTATCTATTATGTGTTTAAGGCTTATACAAGGTTTTACAGTCCTAGGAGAATCATACACAACCATGCTTGCTTCATAACTCCCAACAGAGTACTACTCTTCATGTTCACAACTCTAAGGCATACGTCATAATCCACTATAGGAAACATTTCATACATTCAAGTACATGCATCAAACTCCATAAGAGATTATGAACTATTCCATAAGAAAAAAAATTGAGTCTTATTAATTTTGTAAATGTATGTCCTCCAAAAAGGTCATGATCCATTCCCTTCTGACCTTCTTCTCATCCTCTCTCATGAAAAATACCTCCTTTATTTTTTAGTCTAGGGTTTAGATACTTTTATTATACTCTCAAGTATATCACCCTAATAATACTCAATCCTATTCACGTAATATTGTTAATATAACACTATAAAAACTTTAACATATCATCCTCTCAATTTCCCAATTAAGATTAAGAAAAGAAATTTTCAAATACATTATAACCATGAGAAAATTTTGATGACCATCCCTTAAAATTCATGTAGCATCCATTTGGAGGCCTGATTGTAGTTTTGGTTTTGTAGTTTAAATCTATTTCATACAAATGAGGGTAAGGTGAAACTTTGCATATAAATTGTAATCAAATACCAAGCACAAAACCATATCCATCAACCAAGAGCTATAAAAAAACATGCATGTAAAGGATAATTCATGAAGGACATCTCTTTTATTCATCTTGCAAGCAATCAACAATCAAGTAAATGCAGCAATCAAGTAACCCATAATAATGCAAACTAGTAACTAGAAAAAACAATGACAATAACAAAGAAATACAAAAAACATTTATTCCAAGCTTTATTTTTTATTGAAAATAGAAGAAAACACACAGAAGTATAGGAAATTGTGTCACATTTTATATTACATGCTTTCATAAAATCATATATACTTTATTATAATCTAGAAATATAAAATTGTTTGATTTTGTATATCCTAATACTTTTTTGGTTTCATTTCAACCAACTAAAATATTAAAAAACTTTCACTAAACATGGTGTGTCCACTAAGAAATGCCACAACCACCCATAGTCAGGCATCATACTTGCCCACTAATCTTCTCAAACTCTGTCTTCCAAGGCTGCAGCTCTTCTTCGTAGACACTACTCATTCCATTATATTTAATGTTTAGGTCTTTCATTATGTCTCCCCTGCAATCACGGAATTATTTTTTGTACGCATTGAAATTTTTTAGGGAAACATACTTCTTTTCAAATTCCAATTTCTCACCCCTAAGTGCACGAATTTAATTTTGTAACTCATTTTTCTCCACAATGAGAGTCTCCAAGACATTGTTCTTCTCATCTATGACATTTCCAATCTATCACTGGTTTTCCTTGTAATTGCAACAATATTGGACAAAAAAATTCTTCTCCCTAGTGAGTGACCCAATTTGTACATGTGCCACTGGGAGTCTCAAATCCAGATGTTCCGCCTATGGCACATTTTGATCAAATACCATCTATGCAATAAGCTCTTCCATTTCACACATGCTTTTACCAATTTCATTTTCATCAACATCCATGGCCATCACTGAAAATATACAAGGAAATGTGAACTAAGAGATGGTGAAATATTGCATAATCCACGCATTCAAATTAAAATAATCTATGTACATCATGTAGAAGAATAAGACACAAAATCATGACTCCCCACCTCCATCATTCTCCATTGGGTTTGTAGAGTTGTTAGATCCCTCCTCATCTACCCTCTTCTTTTTTATTGACGAATGATCAATAGTCATTGTTGATCATTTGAAGTGAAGAGTGAGATTCCTAAATACATAGAGACAAAAAAATGACAGAATTGGAGGGAAAATAAACCATTCACATGATGCACCATTCCCCACGAAATATTATCACAAAAAAAGGAACATATGAACACAATCACTAAAAATATGTAATATGAAATAAATAAAAAATTAAATATGTCAACATAAGTGATTGCATCTAGAAACCATTACATGGCATCATAACATCTAATAGATTGCATCATGAAAAATAAATACATGTCATTATCTATGCATCATGTAATCATCAAAAGTGTAAGTCAACCTCATTAATTGCAAGGGATTGAACACCGCAACATTACTTATAATGTGTATAAATAAAATAATTGTTAGGAATACACTGTGTAAATGAAGCACATACAGGGTAACAGCATGTATAAGTTATCATTACACACTTATATATTAGACCATAATGTGTGACTAATTTGTATCATTAAATATAATCAAAAATACAATATTTTGTTTTATATCAAAAATACAATGTCCGAATACATATTGTAATATCCATGTTCAAGCCATGGAAAGGAAACTCCTTATGAAGGAGAAAACATGAATTTGACTAAGCAATGAGCCTAGGAATTCCTTGATATCTCATGAAGACATCTGCATTTGAAAATTTTCAATGTCAATAAAGTGGTCAAGCAATAAAAGTATGACACATAAATCAATAAAGTATGTTTTACTTCACAACATACAAAGTACCTCATAGTGCCAAGAAATATCTCACACTGCTTTCGATGTCACCTCCTTTTCATCATGATCCTAAAATGAAATTACAAGATATATAACATAATCAGATAAAAATACACAAGTGTTTATGAAATACAAAGCTAACTAAATTGATAAGCACACCTTTGATGAGTCATATACATTGGTTGCGAAGGAATCTATGCTCATATACTCCATGAACTAGAATGTATTTTTATTTAAATTGCTTTACAGTGTATCTTTCTTATTCTTTCCAGAGGGAAACCTCTCTATAAAATATGGATACATAGCCCTCTGAATTTTCACGACACAACAATTCTTGGGGTTGTTGATACCAGAAGACTGAACTATATTCAATGTGTGTAACAAATGAGCAGAGCCTCAAATATAAAGCCTGCTAAAGCCTACAGGAGGAAGGAGGATAGTTATAACTGTCCATCAAATACATAAAAAACAACAATGTATTAAAACTAAACTAATGCTAACATTCCCCCCTTATTACATTGTTCATACAAACATACGGGTAAGTGCAGGAAGTTGATGGACAAATATAGGGTCATCTGTGGACGTCATATTGCAAAAAACAGCAAAATCTCAACTTGTAGGGATTATTAGCTATACACGCACTCTAAATTAGAAAAAAATATATGAATATGAATCGTAGAATTTAGAATCTAGTTTTTAGAATACTAATTTTTTTTAAAAACGGACAAGTTTAGCTATATTAAACACTTAAAATTATATGACTTTTTTTTTTTTTTTGAAAAAACTTATAAGATTGTAGTCCGTTTGCCCACATTTTGGATGACCAAATATTGTTTTTTTTTTTTTTTCCTTTGGTGAAACATTAGATGTAGTTGTCGATCTTGGGATGGATTTTATTTCGTTTTTTTTTAGCAATATTTTTTTTTAATGATTTTTTCTGTGAAAGTGGTCTGAAAATATTTAGAAAACGGAGCGCTTTCCATTTGCCCGCCATAAATATATCAAAAAATATCGAAATCAAATATTTCTTTTTTAACGTATATAGAATTTTTCCACGCTTGGGATGGTATAAGTTTTATCATATTTTGATAATCGAAACAAAAGTTATAGTCTTAAACGTAGATATGAACATTCACGGGAAAAAATGTCTTAAAAACCTATTGTTAGTAAAAAAATATAAAATGATATTTATCTTATTCTATTCACTTTAAAAACAATATTTCTATGAAGCTAAGAGTCTCCCCTACGCGATGGCACCATTTTTGTGAAATTTTTTCAGTTTTTGAGTATGGTTCAAGTCTTTGGAAGAGCAGATTTGAGGTTTTTTTACCTTTTACACTTCATAATGACCTTCCATAGCTTTGGTCGGGGAAAAATAGAGATTTTCCGAGGCTTAGGTTTGGCAGATAGATCCACGATCATGGTTTATAAAGTGCGATTGTGGTTTATAAAGCGCGATCATGGTTTTTAAAAACTAAACCGCGAGCGCGCTTTATAAACCGCAATCGTGGTTTATAAAGCACGCTCATGGTTCATAAATCATATTTACACACATCCCAATGTCTGAATTACCATGTGATTTTTACTCTATGACCTTACTGTATAAATTCCTGCGAAATTTTTTCTTTTTTTGCATGTTTTTCTTATCACCGGAAGTAAAACATCATGGGAGACAAAAAAAGAAGTCATTAATTATAAAAACACCAAACGAATTAAAGGCCAACAAAATACAAAATGTTGAGCGAATGTGGAAACTTCGTGAATCTAGAAGAGGTTCATCTTCAATCCCAACTATTGTAAGCAATGAAGAACTAAGTAATGTTTCTACTGTCAATGTTGAAGTTGAATTATATACTCGTGGTGAAGAAGTTTTTACTGTCAATGTTGAAGAAGAATTAAATACTCATGATGTAGCAAATGTTGAAATTGAAGGAGACAATGAAAATGTGAATAAGGAAATTCATGTTGAAACTATAGACAAGCAAAATTTGACAAAAACACCTCCTAGGATTTTACGTAAGAAACCTAATTTTTTTATTGAAATTGATGAAAACATTTTGAAACCAATGTCTGACAAACTTTCTGAATGACAAATCAAAAGAAAAGCCACTGAAATTTGGGATAATCATTTTGAAATTTTAAATGATTCCCAAAGATGTCATTTTTTGGTTAGTTTGATGAAATTGATTAAAATGAGACCTACATTAAACACCTTAGGATTGACAACATCTAATATACGTGGTCAAACCTCTACAATTGTTGAAAACCTTCATGATGCATATCACACTGTTGGTGTCAAGAGACGCACTAGGGATAATAATATTGTGCATCGTGTACTTGCTACTAGTGTTGTAAGTGAATCAATTAAAAAATAACATTTGATGACGCAAACAAGTCGAATGTTGCAAGTTAATCGAAAAACTCTAATGAAAGTAATTGAAAGACGTAATATCCTTCAATCACTCAATAATGTCAATTTTTGGGTATTTTCTGCTAGAGCACTGCGTAAGGACAAAAATAATTCTGATGCTATAAGAGAAGTTGTTATTAAATTTTGGCATGGTAACACTAGAGTTTCACCTAATAAAAGAGATGTTATAAAACGGAGAGTTGGTTCGACTAATCGTGAACCATATCCAAAGCATTTCTTAGATATGACTCAAACTCAATTTTTTCGTAAGTTTGAACAAGAGAATCTGGAAATTAAAATTAGTCAACGTTTTTTTGAAATGCTGAAACCATTCTATGTGAAAATAAACCATGCTCGCACCACTTGTTGTTGTAGGCAACATGTTGAATTTGCGATGCATTATGCTAAATTTTTACGTATTCATTCTAATTTTCATTCTGAAACTATGTTATCTGAATGTGGTGTTCAAGTTCCACCAATATCTTCTAGGGATTTCATTCCTACTATATTTTTTGAAAAAGAAGTTGGACAATTTTTTTATAGTCAGGATTTTTTAGATGGAAGTTGTAGTACATGCGGTGGATTACCTAAATTGAAAAGTTACATCCATGAGCAAATTGAAGATACAATAGGACATAATTTAATTGAGTTTGATAAATATAAATCAGTTGCATACTAGTTGAAAGATGGAAAAGAGTCGAAACGGTGTGAGCTAGTTACAGAACAAATGCCCATTTTTCAATTTATGAGAAAATTTAAGGATGAAATTGTTTATGAGTATGCAAGGCATACACATAGAGCTCGATGGTTGGATGAACAATTCAAGCTATGAAAAGACACATTTCCTATTGGTACTATTGTTTCAGTGGTCGATTTTGTAGAGAATTACACATTGCAACCACAAATAGAGGTTCAATCGCAATATTACAACTCAGTACAAGCTGCCATTTTTGTGCATATAGCATTTCGACATTCTCCTGACAGTATAGAAAATGATCGAAAAATTTTAAGAGAGTACCACTTTTATATCAGTGATGATCATACTCATTCTACTGAATTTGTGCAAGGGTGTTTCCAGTTATTTTATGGAAACTTTTCTGATAGGGACATCCACTTCAAACAACATTATATATGGTCAGATAATTACACGTCTCAGTTTAAGAATACACGAATGTTTTATTAGATGAGCAGAATGCACGTCAAGATGGGTGTGCAACATATTTGGAGTTTCACTGAGGCTGGACATGGAAAAGGAGAGCATGACGATGCAGGGGCATGTATGAAAAGAGCTCTTATAAGAGAAGAGTTGAAGTACAAAGATGGTGCTAAATTAAAAGATGCAAGGAGCATAGTGGAATGGTGTACTGACAACATGGCCCGAGGTTCTCAAGAAAATTCCACATTTCACAGATATTTTTGGTTGATAGAGGAACAACATATTGTTAACTACAAGGATTGTATGACACTCACTGGGTCCAGTGATATGCACTCATTTTGTAGCTCAGACGCAACTTCATGGGCTGTATGGACAAGAAATTTGACATGTTTTTGTGCATCTTGTATCGAATTTGTCACTGCTGAGTGTGATTCACAAGAATGGGTGGAAGGATGGATTTGTAGGCCTCTAACTCCGCTTCCTAGTTATCAACCTCCACAAGCATTACGACTTATTTCTCCAGATGAAGTTACAACATCTAAGGACTTTGATGAAATTTCAATTTTGGTGCGACAAGGTATTTATGGTTATTTATTTAATTTTTGTATTGAGTTATGACCATTGAAATTTTAATATGTAATTTAAATTTGAGTTGTTCAACCTTGGTTATTTTTTTATAGGACATGTGTTTGCAGTAATTGCGACAGAAGACAATGAAGAAGGAACAGACTATTTCTTATGTCATTGCATCGAGGAAAGAAAGAAGTTGACTTCTCCTATTATAGATGGTGAAGATATTGAGTATCCTAAAGGGTCAGTGGTAGTTACTAAAACTTGGCTTCGACGGTATCAATTAAAAAATCCTTTGTTTGGGTGTTTGAAGACGTTGAGACACACAGGAAAATACTCTTATATTCACATCTAGTTCTAGCGACAAATATTTAGCTGTATAGATATCGAGGAAGGCCTAATAAAAATATTCTTTAGAAGGTTTGAGAGTCATATCATGAAGCAATCTTGTCTGCTATTCAGAGTAGATCCGATCCTGATGGTTCATTGGAATGAATTTACAATGCTTGAATGTCTGGTATATATAATTTCTTTTCAATATATATATATAAATTTTTTAGTTTAAAGATCTAGATTTAAGTTTGAATATATTTTATTTTAAATTTGTGTATTTTGTACATATATAGATCTAGTATATGGTTTTGATTTGAAACTTAAATTTCTTTGACTAACACTTTTATGTTTAGGTTAATGGTGCCAGAAAAGCTTCCACCTTCACGTAGTTGGCACTGTTAGTAGAGAATTTTAAATTCTCGAAGCTAAGAGAAGCTTTCATTGTTTGAAAAAGTTGTAAATTTTGAAAATGTTGTAAATTTTGAAAATGTTGTAAATTTTGAAAAAGTTGTAAATTTTGAAAATGTTGTAAATTTTCAAAATGTTGTAAATTTTGAAAAAGTTGTAAATTTCGAAAAAGTTGTAAATTTTGAAAAAGTTGTAAATTTTGAAAAAGTTGTAAATTTTGAAAAAGTTGTAAATTTTGAAAATGTTGTAAATTTTGAAAACGACTCCTCCTGTAGTGTTTACAAGACCATACCTACACATGTGCACCGAAATGAGAAGTAAAAAACCTAGAAACGTTATTATAGAGGGTCTCTTCACCGAGGTTTCAGATCAGACGAGGCCTCTCTAGGTGCCACGGAGTTCGAGTAGTCACCCGTCGAAGTTGAACGGTATTTTGGTCTTAGGGAGCTCTTAAGGGACTTTGCCCAAATGAAGTAGCCCAGAAGCAACGAACCTTTCACGCACCAAAACAACACCTCCTCTACCATTCACTTAGCAACCTAGACGTGCCAGTACAGTCGGTTCGGTGCCACGACCCATCGTTTGAAAAATATATCGTAAAAGCACAATAAAATGTCCCACTTTTTGGTATGTTTTGTTCCATTATAAACATGAATTATCAGTTTCATTGATTTTCTAAAGGTAATAGCCATAAAACCGTACACATTCATGAAATTCCACAAACTAATGAAATGTTGTGTTTAGAGTGTAGAATACATGTAAAATTTTTTTTTAAAAAAATTGCCAAAAAAATGGTCTTTTTCTTAATTTTATTCATACATTGATTTTTATGTTCTAAAGAGGAATGACTGTCCCCGGGTGGTTTTCTTGAATGAAAATTTATTTTTTCACCATGAAATTTTATATATATGTTCAATATTTGAATTTTGAGGTGCTATCAAATTTTCATATTTTTTGGACTTATATTTTTTTTAATTAATTATTTAGTAAAAATATTTTCAAATAAATGGCGTACAAATGTTTATGCCAATAACTTTTAAGATTTATACCAAAATTGAATTTTTTTTTCACAAGTAAGAAGAAGACTTCAATAAATAGTAATTTTAATTTTTTCAATTTTTTTTTTCAATTTTTTGCTATTTTTCAAATTGGGTTGATTGTGTACGATCGATTGTCCTAAAATACCATATGTTAGCAAAATATAAAAAATAAATAGTAAAACACATTTTTAAAAAATGAAAATTATATTTTTAGAAAGCTAATAAAATTCTATATTTTGTGTTAAAATTTTGTAATTTTATTCATTTGTTAACCCTAATTACGTGGCACCTAAGTGGCACATTTTGGCATAAAATTATCCTCCAAATGAATTTGGCGCCAAAATGTGCCACGTAGGTGCCACATAAGGGGGTTCGCGTGAACCCCCCTTCGCGCGAACCCCCCTAAACCCTAAATCTATCGCCCAAAACTATATATATATATATAACTCTTTACCACCAAAATTATTTGAATTCGTGGTGTTCACGCGAATGGGTGTTCGCGCGAATCCCCATTCGCACGAACTAGTTTCTTTGTCCTACGTGGCAGTTCAGGAAAAGGGGGTTCATATGAAAGGGGTGTTCACGTGAACACCCTCGATTTTCGATCCCGCCCAACTTCTTACTCGCATTTTTGGGACACAAAGTGGGACACAACATTGTACTAGATTATTATTATAATGTTTCACGTGTATGTTGTACATGTATTAATATTTTTCTCTTTTATACATAGGAGCTTGGCGGGTCATCATCTGCTCAGGGAACTGAGGCTACTGGCACACCTCACATGAGTTTTACGCAGGTTAGTAAATCTCTTTACACTTTGTTTCTAATTATTGGAAGTTCATGTGGATTACATGCTTTGGACCTCTGTCATGTAGATTTTAATATTGATTTGTACATGTTTTTTGTATAGCTTATGACTGCTAGAGAGAATCCTCCATATATGCAGACTATGGACGCTGCTGTAGATACTGCCATAGCATTTGTAGATCCACTAACTAAGGTACAATTTTTTAAATTTGTTAAATTTTGGAGGTTCATTATTTCTTATTAAACTTAAATCTACAATATCAAATTTTGTAGGTATATGTGAAATATTTAATTTGAAAATTAATTATTTGTATGTAGCTTACCCCTCGTGAGTGTATTGTTGTCCCTGCGATGCGCCAACAACAAATTGATAGGGATCATGACATTGCGGTAAGATTTCACATGCATTTTAACTAAATTGTACAAGTTTCTAAATTTTGAATGTATTTTAAAATTTTGGGTGTTAAAAACTTGTTTATGAATGTGCAGGTTAGGTTACAGGCATGCTTAGAGACACCTAGGACCACACGGATGAAATCCGTAGTGGCATCTCCCTCAACTACATCCCTAGGTCATGGATGTGCTACTTCTAGTAGGGTGAAGAGAGGGAAGATGTTTCATGAGTAGATTTATAGTCCACCTGGATGTACATATGTGGTCATGAGTAGATTTATAGTCCACTTGTATATATATAGGCTTTTGCGACTGCATGTGGTCCCATATGTATATTTTGACACGTGCTTAGTTTGAGATGTACACATACATTATGAACTTATACATATATATTTTCAGAGACGTGTGTATGGAGCACACTTTGTTTGATTCTTATATATATATCCATGTGTGTTGGTTTTCATATTTATGACTTTTTCAGTTCTTCTTTAACAAGTAGTGTAATGTTGGGATGCATATTTCTTAACTTTTGTTGGATCAAAATTCTAGCTGGTGTCTTTTCCAATTATTCTATTAAGTTGTATTGGACTTGTTGCGGAATAGGTAGGGGATAAATGGTATTACCAAACTAGAATGTCTTGTATCCACATCACAACTTTTCTCTAAGATCCTAATGGTATTTACTTGTTCATTAGATGAATGGACGCATCCTATAAAGGATTAAAATTGTTTATCATTTTTTGGATAGATGTAGGTAGTATTCTGATACTCATTACAAGCTTGTCCATGATTTGAATTTTTTTTCTTTTTATCTCCATGGTTAGGATATATGGTTATTTGAATATACCCATCTTCTCGTTAGGACCATGTCTAAATTATTTGCAATTTTTTGTAGCATCATATCTTTATCAAATGGGTAAGGAAATATATTTTTGTATAGATATTTTCTATTGTATCCTACATTTCTTTCTTGTAAAGTGGTTAGCGTATTCTTCATTGAATACAACTCAAGTGTTGAATCATTTTTTCCTTTGTGGGTGATATAGATAAGTGTATATAGAAAATCAATAAATATTATAAATTAACATGCATTCTTATTATTACTTGCTTATATAATTGTTGCATGAAAACCATAGACAGTTAAATAAAAAGGCTCTAAAATCAAATCTCACCTGATGACTAAATGCGTATTTCAAAACATAAAACAATATATTTAAATGTGTATATTGAATGTGTGAATGCATAGTCTAAGATGAAAAAATTAGATCATTATATGTTATGTAAGCTCAATCATTCTACTCTAAACTTGTACGTAATAGTTCAATGTGCATGCATGAAAACACCATGTTTTATGAAATTTACTACAATATTCTAGTTGAGATCATGGCGAATGGAAGGTTAAATAAGAACATGCTTAGCAATAACTCAATGTGGACTAGAAATAATAGAGCTCGTGGTGATTGGAAGGCTAAATAAGAATATGCACATCAATAACTCAATGTAGACTTAAGATATGTTTGTAATCCTATTGATGTTCTTGAAACTTACGTTTGAAACACGCCCAACCGCAGTAGCCAACATGTCAACGCCAAATGTTTCCTTCACCGGCTTTTGCTATTTAAAATAAAATAAAAAATTAGTTTTTTACATGTATGTACATGACGTATAATCAAATATATATATATATCAAACATGTGAATTAAACTATTGTATGTATATATATATAATTTAAATTTATTTGAAATTTACCTGTGAAAGACCAATATCAGTGGCACCAGTTCAAAAAACATTCCCCAGCATCTCATCTATAAAAAAGAAATCATGTGAACCAGCAAATGATGTCTTGCCTACAGTGCATATGGCACCACATGATCCACAGTGGTGTGGTGCACTAGAACTGGCGCCTCCACCAACATCACCAGATGCAATCTGGTCACTATGTTGGGTGAGAGTGTCAGTGAGCTCCCTCAATGCATGTAATGTATCAATCTCCACAACATCCTTCACTGTAGGAGGGATAACTGAAGGCAGTGGGGGTTTTGGGGCATGGGGGATCCTAGGCTGACCTATGCGTGCACTAGGTCTTCTCTGTGCAGAGCCACCTCCTCGACCAAAAAGTTAGAAAAGTCAAAATAATTCGGGACCTCATTGAGCATGAAATCACAATATAATTTCTTCAAAAAATAAAGAGGAACCTCATTGTTGTTGCATGGTGGATAATCAATAACCATCCACCATTGGTCCCAAAAAAAAAATTTGATTATGTCATCATGGCACCAATAGATTGGGAACCATTTGCAAGTAACTGCACAGGGGGCATTGGTTCTAGGGTCGGTAAATAATGCACAAATGAGGTCTTTTCCAATTTTTTTGTCTTTGATGGCCACATGGGATAGTTTATCTGTATACCACCACCTACAGTCACTTCTAAAGGTGTTCCATCTATGTATTTGGTTGGTTGCAGACTCGAATTTTCCAATCAATGTTTGCAATGTATTGGCTAAAGTCATGCGGGATGGATTTGTAGCATGGTTTTGTCTTATAGTTTGAATTAGGTTCTCAATGACAATTTTATTTTCTTGGATTCTTCCAATGATATTATCTTGCGTTACTGTTGTCTCAGTGGGGACAGAAGGAGCCACAGGAGGCGAATCTATGTTTGAAGGAGGGTTTTAAGGAATGTTCGGAGGGTTTTGAGGAATGTTCATTGGGGTTTTGAGGAATGTTTTAACGGTTTGCATGATTTTGAGCTTGCCGACCAACTGATAAAACAAGAAAATTGTATACATAAACAAACATTTCAAAAAACCCATGAAAATGCAAAAAAAAAAACCTAAAATGCAAAAAAAAAATCTAAAATGCAAAAAAATGATTACAATCGGGGACTTACCTCCTCATCTTGGCAGCATGGTTGAATCTATTGCTATCTAGAAGTCTGATGAGAAATTTTGAGGTGGTATTGAAAGTGTGAGTGAAAAATGTTTAGGAAAAATCATGGTTTGAAATGAAAAATGAGGAAAATAAGGAGTTGCAGGACTGCTAATTTTTGTCTCAGAGTTCCTCGATCGCAGTTTATAACTGCGCTCATGGTTCTAAGCCACGATCGTGGTTTTAGGTTTGGTAATTACCGAACCTAGAATTCAGGAACCGCGATTGTGGTATGTAAACCGCGATCGTGGTTCCTTTATTTCAGGTTTTTATGTCCACGGAATTGTCCACCAACTTCATGCACTTACCCATACATTTCCTGATACTTTATGTCCCCCCCCCCCCTTAATGAGAACACCGCAAAGAGGGTCTTCACACAAGCATGTGCCTACACGGTCTCAATACACATGGTTTTTCTAATATTGACCATAAACCTAGAGGGATAGGAGCTCTTTATGACTGTTCACCTCGGTGGTTTTACAGGATTACCATGAACCAAGAGGATGATACCTCAATGGTTTTACAGGTTTACCACGAACCAAGAGGATTTTACCTCAGTGGTTTTACAGGTTTACCATGAACCTAGTGCAAGTACCATGCATTTCTTTCAGTTCTTTTCTGTTCCCTATGACGCTTTTCAATTTAGGAGGTCCCAAACAGGAAACTATGCAATATCTGCACTTTATTGAAAAACAACAGAACAACCAACACAAAACTGAAATAAACAAACCAAAATTGAGGAATTGGTCCTCAATACCTTATTCGCCACAATATCTGTCAGCGGCCTCAACGCTTGTGGCTTACAAGAGGTCACTGGATTTCCTCCAGCCTCCATTTTCCTCTATCCTCCTGTAAGTTACTACTTAGTTAGCAGATAAGTCTTTGAATCTCATTATGTTCTAATTGATTTGAACAATCTCCACACATATCTGATCTCCTATATGCTTCAGAAATGTCCATTTTTCTTGCCAATTTCTTCCTTGCCTCCTCTGAAAAATTTGTTATGAGATGTTGTGAAGCTCCTCCATTCTGATCAATTTTATCAAATAATTATAGGTACCGTGAGAAACACCTCACCTTACCATGCTTATTTCTCCATTTTCAGACATTAGCAGGAACAATACAACGATCATAAGACTTTTGATCAAAATAAATTGTAACAAGATGATTCAAAAACACACCAAGTTCTTCCCCAACACGAAATCTCTCTAGGAAAAAATCAATCATAGAGTTTGGTATTGTGCACACCTCATTTAATGTAGTTATTATAATTTTCTTATTAACCATAGAAGCCTTTTTTTTCTTGACTTCCTATTACTGCACTTTCCATAGACGATAGGCACCTCATTCTAAAAAAACACTCCAAATAACTACTTTTTATTATGCAGGCGGATCAACAATTTCAGAGAAAGAGATACTTTCTAGGGTTGCTAATGATTTTACTCCTTCAACAACATCATATTTTTCATGATAACCCTTGAACGTGAAGGATGAGATGGAGTCTTTGGTCACCTTTATATATAAAGTGGAGAGATGAAAGTGTATATATTAATCAGAACATGCCAATAATGGAAACGATCCGCTCATGTCACTTTTACTGTTACATACACCTGTATCAAGAGTATTCCTCCAAATAGTCTATGATCTGATTTACCACACTTGTCAAGTGTTTATTACTGCCATGGATGTGTTGATAAGTTGAGTTACAAGAGCATTAAATAATTCTAGGAATGCAAGACTGACACGCCTTATCGGCTCTGATTTTAATGCCTCGCAAAACTCTACAATGCAGGAGCCAAAATCTTTTGGTTTCTTTCACACGTTTCCTTCACATGCTCTAACTTAGTGAAGGATGGTCACTATGGACTTCCAGAAAAACACCAAAGGAGAATCCTATGCTCCAACAAAACGCAAAACCAAAACAGTACAACTTCCAAATGAGATTTACATGTAGGAAGGGAAGCGGAGTTTTCCAGCAAATCTTCAACAGTCCAAAAAACTAATGAAATACAAACCTTTCTCACTCCCACACTCCCACTTCCACGCTCTGATACCAATGATAGTAGAAGACAAAATTATATTCAATGTGTATAACAAATGAGCAAAGCTTCAAATATAAAGCCTGCTAAAGCCTGCGGGAGGAAGGAGGACAATTATAATTGTCCATCAAATACATAACAAACAACAATGTATTAAAACTAAACTAATGCTAATAGTTGTCTCACCCTGGAAAATGTATCCCCACTCAATAGAGACAATGCGTCCTTTGGAAACTATATAACCATCGACGTACAACCAAACATTGTTATCAGCATAAAAATAATATGTGTATGTGGATTGAAAAAAATAATTGTTGTTAGATTCCAGTGCATATGAACTATCATCATCATTTACAATGTCATCAGTCAACTCTACAATGATCACTGGTTGTGGTGCTTCATGCACAACATTCCCCTACATAGGAACGATAACCAATATTAAAATCGTGTAAGTTCTAATTAGAAGTAAAATCATAATATGCATGGGAAAATTAATTAAGATTGCTTACCTGAAGCATCTCATCCCCACTTTTTTACCATGACAACCCTTATTCCCTTTCCATGAAAGGTACTCCTTCAATGTGAGGTTGTCTTCCTCGCTACAATGGATGTTTGGATGGGGTATATCAATTTCTAATAAGTCTTTCTACAGATAAAATTAATTTAGTCATTAAAAACCACCTTATATTTAAGGATATGTAAGAAAATCAATATTTTGCATCTCACTTGATGTTCATAGTTGCCGATACCACCTCCTTCCACCCTCCTCCTTTCTTCCTCCATTTTCCGGCAATATGCTCACCTCTTTATTGCCAGTTCCCTTCTCTGGAAAATATTTTGAGGTGAGTCATATGCATGCATCTATTGATTGATAACCTTTAAAGTTTTCTTACTCATTTTAGAAACTTCTGAGACGTTTCCTTTGGCCATCAATGTTTCTTCTAACATATGCCTCTTGTTAAAACTTTGATTTTTTACAAGCCGGTTTATTGATGTCTATTGTGTTTACTTCAATGTGTAGGCCCTTCCTCTTGGCTTTCTTTTCCCACTACCTGGATGACCAGTAGGTCTCCTTGGAATTAGAATTCTACCATGAATCTTATGTCAGTGAGCGTTGAGCCTGTCTAGTGACCTAAACGGATAGCTACCATCATCAGAAAATTTGGTGCATGGGTAAAGCAAATAGTTGTGTGTATCTCGTTTACTAGTACCCATGTCAACAATCTTGTACTCACCAAAAAAAATTCATCAAAGAAGGAATCACATGGTTATAATCCTTACAAATTTTATTAAATCAACTAGAATACACAATCATCATTGAAAATATCAAAGTGTGCTTACCGGCTTTGGTACCTCCTCCTCAAGATCGGAATGCAAGGAATGTGGAATCCAATCAACATCATATTCATCATCCATGTCAACATCAACATTATTAGCAATATTTTTAACGTATTCCTCATCCTTGTCTTCATCTTGACCAGCATTACCACCCTCCTCAGCCTTTTTTGGCTCTTCCACATCCTACCAAAGTGGTCATCAAATACATGAAAACAAAAAACAAATATAAAACAAATTAAAAACAATGATTTTTGTTGAAGTTTACTTGTGTTTCCCCCTCATTTACCGTGTTTGGGAAATAATCAAACACCCACCCACATTTCTATATGGGATGTCGATAAATTAATGGTGGTGGCGTAGAGCATTGTTTATCCTAAAACGATCAATATAAGAAATCACAAGTAGTTTGTAGACACATTCTAAATATTATATAAAAATATTAGTAATATATTGAGTTTAGAAGTAAATGTATCTTGTGTGAAGGTGAAGGATTAAGACCTATGTGGATTAAATATTAAGACACCTAGAAATGGTGATCTAAATATGACAGAGTTTTGAAATAAGGATAGACGAATTATAATTTTTTTCATAAAGGAAAAAAAAAGATACATTTTCTACAATCCATTAAGGTGAGTTTTTAATCACTAATTAGCTTTCTAGAGGTTTGAATCAGGGGAATACATGATCAAGAACTAAAGCAAATGGAAATTATCTTTAATATTTCTATAAGGATTGTATTTTTATTGAAATGGGAGCTTTTGAGTAATCTTATGGTTTGATCATGTTGTGAGAGGCTTGAAATGGTATGATGATTCCATATAAGTGATTTATGTGGTTAGGAACCTAGGAAAAGTCACCATGGTTACAAATCTATGGAGTCACCATAGGGATCAAACTCAGTCAAGTCACGTTTCCATATTCCTCGACCTGATATGATGACAGTCATGAATAGACTAGTGTGAAAATGAATCTAAGAATTCTAAGGAATAATAACTTATATTAAACTTATGGAATAAATTTAATGAAGTGTTAGAAAGGAATTTAGAACCATTTAAAGAGAGGACATCCTGGAATGTATTGTCACAGTCAATGATATGGACCTTAAAGAAGAGCACAGAAATGATGTGATAAGAATCTTGAAGGGAATACAAGAGTGTTCAAGGTGGTATCCAAGAGGTGTAGCAGAATGATGGAATGTTGAATGTGAAAAAAAAATGTAAAGAGTCAAAGCAAAGAAGTAGAAACAGAGTACAAGGACTTATTAGCTCTAGACAAGACTCAAAAAGCATAGCTCATGTTATCATAGGACTGATTAGTGCTAGAGAACAAGACTCAAGAATCATAGGAATGATTAGTGTTATTATAGTGTGATGAGAGTGAGAAACATGAAAAAGGTCAAATAAAAGTTCAAGTTCCATTTTGATATGGTGAGATACTTCTAAGAAGCCAAGAAGGCCAAAGGTTGGAAAATGGGAAAGATAGTGACGGGGAGTTTAATCAGTGTTGACAAAGTCCAACAATAACATTACCTATCTAGAACCAATGTGAATCCCATCCCCACTGGTGGATGCACATTTTGATAGCCTCTTATGACCTTGGTTACGTTGATGAACATGTCAAAACTTAGGGCATGCACATAACGATGATTGGCTACCAATTTCATTCTCCTATATGAATTGAAAAAAAACATTAGTAGAAAAAAAATTGAATCCATCTATGAAATTAATATTTCTTATAATGTGATCCGAATCGGCAAATATTTCTTCTAAGACTCCTTCTGGGTCATCCATCATAAATCTGAAAAAGAAAAACATGTTACTAGTAGCAAGAAAAGCATGTTCTTGGTGTTTTATGTGTAGCAAATGCAGATGAATCTCCTAGATTTGAAAGTCCCTGATTTTGTCATTTGATAGCTTGTTCAGCTAATGGAAAAACATCAAGTTCCTACTTTTTTATGTAAATGAATGTGAAAATACTAGGCAAGGCAGTTACCTTTATTTTTCATGGTAGGGTGGAGATGTAAGATACCTTTGGATGTGTTTCATGTTTGAACATTATGATTTTTGGTTAGAATTGAACTTTAGCTTAAGCAAAAGGACCTTGTAGAAAATTCCATGATAGATCTAGATAAAAATGTAGGTTAGGAAGATAGACATCCTTTTGTAGTATGCTTCTCTATAGTCTATTATGAGATAAGTCAAGAAGCTCCAAATTCTTTCAATCCCCTAAATTGGAAGGTATGGCTCATGATAAACGATTTTGTTGAAGATAAATCCTTCTTAGTTGTGGGAGGTGACAAAGATAAACTGAAATTTTTATAGAAAACAAAGATAAATTCATATTTCAAATTGAAATGCAAGTAGCTCAGGGGCAGCAAGGTATTGCTGGATAGTTTCAAGGCACAATAATTCTCACATTCACAATATAATATATGTACACTAATTTTTATAACATACCTATAATGTATGTACAAGCCAAAAAAAAATAGAATCATTGAACTAAACTGAAAGTATACTAATCGGTTTATGTGGGTTCATTTGGATGGTCATTGGTACTACAAATTTATTTATTCCAAATTGTGTGACATGGGATAAAATCCTAACGAATCCGCCATGTTTTTTTGAAATTCCATCAAACCAAGAAAAAAAATTGTCTTTCTATGCAAGAATCTTCCAATACACATAATTATTTAAAAATTGTAGGATTCAATTAACAACAAAAACACAAAATCAATTATTTTCATTGATGAAGTCATGTAAGAATTTTAGGGGGCATCTTTCACATTCTAATTGGCTTGGTCTACCTGCTTTGTATTTTATTTGAGATCTATTAAAGTACATAGATTTCATATCCCAAATATGCTCTTGTGTCACTTGTTATTTCAGAGAACATAATAAAGGAGATAAAGAAATCCTCATATAATTAACATAGGAAATGCTATTAAACTCAAACTAATCTTCAAGTAACATAGAATATAAGGAGTGAAAAATAGAATGATGTAATATTCAAACCAATGCTTTAAAAATTGTATTTTCTAGTATATATATATTCAAGGCCAACCCAAATTGATTGCAATATGAAGCCATGGATCATTAATTATAGAAAAATCGGTTGTAAACAACATGAGAAAACAAATCAATAATTATAGACAAATATGTTGTAAATTGAATGTTGATAACAAAACAGTTTACTACTGTTTTCATTTTTTAATTTTCAATAATTTTTCTGTTCCCTTAGAGAATCTTAAGTTCTAGCATTTTGATTACATCATATCGAATATTCCCTTTGAGAATATGGTGTAGGCGAATAGTTATGGTCATGTTCATTTCCAAGTTTGATGAAACAATATATAAAATAAATAGAAACCCATCACATAAATTAGGGCCTCGCATACTTAATTAGTGTATTTTCATAAATAAAATGATGAACAAGAAACAAAAATCTAACAAATGCATATAATTGTACCTGAAATCAATCTAAAAAATATGTTTCAATATAAAAAAAATGCATATAACTATGCCTAAAATCATTATATAACATCATGTAAAAATAAAATATGTTTGCAAGCACACAATATTGAGATATTTTTTATTGATATTGTGTTTGAAGAAACAAGATATATGTAGAAGGCAATGCCTGGTCAGTGAGTTTGAAGTACATTCTAGCATGTAACTCTCCGACACTCCTAATAATACCATAATTCCATGATTTCTTCATACAAGGACTTGTTCCCAAACACCATTACTGGCCTACAAGATCAGATAAGAAGAGTAAAGCATCAATTTTGTTGTCAAGTGGGGAAATAACCACACAGAAGAGGTGAGTATCATTCTTTCTAGTTGTTTTACAACTTGAATTTTTGTGTAGAACATATTATCCTCCTTTTGCTTGTTTCAGAACAATTTTAAACATTTGTGTGTTTGCAGGAAATGGAAATTGGTAAGGATGGGAGTGATTTCATTCTAAATGATTTGAAGATGAATTATGTTAATGACTACATGCTCATTGCTTTAAGGGAGTATGCCAAGCTACTGAAATATAAGCCTACTAACACCAAAAGGGCAGTAGAGTATTTTTTAGAGAGATTATTGTGCTTTGAAAATGATACAGAGAAAATGTATATGAAGGAATCAATGGTCATGGGTTCGAGTCCTTTGCCCCCATGTAAATAGGTCAAATGCAGAAAAACATAGGTAAATGTTAGATGTCAATTCAATGATACTAAAATTCATTCTCTATTCCAATATTTACAAATTATGGATTTTCGGCACCTTTTTGAAGCTAATTGTAGGTACAGTATTTTTTTTTTTAAGAAATATGTGAAACTTCCAATCCATGATTAAAAAGAAGGCTTTTGGGAAATAATTGTGAAAAATATTATTTGAATTGATGTTTCAAACCACTCAAGTGGTCCATCATCAAGATTTACAACATTTTTTGGAGTCCACTGTAGTTAAATATATATATATATATATATATATATATATATATATATATATATATATATATATATATATATATATATATATATTGGTTTGTGAGTTTAGGATAAGGATTGGATATAAACTTCATTGTTTGATTAAAGATACTTTTATGTCCCTCGGCTTTGTTTGCTAGCATTATCACTTGGGGGTATTTTTCTTATTGTTGCTCTCTGCTAGCCAAAACTTTTGTTTATGGAATTTGATTGTGCGGGAAAAAACTGTGAAGTATGATACTATTGTCTTACCATATGGCTGACAACATTAATGTAGGTTTAGGTACCCTGATGTATTCCAAATCAAAGCAAAGATGGTTTATACCACCACTAAGGACAGACTACAAAGGGAGCTTGATGGTATTCATTATGAGGTTCAAACCACTGATGCCACTGATATGGATATCGATATGATTAAAGATCGTGCAAATTTGATTGGAGCCATCTATTTATGCCTTAAGATAGTAGAAGGTGTGAACAACATGTTGTTGCTTCTCACTATAGTGTCGTCTGTTTGTAGTATTTGATGATAGAATCAACTCTAATTTGCACTAATTAAACTATGTGACTTCTTATGTGATGCAAAGAAAATATTTACAATTTCAATATTCTTATTTGGGAATAGATGGAAATGTTGGATTAAATTTGGTGCTCAATACAATCTTTATATGGGTGTGTTTCGAATTTGCAAAGCATAGAAACTGTGATTGTCTATAGGCCATTATTTGCTCCCATAGTATAGCCTTGTTATAAGGGTTGTAGGGTTTTTACTTGCTACTAAATTATATAAATATATATTTTCTTATTAAAGGCCAGTGTTATTTAGAAATATTATCATTTCAGTTCTGATTATGCTGCTCACTACTAGACAAAATATCAAATACCCGAAATCGGGTTTTTTTGCTTTGTATGGATGTTCGTTTTCAGAATTTTAATTGCACAAAATATATATGGTTTATAAATTGCTCAAAATATATTTGGTTTACAAACCAAATGCTTGGTAGGGAAATGGCAACTGGAAACAAGACTAACGAAAGATGAAATATTGAAATTCTCAAAGAGTGGATCATTGTTTTCAAATACAGTGTGTGATAGGGAAAAGGCACACAAAAACTAAACCAACAAGAATTAAAATGTTGATGTCCTCAATGAACAAAACCATGTTAATTGAGCTAGTAGAACAAGGAGCCTTCAAATGTCTCCTGAAGCTTGTAAGAATTAGCAGCAATAAAAGAAACAAGACTACCAAAAATTGGAGTTTTGATGTTCTCAATAAATAAAATAAAGAGAAGTATTCTCGCCATTTCCCAATAACCTATTGAGTGGTACAGGAAAGGCTCATGGAATCAAAACTAATGAAAACTGGAAATTTGACGTCCTTTATCAATAAAACCATGTGCTTTGAACAAATAGAGCAAGGAACACTTCAAAAAAAATAGCAATATCCAAGGCGTAGCCGGGAAGGGAAATGATGTCCTCTATGAATAAAACCATGTGCTTCGAACAAATAGAACAAGGAACACTTCAAAAAAAGTAACAATATCCGGAAAGGGCAAGTTCCATGCAAACTTAAATAACAGGGAGCAACGCAACCCTGTAGATATTATTAATTGACGTGAGTAAATTTTTTTGTTTGGCATGGGTATGCAAGTATATTTTTGTAATAATGTCATACGTGAGGTAGATGTTCATTAGATTGTCAAATAAAATTATTGGAAAAGAATTTCCAGTGGAAATAAATGGCTAGATGATGTATTACAAAATGCTCAGGATGTATTTTCTAGGAAATATGGGAGTCATCCGGTATATTTACTTTCCTTGGTTCATGCAAGTCGCCATATTTTTGGTTTGACGGGAATGAACTCTAAATTTGACTACAATAAATATATGGATTTCTAAAGGCATTTCCAAATGAGATGGAATATGGTAAAATATAGAATATGGACTGAGCTTAGTTTAAGTAATTGCTAAGATAATCTATGATCACTTTCTTATTTTCTGAGATTTTTATCAACGATGTCTAAAAGAGGTAGATGTTGGTAGTCCTTGAAAAATTAAAAAAGGTATACTGTATCCCGGGAAATGGATAGGAGAAAATGGCAGAATCCTTGCAACTACATAGTTTTGGGCCTTGGCCTGTTAGCAGGAATGTTAAACATTCATGCAGCATTTCCCTGTTGGGATGCATTTCAAGTATCAATGACTCGATCATTCGCATTTCTTGTTATAGCATATGTAAAACGTTGCAGTGTTAGCATATCAAACATGTTCTCCTCATTGACTGAACTAGGTGGTTGATTTCCAATCGGAACACAAGGTTCAATACAGAAGACATTGCTTGCCCCAATATAACAAATTAGTATATCACCATTTTAAGACCATCAATAGGAAATAGAAGGATGCATCCATTGCAAAGGACTTTGAGTCTCGAATTAATTATTATGAACAATATACTTTTTGAGAAGAGCATCTTCATTAGACAAATTATGAAGCAAATGATTATATATATTTAAAAAAACCTGCTTTATCCTTTGAGACTCTAGTAAGTTGTATTTCATTTCATCGGCCCAGGTCATGGCTTGGAGGAGGTCATTCACTCTCGATCTCTTAACAAACAAGCATTTGCTGACATTGGCCTCAATGCAGTGAGAATTCTTCAATACATCCGATAAAATCTTGCAATGAATACCCTCACAAGATATCTATCATCCTTTGTAATGATGGTAAATTGAGTTTAAAAGGCATGTACTTCTTCAGTGGGTTCGAATCTATTTATTAACCTTTCATGCACAAGCAGCGCATCTTTTATTGCATTCAAATTCCAAATCAACTTGGAAAACAAAATCAAACACGTAAGATCAGAAACATGCACATTATTAAGATGCTTCAGTTCTTGAAGAACTTTTCATCAAAAACATCAATACTTAATGATTTTAGTTACTACGAAGCTTAATAAATAGAACTGAACAATAATTTACCAATATAACAAACACAGTAGCAGAAACAACTTATTGTCTGAGTCGGTTTTTCTGATTTCTTGGTGTTTGTGCCTAGCAACCAGCTGCAGATTGCAATATGTACAAGATTTATAGTTTAAAAACTTCAGAACTTTCAATGCCAGCATATAGTGTGAATGGTGTTAGTAAGCTTTTAAAATGAAATGATGTAAGGCAAGTTGAACTACCTGTTATGAAAATATAGACATAAATTCTGTCAATAAGCATACAAACAAAATTGGCATTGAGACTAAAAGAAAACTGAAATATAAAATAATTGTAGTTTGAAATCACCATTTCCCCTCCCAACTTATAATGACAAAGACGACACTAAAAGCACTGATTCATGAGTAAGACATCTATTCAAGCTCAATGATTATTTAATGAGTGACAACAATTAGCAGAATATACTATTAGAAGTATTGAATATTATATAAAAGGGCATAGGAGAAAGATTCATGTGCAAAAGTACGTAAACTGTTCAAGTGGTAGCATAAAACACATTCTCCTCCTACTTTCCTCCTCCTTGACTGAACTTGGTAGTGAGTTCTGGAGTTCTTTGCATTTCTGATTATGGCTCGCCGTTGTTAGAAATATGCATGTGCAATGCATGATTAATTCCTCCCGTAGCTTTTTAGGAGAAATAAATTTAGATTTAGTTTACTTTAGTTAACTGCAGCTTTGTCCTATTATTAGGAAGTCAATTTAAATAAAATAAATCTACTTTATTGCATGCACAGCATGCGCTGTTTTAAAGCACAGTTCAGATTTAGAGTGCTTTGTTTTTAGAGTTGTATGTGGTTATTTATTAGCAGCAATTGTAGTTGTTTTGTATGGTGTATTGAAAGTACATAGCTGCACGCACAGCTTGAATGTAATGATTCGAAGATCTAAGTATGAAGATTTAATTAATGGAGAACGTACAGCAGTGTTGGTTTGATGTTTAATCTGTTATTTACATATTATTTTATTTTTATTTTTATTTTCTTTATGTTGTTCGATGTATAAGACTATAGAGATTTTCTACAAATTGGTATCAGAGAAGGATATTCCAGCGAGTTATTAAATCGGTAGCAAGCTATGGCTTCTACATCCAGTATGAAGACACAATAGTTTAATTGAAATAACTACAAGTATTGGTCATTGACCATGAAGGTGCTTTTCAGATCTTAGGACGTATGGGAGATTGTTGAGTATGGGTACACAGAGCCAGCAGATACAACAACGTATACTGCACTTTCATAAGAACAAAAAGATATTTTGGAGTTATGGAAGAAAGACGGCAAAGCTCTTTTCTTCATTCATCAGGAGATGCATGAAAGAATTCTTCCCAGAGTGGCAGCATCCAATTAAGAAAATACTGCATGGGACACACTTCAAGTTGCATATCAAGGTAAGGAGAAAGTAAAAACCGCCAAGCTATAGTTACTTTGTAGAGATTTTGAGAATTTTTTAATGAAAGATTCAGATTCCATAGAATTGTTCTTTAATTATGTGGCTGGCTAATTCAATCAAATAAAATATCATGGTGAGACTCTTGAAGACAGGAGAATTATTGAAAAGTTGCTTAGAATTTTTCCTACAAAATTTGATCCTCTAGTTATTGCTATTGAAGAAACTAAGGATCTGAGTTAGTTTTCTATTAATGAGTTACATGTATCACTAATCAATCATGAACAAAGGAAGAGTAGATCACATGCAAGTGTAGATCAGGTTTTTGTATCTCAAACAACAGGTAGTCATGGAAAAACAAGAGGAAGCTTCAGCCCAAGAGGCAGAGGAAGAAGTCCATCTAGAGGACGCTGAATCAGTTCATCAAACTCATGTGGAAGAGGACAGAATCAAGAACAGAGTTATGGTCAGAGACAAGATAAGTCTCATGTTCAGTGTCATTATTGTAAGAAGTATGGGCACTATGCTTATTATTGCAAGAAAAAGCATTATAATCAGGAGAGGTAAAATCAAATTTTGGCTGAAAATTCTACTCCTAAACCTATGTTTATTACATGCACAAGGATTGTCGAAGCAATACCTTCTTTATCATCTATTGAATGTAATTTTTCAAAAGAGATTCCATGTGATGTATGGTATTTGGATTCAAGTTGCAGTAATCACATGACATGTAATCTATATTTATTTTCTAGTTTGCATGATTCAGTTAAGAGTGATGTAACTCTTGGAAATAACAATATTGTGTCTGTAAAAAGAAAAGGTGCAGTTAGTATTCTAACAAGATAGGGTGGGAAAACAAGTTTGCAAGATGTTTATTATGTTGCAGGTTTGAAACATAACCTTATGAGTATTGGAAAACTAGTACAGAAACCATTCTATATGGAAGATGATGAGTGTGTGATTGTGGGAAATGCTCATAGCACTCGTGTAGTCATTTTTATCTACCCTTAATATAACTTTCTAACCCCAAACAAATCGTCCTATCACCCAGTGGGTGTTAGGCGCTCACCTGAAGCATGTGCGGGTGCCGAGCCCCTCCTTTATGTTAGCCTTGTGAGAATTTTTTGCCATTGAAGGAGGATGATTTGCAAAATGATAAGTACAAACATTTAGTTAAAAGAAAAGTGGAAGGGGCAGCTTACATATCCACATATCAATGGATTATAGAAACAAATTAATAAGCATGCTAAATAAGATTTGAACCATGATATCCATTTAACACAATGGTTTACACCCTTAAATATGACATACAAAATGAACCCTTATATATATATATATATATATATATATATATATATATATATATATATATATATATTCATTGGTTGCCACATTACATTCAAAAGAGGTTATCATAGAACATACATCTTAAATAACACAGACTTACTTCCTACAGATCTTCACTGATGAGAGATCCTAGCTATACCCTCCCATTTCAACCCTTGTTATAGACCCTAATGTTATATAGAGGCCTATTACATCCTTTATAACCCTCAGCACTTAGTGCTCTAAGCCCTAGCATTACTGCACCATTCTGTTACTTAGCATTTTACTCTCTATGCATTCTATTCTCTACTTTCTGTGTCTCTTATTTTCTTCTGTGCATCTCTTTTTATAGGATCAGAACCCACCAGCATTTCTTCTCTCCTGAACATATCACATACGAAGTGTCAATGTGGTCCTCCAATGGTAAATTCTTAACCTCTTGCAAACCCTTCACTTTCTGTAATGATGTCTCCTGGGAATATTCCCTGCATGGAATATATTTTTCTTGACCTCCAAGGTTCCAGGCTAGCACTTTATCCACTCAGCACACCCAGTTGGGTCACATTTTTCCTCAAGTGCCTCCATAATGCCGAATATGGCTAAGTCCTTTGAGCCCAATGCTCTTCCTTCTACGCATGCCTTGGTTTCTCCTAAACCCTTCTTAAACATCTTTGTCCTGCGTACTTCTCCCTGCACACCCTTCCTCTCACCGGTCCTGTGTGTGTGCCCTTTTGTAATTAGCCAATATTCCAAGGTCCAACATCACCCCACACTACGATTTTTCTCCTTCCTTGCAAACATCTTTCTTCTTTAAATAATAAAGAATGGTGGGCCCTGGACAATCTGAATGAAGAATGAAATATTGGAAGAATGGAGAATGAAAAAATCGAAGAATTTTTTACTATTGTAAGAGGAGTGGGAACTCCTTCCTCATTATCGCCTCAATCTTCTCCCAGGTATCCCCTTCACCCTATTCCTACTGAAGTAGGTCACCCTATAGAACGCTCACCTCCTCAAAGCTCAATTTGTCACCCTTAGCATTCAATTTATCTATAATTCCTTCTAGTTGCTTAGTAAGGTCGTCCAACACGTCCATTCTGCGGATGATCTAGGGATATAGCTCCTTAAGCAAGTTCTTAATTGAACCCCACAAGGCTTCAATTTCTTCCATCTTCTTCTCAACCTTGTCTAGGATTGTATCCCACTCCTACCTATTTCCTTTGTTCTTCTCTTGGAATTCTTTCAGATCCACCTCATGTGTAGCAACTAGTATGCTTGCTACCATGTCTCTGTTAGCACAGTTATCATATATAGCTTTAGCGATTTGTGCGGCGGTCTTCATAGTGGAAAGGAGCTCGGAATACCGAGTAACTGTTTCCTTGATCTTGAGTTTCTCTTCCTCCTTCTGGCACGCCAATTCCTCTTCTTTTGATTCCAATGCAAGTGATCACCTTCCTATGGTGAGGATGCGCATTAAATATTCCAAGCATTGCTAGGTTAACTTGTATTTTTTCTCAGGTGGGGATAGGTCTGGGTGCTTCAAAATTATAGTGTCTATAATCAGTTATATCTTAGTGTACACCTCGTGCACCTTCACCTTTTCCTCCCTCAATTTACACCTTAATTGTGCACTGATCGGCTCCTCCTGCTTAAAATCCTTTATTTTCCCAATGATTTCTTCATTCTTCTTTTCCAGTTCTTCCTCAGTAATCTTACTCTATCATTCATCTTGAAGAGTTTCACCTTAACCTCCACCGACACCTTGTTCAGTGTGTTACAAACTTTCTCATCAAATAACTGTTGAGAATTCATCAGAGGGTTTACTCCCTTGGACTTTGGCATTTTCATCAGCGCCTTCTGGTTGACTTCAAATTTTGGCTCATCAACATGGAACTCAAAATCCCAAGATAGCATATTTTTTGTATGAGGGTATACACCCTCTTCTTCGAATGAATACCATGCAAGGATTTGGTTGGAAGGAACAGTAATTTATAAATGTGTGCGTAGTACCTTATTTAGATCATTGATATAACCCATTCCTTGCTCTTGCGTAGCTACCACACTTTTTCCTCCTGTGCACACTTCCTTAGGAAATCTTACTACCACACTGGGATCTCCACCCATGCTTACATATTCCATCTCTACAATCTCCTCTTCCATCTCCTTGAGCACTTGATTGGCACTACACTCCACCTCCTACTCCACCAAGTCCTTTATGATACCCACTATCTCCCTTTCCACGGCATGCTCTATCTTCTCCTTGGTGAGGCTTAGGGTCCTTTGATCCTTACTGTTTACCTCCTCACTTTCCCCTTTTCTATGAGCATCTCCTTCGTCTACATCCTTCTCTTCATTTTATTCCTTGAAGTCATGTAAATCATACACGGAACAGCCCTGAGCTTCTTCATGCTCGCCATCATCCCTTTTTCCCTTGTAAGCCTCTAGGCTCTATGTTTCTTCTGATTCCTCCTTCTCTATTACCTTCTGATTCTTCCTAACTAGTGATTTCAATAGAGGAGACTCTTCCTTCTCTTCTTCAGCAGGTGACTCCTCCCTTGCTGGCAAATATTATTTTTCAGGGGTATTTTCTTGCTCTGGCGCTTCCTCCTCAAGTGTATTCTCTTTTTCTTCTACAGAGGACTTCTTTCTCTGTGCATAGGTGTTTGGATTTGCACTCAAATCCTGCACACCTACAGATTGTGTTGTCTACATACTTGGTGCTTTCTTCTTAAGAGCCTCCTCTCTCACCCTCTTCCTCGACAGGGCCTTCTTTCTTATGGTAGGGTCTTCCAGGATAGATACATCATTTTCCACTTACGAGCCCTTCTCATATTTCAGCCTTATGCACAAGTATACCCTTATTGCAGTTCTTCTAGCAACAGGTAAGGTTAATGGCTTTATCATATCCATGTCATATGATACATACTTCTCCACATAGACACACTTCTTTGGGTATATCAAAGTCATGCGTAGCTCGCAGTAGTCTTGGTCCACTGCGCTGAGATCGAACCTCATCCCTTTTTCCTTCCTGAAGTGGTTAATCCTGGCTTGGAAGTATTGCGCAATGAAGGAGAAAGGAAATTTACACCATGGGCTCTTGGTGTTGTCTTCCAAAGTGAACCTGAAAATATAGAAATTCTAGTATACTGCAAACTTAACTTCTCCTTGCACTAGAGATTAAAATTGCTTAGTTATTCTCCACTCAACCCCGAACACATCACGCATTCACTTATACCATTTCTCCAGGCGCACATTTTAGGAGGTCGTCATTTTTTCACAAGTATACTTCTCAAATATTTTTGCAGGGGAGGGGTTTTCATCCGAGTACTCCCATACAAATTTGTTTGGCCCATCGGGCACCCCAATTTCTGAAAACATGATGGTAAGGAGGACATTACGAAACATTATCTTCTCCCCGTCATGTGCGTCACTAATGATCTCCTCTGCTATGAACGCTAAGAGGTTGTAGATGGTCCCCTCTGAGATCTTATAGAAAACGTTCAACCATGCCTTGTTGATTTGGGTCCATCTTTCCTATCCATTTAGTTTTTTGGCCAAACGCACGGTCATCCTCATTACAAGTCTGAAATCACATAGATGTCAAAGTACCATGACCCCTTCTTGTAGTCATAGGCCTCCAAATGTTTCTTTATGTCCTCCTTGTCATCTAAGTCATCATCAAATGAATCTCCCTCACAAGTAAGACCAATAAATTTGGAAATTAGCTGGGGAGTTATCCTCATCCTTCACCCTACAAATTAGAAATGGTATTCATGTACGTGAGACATTAGCCATTGGTACAAATTCTTAGGTTTGCCAAAATAGGGAAACTCATAGAGTTACAGCAACCCAGCCTTATCCATCTTCACCTTTACTTTTTCCTCATAGATGATAATTCCGTCTAGTTTCCTCTTATCTGTAGGTCTAACCATATCCAATTCCATCTCTTTCTATGTGGTTCTCGTTCGATGGTTGTATTCACTTACATCCATATTTCTCACGTGAGACACCCATTCTTTTCCAAGCACTACTCCATCTAGGTATTGTATCTTCACATACCATTCTTCGTTGAATCTGGTGGAGACATCTTGTTTCCCTTTGCCCTTGCCTTTTTTGGTGAAATGGTGGTTACCTTCCTTGGTGCCATTTTATCTTTTCGGGTTATTTAAAAACTCTTTCTCCCCTCTGATCTTGGGTCTGTTTAACTTTTTGGCTCTATTCTTACGTGAAAATCCCTTCAACCCTATGCCCTAGCTTTGGAACCCTAACCTGGAAAAACCTTTCCTTCCACAAGATGGTGTATTCACTTACGGGTTTCAAAAAATCCAATCAACCCGTTCTCTCACACCCATGTATTATTTTTCCACCCTAGTTCGTTAATCAATCTCGTTATGCACTCAGATATTCACAACCTTCTTTCACGCAACTTTTCTCAAGGATCCCCTAGTTTGAAATACCTCTTCGATATCTCAAATGAAAAGTAACATTAATGTATCCCGACCTCTTACTTATAGTTTTTACTTGTTTTCCATGATAAATGCAATGCCACCTACCATCATACCTTCATAATAAAGTAATATTTTTCCCTTTAAACCAACCTTTAGCACCTTTACCCCCTACCCCCAATCTTGTGCAAAAAACTTCTACAACCTTCTAGCATGCAAAAATACTTACTGACCGAAGATCCTTACGCGCATGCTCACATCACTAAAGATAGTTCTTCTATCCTTACCTTGATTTTTGACATCACCTACTTCATGTTGTTCCTACGCTTCTTCATCCTTGTACATGGTCTTTGTAAATCTCTCCTGACACCAAATTCCCTATGTCCACCTTTTCCCTGCGCGCTCTTCCTAACTTTACGGTTTTGATTTCTTCAATCTGGGACATCGAAACATAGCTTCCTCTACCATCTTCCATTATTTGTTAAACTACTCTGCCCCACACTAAAACAAATGTGTGGTCCTTTGCACATCGAAAACTTTTGAAAATAATAAGTGGGTACCAGTGCAAAATGCACACACAACAACAAAAAGAAAGGGAAAATCCATGAGAAGGGGAAATACACAGAAGGAAAAATGCATTAAAGGAAACCCTAGGATAAATGGAAATACTTCCTTATTTTATGACTACACAGAAGCCTTATTTATAGTACGGCTTCATCCTACTCCCATTGAAATGGCCTGGTAATCTCGTCCCATCCCGTTCTTGTAACTGGCATGTGTCGTAATCAAGGATGTACAAGATGATATATGGCCCTAACCAATGGAATTTTAGCTTCCCAGGATGGTGCAGAAATTTGGAGTCATAAAGCAAGATCATCTTCCCAACCTTGAATTGTTTGTTTTTAATATGGTGATCATGTCATGTTTTTTGTCATGCATTTTCATCCTTCTGACTCCACCTAGAAATTGAACGCCTTTCATCCAACTACATTAACTTCTCCATGCACTCTTGTAGTTATTTTTGATCATCTAATCCTCCTGTATGCACAATATGTAGGGATGGTAGCATGAATTCCATTGGTAACACAGATGTTATCTCTCAAAAGTGCACCCTGTAGAGAGATGGTTGTAGGTTTTCTAAGCTTGCACAAATGATCTCTCTCTTTCGTAGATACAATGGAAACACCTCAGGTCTATGGGTATACCTATTTTGAGGTGAGTCTCTGGTATCAAGACCGGTTCCTTATTGGTGTATCCTAAACTGATTTCTAGGAGTTTGAGAGTAAAATATGACTATAAAATGATTAAAACTAAGGTGATACACCAAATTTGTATGAGGGCTTTGACTGAGTATATGCACAACTGATTTGGGAAGGATTCTTGATGCATAAACCAATAGTTTTTATGTAGAATATCTAAGGGAAAAACACTTTATTGTACTGAGGGAGAATCACAATAGTACTAATAAGTTAACATGCACATTAAAATTAAGCAGAAAAGGGCTGAATTTGCAGCAGGGTAAGGTGATTGATCAGGGAATTTGCAGTCACAAGACTAATAGAAACATACACAAGACTGTAAAATAACTTGGAAAGGCAGAAAATACTTCACACTCAAAGGGAAAAACTAGAAAAAATTTATTTAGTAATCATATATCCAAAAAGTCCTCCAGTCCTTTGCAAAGGCACACAATATATTGCAAAAATAAAATTCACCCTCTCCCTAAAAATAACCTATGGCTTGTACTCGCCCATGCATCTTATTTTTTATATTTTTTTAATAATAGATAAAGGGGAAAAATAGAGCATGCAACTACAAATAGGCATTATTATCCTTACTTACATTACAGTCAAATTGAAGTTGATTGTTCTTAAAAGAAGGGTGAATAATTTTTTAAAAATAAGATTGCTTGCTAGGCAAGTCTCTTTCCATGAACATGCAACTCTGTCTTCTTCTCTATTATGTCCTGTTGTGAAGGCATGCAAAAATACAACTCCCTATATGTGAGAAAAATAACTACAACACTTAGCAATATTTGCAAAAATAATTCTTCATGTGGGGACCACCTGCTATGTGCACATGTTCTGATATTGACATCTCCTTTGGCCATGGCATAGGCATCATAATACATTCGACCACCCCTTTGATTTATTTGGGTATAAACTAAGCAATAATCATAGTTTTAATCATGGAGCTCCTTTACATAACACATGGCATATTATATAGTCTGCCACCTTTAAAAATATTTGAAGCATGCACTTGGGTTTAGACTTTTGAAAGTCGTTTGCAATGGTTAACTCAGTGGACACGTAGGTTGTCCCCTTCCATGGTGACTCACCCCTTGGTGGCTTGGGTGGCGGCATCAACTCTAATCAAGTCAATTATAACTCTGGTGGTTTATTTTTAAATTTCATGCCTTGTTCTCTGTCATTGATCTTTGTACCTTGTCTGATCGCAGACTGTCAATTTTTGTACTATGATTAGGGATTCTGAACCACATTGAAAATTGATGGGTGGTGGCATCCTGACCGTGGTTACCATTGGTTGTTGTGATGACCTAAGGACATTGATCTTTGTACCCTATATGATCAGCAGACTCGTTGATCTTGACTGTGGTTGAGTTCAAGTTAACCCGTTTCTTGGGTTTAGAAAATAAAGGGAACTTTACCCTAAAGCACATTCATTTGGATTTTTCGGCTATATAGCGTGAAGCCCTAGAAAATTTTCCTCCTTGATGCCATTATTCTGTTTTGGTTGGAGCTCGGCATTTCACTGTATTTTGGAGCTCCTTCTCTACAAAATATTCTCTATTATTTCGGTTTCATGGTTTCATACGCAGCTTTCTGATGCGAGGTGGGCGAAGTGTGAGCCACCATTATTATTTCTTTAAGATCGGCTCTGTCCTTTTATCCTCTGTACCATTCGTGCCTCTATATATTTTTAAAAGCTGAGGTTTCATTTCTTTGACTGCCATAGTCGTTTATAGGTGAGATAATCTCTGTTGCATGCGTAAACTTCTGTTTTCTTTTCTTCTTTAAATGTATCACTAAACTTTTGGAAATATTCGTGGGTTCTGTAATTTGTATTTCCTGATTGAATTCCAAGTTTGAAACATCGTGTGGGCCTATGGATCTCTCACTTCATCATCCGGTTGCTTGAAAGTCTCTGACCATTTGATTATCTACAGTGAGTTTGTTCCTTCGGCCCAATTTGCATCATGAATTATAGATCTATATTTTTTGAGTTCTAGGTATCTGTCATTCTTGGCCATTGACTGAAATGAACTTTGAAAAGACTCTGTGATCATGTGTTTTCTTTTTATGAAACTCTGATTTAATTTTTACCTTCCTTTGTTTTACTATGCAGTGAACATGGAGTATTTTCTTCTTCCTATGGACATTTGTACTTTCAGCCTCCTCTCTATAAGAGTGCTTTGTGCTAGGACACCTATTATCTCATCATTTGTTGAGAATATTGTAGAATATGGTTATGACTTTCTGCAAATACAGGTTCTGTACATTACTTCATGTCCATTCTGAAATCTTTGGCTCAATTTTGTATTCTAGAGAATCCATTTGTTACAATTCATTGTATCAGGATCAACTTGATTTTGCCTAAAATTCTATAGCACCTTTTGAGAATAATTGTCTTCAAAATTTCAACATTGTCATCACTTGAACACTGAAATTCTCCATGAGATGAGTGTTTGAAATTCCATTGTTTTATGAAAATCACATCTATTAAATGCTTGACTATAACAATATTCTTGACTTTTCTGAAAATAATGTATATTGTTTTTTGAACCTATGCATAACATATTATTTCTGGAACTTTGTCTACAACTCATGCATGTTGAACAATTCAAGTCTAGTAAAAATGTAGTTCCATCTTCTTTTTTACTTAAATTCTGTACTTGAGCTTCACCTGTAGTTGTATCTATATTTGATCAATCCCTTGTATAGATAGTTGTACTTATTTAATATGGCGGTATCTCTATTTTCATTCTAAATGACTTCTATTTCTGTAACTGCAAATAATGCATTCAATTTGATCTCTGAGGCTATTGTCGTATTTTGCATTATTATTCGTATCTCAGCATTATATAATAATCTAAAGGATGGCTCATTCTTCTAATTTGAAATTTATCCTTTCCCGTAGCAACTAGCTTTGAAATTCTAAAATTATATTTTTTCCCGTAGCCACCAAAAATTTCCCATAGCAACGAGTTTAACCTGTAGCAACTGACTTTTCCTGTAGCAACTGACTTTGAATTTATTCTTTTCCCATAGCAACTAGTTTTTTCCTGTAGCAACTAAACTTTTCCTGTAGCAACTGACTTTGAATTTATTCTTTTCCTGTAGCAACTAGTTTTTTCCTATAGCAACTAAAATTTAAAGTGTTGATTTTACATGGTAGAGCCCTATCAAAAAATTTCCAGAATCTTGTCTTCATTCCTTTCAACTGTGGCCTCCTCTTTTAGACAAACATCAGCTTTCAAATTCTACTTTTTCATCTGTTACAAACTAAAACATGTGCTTCTATTGATAGTCTCTCTTCTACACTGTAACTTCTTCCATTTCAGAATAATTATTGGAACTTTGAGTTATATTCTTCCTTTTATTGCATGCACTTATGACTTGTCTATTTTTTCATTGGCTACAACCTATACCTGCACACTTAAGAAAACAGTTAGAAAATAATTAGAATTTTTGGCCTCTCTTATGTCTGTATTTTCTTCTTTCTGAGCTCGTTCTCCTTTCTCATTGAATAAAGCATGCATGCACTTTGTTCTTCAAGTAAAATACATCTCCTGTTAGGAGAAGATTCATATGCACGAAGTAGGCTAGTCTAGGAATATGAATTGATCCCTGAGCTCATAACTGACAATTAATTCTTTTCTTTTTTCAGGTACAATGGCTTCTACCATGGAAATGAAAATGCTTCAATCAAAGAACAGAAACCTCAAGGCAATGATGGGTTCACTCATACTCCTTTGCTTTCTCTTTCATGCATGTGTACCTTTATTTTCAGTAGTTTTCCTTTTTCAGTTACATCCCACGGCTTGTGTGGGAAACATCTAACTCTCCTTGTGAATAAAACATTTAATTCTGAAAATGAGTTGTGTATTTCTTTTTGCATTCTAGATTTTCTGTATGGACTGTATAATGAACTAAAAAACTCAGAAACTCAGTAACATAATTCAATGTCCTTAATCATGAAGGAAAGAACATTGATAGAGAACTTGTAACATTTAGTAAAGAACTCTGACTTTATGTAATCTACATTTCTATTTGCTGCTTCAAAACTCAACACTTCATTTGATTTGTAATATGTCGTTTTAATCAAGACAACATAGTTGTCCTTTGGGGCTTTGTGTTCTTTTGTTGAAGATGGCATGAAATTTTAGACTATGTGATCTATTCTATTTTGATACAACACACATAACGACAGATTTCACTTAATCTTGTAACTAATTCAGAAATAACTGATGACATCGAAACCTCCTTTAGCTTAGTTATACTTCACCCAAAACTTTTCAATGTAACGACGAAGTTTTGAGTTGCCCATTTTTGCATGAGTGTAAAAATTGTCAACAACAACTTCCACGCCAAACACTAATTGAAATGGTGTGGCCTTGTTCCATTTCTTGTAGGTAGTCCTATAAGCCCATAGAACAGCTGAAACTTTTTCATCCCAATCCTATCTTCCCACATCACAATTTTTTTTCAGCATGTGACTCATAATTTTTTTAAATGCCTCATAAGTTACATTATCTTGTGGGTTATATGGGGTAGTCTTATGGTGGGCTACCATGAATTCTACCAACAAGATCCTAACTGTCTCATTCAAGAAATGAGTACCCCTATCACTCGTTATGCTTTACGGACATCCATATTTGCTAATTATATTTTCCCACAAGAACCTAGTTGTTGTTGTTGTTGTGTAGTGCCTTGTAGGCAGTCCCTCTTCCCATCTTGTTAAGTATTCAATGCAAGTGATGATATAGTGCAAACCAGTCCTTCGCATGGTAGGTGAAATTGGTCCAAAGAAATCAATGGCCCACTTCTCAAATGGTTTCACGCTATCTATCAACCTCAAGGGCATCTCATCCCTTCTTGCATATTTTCTAAAGAGCTAGCAATGGTCACAGGCCTTGCAAAACTCAATGCAATCTTGGTAGATGCTTTCCCACCAAAGCCCTACTAGTAGGATCTTTCACGCAGTGGTATTCCCTACATAGTGTCCTCCTACAATCCCACCATATGCTTCCTCCATGATTGCAACACACTCATGCTCCAACAAACACCAACGCAAAAAATCATCGTAACCTAGCTTGTATAAGTCTCCACTAATTAGCATGTAAGGCGTAGCATGTATGGCTAATTATTTTCTTTCTAGAGTCTTCATTCCTTCCGGTAACACACCCATTTTGAGAAACACAGCAATATTTTCTAAGTCATAGGGCACGTATCGTAACCTAAACAGTTACACATCTGGCATAGCATCCTCAATGCATTATGCATCCTCCCCTGAATCAATCCTTGAAAAATGGTCAGGCCCTGAGTTACTCTTTCCTGGTTTCACAATAATTATAAACTAAAACTCTTGAAATAACAAGATCCACCGATATATGTGCCCTTGCAAAATGAGCTTGTTCCCCAAGTACTTCAATGCCATGTGGTTTTTGTAGAATATGAAGGGTGTTACCAGCAGATATTGTCTAAATTTTTTAGGCATGCATGAGCGCCAAGCCCCTCCTTTATGTGAGCCTTGTGAGAAATTTTTTCCATTGAAGGAGGATGATTTGCATAATGATAATTACAAACTTTTAGTTAAAAGAAAAGTGGAAGGGGCAGCTACAGATCCACATATCAATGGATTATAGAAATAAAGTAATAAGCATGATAAATCAGATTTGAACCATGATAGCCATCAAAATAAGGGTTTACACCCTTAAGCATGATATAAAAAATGAACCCTTATATATATATATTCATTGGTAGCCACATTACATTCAAAAGAGATCATCACAGACCATACATCTTAAATAACATAGACTTACTTCCTACAGATCTTCCCTGATGAGAGATCCTAGTTATACCCTCCAATTTCAACCCTTATTACAGACCCTAATGCTATACAAAGGAATATTACATCATGTAGAACCCTCAGCACTAAGTGATATAAACCTTAGCATTACTTCACCATTCTGTTACTCATCATTTTACTCTCTATGCATCTCTTCTCATATTTTTGCGTCTCTTCTTTGCTTCTGAGCATCTCTTTTTATAGGATTAGCACCCACCACCATGTCTTCTCTCCTAAATAGATCACATGCCAAGTGTCAATTTTGTCCTCTAATGGTGAATGTTTATCCTCTTGTGAACCCTCTAATTTCTATAATGATGTCTCCTGGGAATATTCCCTGCATGGAATATCCTTTTCTTGACCTCCATGGTTCTAGGCTGGAACCTTATCCACTCAACACACCTAGTTGGGGCACGTTTTCCTCAAGTGCCTCCACAATGTTGAATATGGCTAAGTCCTTTGAACCCAATGCCCTACCTTCTGCGTGTGCCCTGGTTTCTCCTAAACCCTTCTTAAACCTCTTTTGCATGTATGCTTCTCCTTGCATGCCCTTCCTTTCACTGGTCTTACGCACACACCCTTTGGTACTTAGCCAATATTCCAAGGTCCAACAACTCAATTGATTGCAAAGGTAAAGATGAGAAGAAATAAGATGTTTCCATTGATTTTAAAACTAGGAAAAAAAAATTATATTTTTTTGCAACAAAAATAGTAGCTTAGTTCGCAGCCAAGTCCTGCGCTAAGTCAAATCAGGCTTCTACTGAGTGTTATGCTCAAGCAGATGAGTCTTGCACTAAGGTAACAGAGTCCTGCACTGAGTTAACAAAGTCTTGCACCAATGAAAATCAGGCCTTTGCTACAGAAAGCGAGTCCTACACTGGTTCCTATGCTAATATAGTTGAGTCCTATGTTGAAGGAACACAATCATGTTTTAAATCAATCATAAAGGATGAATCGTAGCTTTGGCATCTAAGGTATGGACACTTTAATTTTGGAGGTTTGAATTTACTTCATAGAAATAATATAGTTAAAGGTTTGCCATTGATTCAGAAACCTAGAAAGGGTATGTGAAGGTTGTATTTTGGGGGTAGCAACACAGAGATTCATTTCCCAGTTGGCAAAACAGCAAGAGCAAGTGCACCACTTGAGATTGTACATTCAGATTTATGTGGACCTATGCAGACAGCTTCTATTGGAGGTTGTATCATATTTTATGACATTCATTGATGATTACACAAGGAAGACATGGGTTTATTTCCTGAGAAATAAATCAAATGCCTTTGATACAATTCAGTAGTTCAAGGCATTAGTGGAGAAGCAAAGTGGATACTACATCAAAGTTCTCAGAACGGACAGAGGAGGTGAGTATGTTTCTAATGAGTTTATGAATTTTTTGCAGATATCATGGTATACACAAGCAGTTTACTACCAGGTATGGGTAAGTGCACCAAGTTGGGGGGCCAACAGAACGGTGTGGCAGAGACCCAAAAATGAACGAACCATCATGGACGTTATGTTTTCCTAGGCTCGGCAATGTCATGAAGGCTAAAACACGTACATGTCCATAATGAGCTCGCATTGGGCAGAACACAGTATGTACGCATTCTGTTCTATATAAATTTTGAAGGGGCTGGAAGGTGTCCATATTTAGTAAACTAAATGTTAGGTATACATGAAATCCTCAACAAGCATAAAGAAATAATAGGAAACACAGTGTTATCACATTTCTTTGAGGAGCCATATTTGGTAAAATAAATGTTAAGCATATGCACATAATACCTGCATAAAGAACTAAGGAAAGAAGTCTTAGACTTTCTTTTATAAGGAGAAAGTATAATATTTCTTGTTATAAAAGAAAGTATAATATTTCAGAGAATACAAAAGCATACAAGTTAGTACAATTACAAGGGGGGGTCATTTGAGACATTAATAGAGACAAAATTTGACTAAATTGTCTCAAATAGAGACAATAAAAAAGTTGTATATCGTCTCTATTATTGTCTCAAAGCGGGTGTCTCTAATATTGTCTCTAATTATTGTCTCTCAAGAGACAATAATGATTGATACATATTTTGTCTCTTGAGAGACAATATAATTTTTGTCTCTCTAGAGACAATATCATTTTCGTCTCTCTAGAGACAATACCGAATACTAACATTTTGTCTCTTTGGAGACAATACTAATTTCAATTTTTATTGTCTCTCTAGAGACGATACGAATTTAAAGAATGAAAAATATGAATTTTAAAACTACACAATAACCAAATATCATATAGTGCAATCAACGAAGTTACATATCATCTATGATGTCGGAGTGGTCTGGTAATTAATTTTATAAATTAACAACAATTTGATTTAAATATTGTGCCCAATAAATGGGTCCACAAATATTTTATTAATATCAAATAAGATAAGATACAAAAGGGTGTCTGAATTCCGTTAACCCTTGAAATACAATGCTAAAATACAAAAGGGTGTCTGAATTCCGTTAACCCTTGATATACAATACATACAATATATACAAAAGGGAATGCTACACAAGCTCATTATACAGGGAGACATCAAGTTGTTTCTTGATGAGCCCGACATGCATTGTATTGCTTGTCTCACTAGAATGTTCAAGGCTTACTTGCATGACCTCCTTGTTGCAACATATGTACTCTCCACGGATAAGTTTCTTGTTGAAGAAATAAGTTTCCTGGAAGAGGCGTAGGGAGTTAGTCTTGCCAACTTCTTACCTCTTTCTGTTTTCCTAAACCTTCTTCAAACTCATGTTTATTCATTTGCTGAGAGGAGCAGAGATTTAGCTGTGCAGGCCTGTGATTATTTAGACAGAATCATATGTCATGTGATAGATCCCCAGCTGCACACCGAATTCAAGCACAACAATGAGATCTATGAAAATGAGCAAGGGGACTTTGATCCTGACATAAATAGCTATGCATATCGTTTTTTATTTTTAACAAACTGAGCTACTATTAAGAGTAGAAACTAAATACTCACCAAGAAAGCTACGCAAAGAATGATTTTACACAAGGATTAAAAAAAAAGAACTCACCAGTGCCAAAGCTTTCTTCACCAAAAACAAAGCACAATCCAGCAGCCATTAAATTTCCAAAAAACTTCCAACCAGTGGGCACCTAATAGATGAGTAAAAAACAATAAACCTATTTTTACAAGACTCATAAAACAGTAGGAATAGGCAAATATGCATATAAGTAGGAGTAATTTGATACCTCAAAAAACTTAAGATTCAAGTTTTTGGCAACCACATCAAGTGCAGCTGATGATGGCATGCTTCTGCATTAATCCTTACCAACAACATAACATGAGAAAAAAATAATGCATAACATGAATGATATCAATTAATATCACAAACAAATAATGTGGCCATTAAATGTGTGAAATTTAAACATAGAAATGAAATGGGTATAGAAGAAATCATTTTGGGATCACAAACAAATGATATGGCTAGTAAATGTAATGAAAATACAACATACTCTAGAAATGGATATAGAGGAAATCATTTCAGGATCACAAACAAATGATGTGGGTATTAAATACAACAAAATTTTAGCATACCAACAAAATAGGTACAGATGAAATCATTGCTGATTTCAGGGTAAGAAACAAATGATATATGCTGGATATGAGACGACAATTTCTTCTCTATAAAATAAAGTAACTTACAACTGCTCCAGAAACAACTATGTATAACTCGGATGGAGTCTCGATTTGAAGAATTACATCCTCTCTTGGAGGAAAATACTCTGCCTACATTTCTTTCACCTGTAATGAAGAACATTCATGAGAATAATATGTGAAACATTCATGACTTCAATATGGCTGGTAAACTAATACCGGCAGATATAAAAGATACAAGACAATTTAGATTACTCAAGCACCAGACAAACTAGGGATAAGGTGTCAAATATAAGTAGTATAAGGGACATAAAAGACAACCATTAATTATTTCTTTGAGCATAACCAAGTGATTGTTATAAACATGCAAAGAAAAGTTTTCGCAAAACAAGTGCTTCAATTACCATCTGAATAAGGAAGTCATTTAAAACATCATGAAAGTGATAGATTCTCTCTATGACTGGGTAGAACAAATGTTGTGCAATGGCGAGCTGAATTACCTTGGGAATACCTGCTACAATCTATTGCTAAAAGCCTTCGGTTTTGAACTTAAGCCTCATGTGTCCAAGAATTTTTTCTTTTAGCCTCTGTGGCAATTTGTTTCTGTTGCAGAAATCTAAGGCAACATTCGTTGCATCTCTCTATACTCCATCTCACACAAGACTCCATCAGCAAATACATAAAACACCCATATACTAGATTGTTTTTATACACCCAATTAATGTTTCTAAATGCAAGAGGTGTATAATGCATGTACTTACAAAATTAAATGTCCTTCTAGTTCCATGGACAACAAGATTGGTTCTATTGCATATCAAATAGGCTTGTAATCCAAGATTGAAGAGCATGTATGCTATTGTAAAAACCATTTCACCAGTGTTTTTAGCATGGAGGACTCCATATCCCACAGTACTTAAGAGTTATTATAGACAATTACTTGGAGGAGACATAAACTGTCCATAGGCTTTCCTAGTTGAAGTTTGGATATACAACACCAACCCAGGTGCTTTTGGGGTCAGAAAACTGTCTTGCCAATAGGTAGTAGAAACATCCACCACAGTCTACAACAAAAAGGGTCACCTAGACCATCAAAATTCCTTATCTATGAAGTCAAAAATATGTAAATAAATATCATTCATACTGGAGATTTACTATGTACTTATACAAAAAAGCTTTATGCATCTTGTCAAGAAGTAACTTAAGCGCACAACCTTCTCTAATCTACATTGCAGGAAAGAAAGGTTCTGAGCCTTTTGTATAATATCCCTCTTACCATAAATATTTGGGTCATTAATTTTTTTCAGCATGTTGTCAAATGGTTAATTTTGATGCATAATAGGTCCTAGAAAAAGTGATGAACAAGCATCAATTGTTGATGATGAAATACTAAAACGTTGATATCTGGAGTTTCCCTCATCCAAACCTAATGAAATTTTAGGAGCATATTTGGATGGTTTAAATAGGACTTTGGACAAAGTTTTAGGCGTATTTCAGGTCTATAGAAGGAGATATTGCAAAAATACAGACATTAGGCCTGTAGGTGATGGTTTAAGAAGGGTTTAAGCTCACTAAAAGTAGAATATCTTTCAAACAAATGATCTAAATATTATGAAAATCTATAGACATGCTAAATGTGATTTTTATAACATGTTCCAAGTTATTTTAGAGTTTTTGAACACCTGGAGAGAGAGTTATGTTCAAAAATCAGTCATCAGGTCTGTAAGTAATGCAAACCCCCACTTTTAGCAGCTCTAAAAAGTGCATAACTTGGGAATGGATGATCCAGATAAGATGAAACTTTGAGGAAAGCTTTATAAGGATAAAAAAAATAGATTTGTGAAATATTTTGAGGCTTGGTAAGGTGTTTGGAGGGGTAAACCATGAAAGTCTCAGTCAGCAGTCCTGTTTTTAACCAAACTTTTGAGAGGAACACATTTTTCAGACAATATACATCATCATTTTTATTTCAGTCAAGAAAAATAATGAATGATTGTGATATGGCTCAATGGTGAAAATGATTAGAAATTGATGAACTAATAAGTAATAACAATACATATTCTGCATAGCTAGTCTGAACCACTAATGTTCAATGCTTGTAGCAAAGTGATATAAGCTCTTTCTGAATATGAATGTTCACATTAGTAACATACCTGATGCATTATAGGAGAGGCACTTCCCCTTATGGGTACCAACAGATGCTCCCTGCAATTGCTACAATGTTGTCCAGAGTGTATGAAACTGTCAAGGGCTCGGAGGTTTCATATGCAGCAGACCTCCAAAGAGTTCCGACTATTTGATGCCTTTTATTAACTGGTAATTTGAAGGATGGGTATGCAAGATATCCAAGAACAATTCTGTAGAGTCCCTTTTTGAACAACCCCTTCCCTGCTTCAAGCTTGTGCAAAGACATTTCATTTGAAATAGAGACCTCATGTTTTTGTGCTGCTTGTGATATATTTCGAGCTCCAAGAGACTTATACATTGAAAACAGTAATTCCAACGGTATGTATGGATTGGAAGCGTTCGGATGCCATGCGAATTTGATCATTGTAGAATTTCTTTTGAATAATTCGACCAGTGTAAGACTGTCGGGAACAAAAGTTTCATTAGGACCACTCAACTCGATGTGTCCCCCATTTGTGTAAGAAGGAAATTTCAGACCCCAGGCTCCCATATTTGTCTTTACTGTCGATGGAGAAAGCCTCAAGTACTTTAGAATGTTTTTCAAAAGTGAACAACATTCTGATTCGGTGACTGTATGTTTGGTAGGTGACCAAGTGAGCCACAGATTGCAATAGTCTTCAATTATGGGATGCCGATGCACCCCAAGATGATTAAAAAAAAAAGGTAGTAGAGCATATTCATACACTTCTTCGAGAACTTCTAGCTTGTCATTGAAAATGCCAGTGTCATCATGAATCACACACTTTCTTGTATCTTTCCATTCACCTCCATGTCCATCATCATGCAGAATCCAGATTTTGACAGTGTCATCATCATTTGGTTTCCAATTGCATCGGTGAAGATATTTGTAAATCCTAGTTATGGCTTTCAAATCTGTATGCATTTCAAGATGGTCGGCAACTCTTTCACATGCATCTCCAAACTTAACCACCACCCCTATGTGTTCCAGGGAAATCTTGAATCTACTCATAGAATTCCTGTAAAATGTAGAATCAATGAAAGAAAGATCATTCGATTGCAGACCAACATATTTCCACTCATCATCTAACAAGAAAGACACGGTAGGTGATCGATATCCCATGTTGGTTTTTAACCATTTGCCTTCCATTATGATTCTTTTGAATTCTTTGGGCAGCGACCCACCAGAGGTGACTACTAAGTGCTGAATCCACTGTAAGAGGATAATGGCTTCCTCTTGTCCAGTAGAGAAAGGAAATCCAGATACTGCAGCATTTGGTGGTTTTAGGTCTGGAATATCTACTGCTCTAAGACCATTGGTGAAAAAGTGTTTGAGAGAATTAGGTCCTCCACCAGTCAATCCAACAGCGCAAGACGGAAGTTGTAGGTAATCATCTGACAGTATAACAGCCTCCTATGTAGCCCATCTATTGTTACCCATTAGCTTAGCCCCCTTCCCTATGGCTGCTGGGACAAGTTTCCACTCATCATCTAACAAGAAAGACATACTACTTAAGCACTTACGGACAATGGTTCCTGAATCATTAAGCACCGGTAATGTTGAACATAAACCTTACGTTTGTTTAGAATGAATAAAATTGTTTTCCGAAGAAAAATGCAGAAACTGAACAGCACGTACAAAAAATTCCTTGATTTTCTGGAGACGTGAACTTCTTCAATAAGCCCCTTGATGAACATTGAAATGGAAAGTTCTGTAATTTTAGCATGGGCGTTCAGCCATCGTTGTAGACCTGCCCACTGATGAGCACCCAAATTTTTCATGGCCATTAAAGTATTTTTTCGTATGAATTTGTAAGGTGCCATGCTTCTTAGCTCCTTATTCCATCTTATAAACCATTCAATGTCTTCTACTCTGTTGGAAAAATACACTCTCTTCTCACAAGAAGCAGATATGTCGCATAAACTTGTCCAAGCGACGTTGCATAAATAATCTTCATTATGATACTTAAACAGTGGAAAATACTGGAAGTTGGCACGAATTCCTCTTTCCCTCCAGTATTCAGCAACAAAGCAAAGAAGTTGAACATATAAATCTTCAGAAAAGCCATGCACCCAACCAGACGTCTTCGCAATACAAATGGAGTACCAGTCGTAAGTTACATACTGCACACCCAAGAATTCCAAAGAAACTAAATTGTCCATGCATGAATGTATTATAAATACTCCGGTGGACCAAAGAGCATTGGGCTTTTCCATACCTTCTTCTGTTGCTTTTTGCAGTATGTCTCTGAAGGTGGAGACTATTCGTCAAGCTTGTAAAGGTGTGCAGTATGCATCTTGGAACTCACAAACAATGATTTCTTGTGTACTGAGTCGTTCCTGAATACCATCCCGAACGCCTGCCAACTGAGCATACGAAGGAGGATAGATTGGCAAGTATTTGGCTTGTTGTGTTAGAAGATATTTGAAATATCCTAAAGTCGTGCATCATTCAGCACAAGACACTACATATTCCTTTAATAAAATGAAAAACTCCAATCATTAGATGTGAACAAGTAAGAATGAGAGACGACTTTACGGTCGCAAGGGTGCCATAAACTAATCCTGCAACTCTTGCTATACCAACAGCAAATCAGAATGCCTGCAAATAGTGTCTGTAAACAAACCAGTCAATTTCATTGAGTCTTGCAAGAAGTGAACAAATATAACATAGACCTAGAGCTTATCTTATCTTTTGTGTAATAACTGAATTCTTTTATTGCATTCATTTAATGTTGGTCAACAATTCTGGTTTTTTGACTAAACTGGCCTTTTCTTGACTGTAGATTCCAGAAGAGTCAAAATCAGTGACACAGTCCTGAGTCTACATATTAGGTTGGTATTATTATAATTAATATGATAATGATAACTGATTATATTTACAGAAAAACTACTAAAGTTGGTAACGTTGATTTTAAATGCATTAAGCTTTCCATAGTCCATAATTGTGACTGTGAGTAAATAATTTCTGGAAAAAAAAACTCCAATTTAAAATTAAATCAATGTTTCCAATCACATTCCCTGATCTATTATCAGGATTTAAACTATTATCAATGTTTATAATCATGATAATAGATTAGAGAGTGTGATTTAAACGTTACCAATCAAATTTTGTGATCTATCAACAATCGGGAATATAAATTTATGATGTATATATGTTGCTTGTTTCATTACATACTATAGTTTCGATACATACTATGAATCCCTTACAAGATGCAGCCATAAGATATCCTGAAACATTCAGGAGCAACGACTCTTCCAAAACTGCTGGGCAGGGATCAGATACAACTGATGATTTCACGAATACAAAACAGACTACTGCTCCTATTCTGATCAGATGTAACCAATGGGTCTTTTGACTCAAAAATCCATGGGACTTCTTGGCAAGGATCAGATAGAATATATGGTTTCATGGACACAAACCGGATTGGGTCTACTAGGCAGGGATCAGACATAGCTGATGGTTCCATGAATACCAACAAGCTTGGTATTGATGGGGAAGGATCAGACGTTGGTAATGGTTCAACGAGCATGAGAAGGTCTGGAGTTAGAGCAACCTTTAACCAGATTCGAGCAGTCTAAAGGAAATCAGGAACTGAATAAAGAGCTCAGGGAGAAAGCCAACCAATTGGAAACAACTTTTTCTGCCCACAAGCTGAGGAGTCAAGTTGCTTTGGAGCATCCAGAAAATACAGATATTACGAGAAAGAAAAGGTCCTCCCTAGCTGTCAAGTTAGAGGCACCAACTACTCAACAACAAATGTGTATCTCACCAAAGGAATCAAAACTTGAAAATTCAAAATTCACCACTCGAGGGCCAGAGATGGCTGCACAGAATATTGGAAGAGAATAACTTGGTAGCTCATGGAGCAACGCAGTAGACTTTGACAATGTGTTGATGAACATGGCTGAACTCAGTTACTTAAAGAGTTCAGATAAAAAACCAGGTTTAAGCGATGACGGATGGTGTGAGGAGCTCAGAGGGAAATTTTATGAAAGATATATGGAGAAACGAGATGTAAAGCTGAGGGAGGAGTCAATCACCAAGCGGGCTCAGAAGGAATCTAAACTGAAAGCTATGCAAGAAGCTCTTGAGCGTACAAAAGCTGAAATGGCTGATAGGAGTGCAAGATCATTGGAAAAGCAAGATCCCGTTGTCCAAGCTAGAGTACGAGTTGAAAATTTGAGGTCTTTCAACGTCTGAGTATTGAAGAACAAAAAGCACTAGGTAATAAGGTTCTCAATTTCGAAGGGATTGCCATAAAGTTTTTTTGTTAACTAGTTTGGGTATTGATATTTTCCTAACATATTGTTTCCTCTGGTATATGAGCAGTTTGAAGCAGAGAAAAGTGATGATGAAGAGTATTCTAATGATGTGAATGAACAAGCATTTTACAAACATGATAAGAGTATCACATCAAACACTCCTAGTCCTTCTGATATGCTTTCTCCTCATCCATCAAAAGATCTTCCAAAACCTAGTTCTGTTAAGAAGCTTTCCTAAAAAAAAAACTCTGCCTTCTACACCACAACGTAGTTCTTTAACATCGCCCTCACCAAGGTCCTCCATACCTATTAAATTTTCAAGTGTCAGCAGTACCTCGTCAGGCTGTCGCAGGCACCAGGAAAATCCTCTAGCTCAGTTTGTTCCCAACTTTGCTGATCCGAGGAAAGAGAATACAAATCCTTCCACTGGCCAGACAGGTTTGACCTCAAGCCTGGGCAGTGCATCTCGTGGACAGCCTAAAAGTGGCAGCCGTAAAAGTGGTAACGAAGACTTTTCTTACGATACAAATGGGTCTTTACCTCCTTCACGATCAACCAACAATAAGGAAGAGAAGATTCGTCATAACAAGGCAATGAGAAAAATTTGCACAAGTATGAGCGAGATAAAAGATATATTTGACCCCACCTATGAGTGAGCTACATTGGCCCCTCTAAAATTCAGTAAAGAAGCATTTAAACAAGTCTTCTATGGTAAATACACAAAGAGAAACAACAACACTCCCTCAGAGGCTGAACCTTTTCTCCACAAGGGAAATGGAATAGGCCCAGGTGCTGGGCCAGGCATTGCCAAAATGAAAGATTCTCTGGCTGCTAAAAATATGAAAAATGTTGAGGATGAAGGTGAAGCCGACATTCAAGATGGGGAGGAAACCATAGATGAGTTTGGAAATGTACAATCACTGGATATCCTTGAAGGCATTGCAGAAGAAAGTGATAAATTCGATTTGGTGCATGACTCAGATGCTTGGGCTGATTCGGATACATCTCAGAATGCGGTATATCGAAAAGAAGGGTTGAATCAAACATCTGATAGATCAGATGATGCAATCTATAATAATGATGCATTACCTAGAACTCCATCACAAGTGAATGGTACACGTATTTTTTATTTTCATATGACATCTTCATCAACTTCCAGAAATCTAGCACATCATGAAGAAATGGTCTCAAGTTCTGGGATGAGGCATGTTGAATTGCTCTGACAGAGGCATATCACAAGGTCTCCATCTTTGCACATGGACACTGCCTCGACACATTTAATTTTTGTGACAATGGGGCTGGACTCTCTAATAGAAATCCCAGCATCATGGAGCTCCCAGATACATCATTCCCTCTCTAAAATGTTGGAAGCCTCTGATGTTGATGCATCTGTAGACTCACCTATTAGAAGTACTTCTTGGAATTCACATTCTCTCTCCCAGATGATGGAGGCCTTTGACACTGATACAACAAGAACACAAAAAAATTGGGCAGTGTGCAGAAGAATGTTCTGCTAGCTTCTCAAAAATCCCACAAAGATCTTCCCAAGGGATTTATAAGGCTTTTGAAGTTTGGAAGAAAAATTCGTGGTTATGAAACAGTTCCAACAGATTGGGTTTCTGTATCTACTACATCTGAAGGGGATGATGACACAGAAGGTACTTGCTGTCAGATCCGCAGACGATCTTCTGCAAACATCAAGGATGGGATTTACACCAATGCTATCCTCATATGACACGAGTTATGATTTTGGAAGTGTAAATGGGCCTATACAAAATGAAAGTTTCCATGACCAAGGTGCAAGTGTGTGTCTGTTCAAAATAAAGGCCATGAATACTTAGTTGTGGAACTGTTTGATAAACTCTATAAACATACTGGAGATATTAACAATTAAAATGTATACTAAGGCTAGTTGATGTTATTTTGCAGTCCAATATCTTTGAAGCTCAATTCCATCTCCTCCCGCAAACTTCAAGTTAAGAGAGGACAATCTATTAGGAGGTAGCTCCATTAAAGGTGAATCTCATGTCATTGAGTGTTTTTAGGAGTTTGTTGAGTAAGCTAAATAATAGTTCTTTGCTACATTTCCAATTCTGTTTTCCATTTACATGACAATGGTGTAACACAATGTTTTTGCACAGCACCTCGGTATTTCTTCTCACTTCCATCATTCAGATTATTTTACATGAGGGTGTACTTATCTACTACATTTTTTTTAAGGTCGGGGACTAATGTCAAAAATAAATTGCCAACATTGCATCCTTCTTCACAATTGAGAGAGTTGAATGTTATGGAGTACAAGGAATTTATTGCAATTCCACCATCAATAGGTATCCTAAAACATTTGGAGAAGATGACATTGATGATTGTGGAACATATGTGATATTTAAGAACAACGATTTATTACTGCTAAAAATTTGCTATTCTTCTTGTTGTTGTGTGTGCATTAGATACATAAAAGGTTGTCCAGATCTGCGTGAGAATATGTATACGAGACAAAGGTTATTAATGGTAGGCAGGGCCTCTCTGAGGAGGACGATGCTGCTGTCAAGGCTTTCTTCTCCATACTGGATACACATTTGAATAAAGTTAATCAGTTCTATAAATCCAAGGAAAAGGACTATCTTGAAAGAGGAGAGAAATTGAATCGACTGATGCTCATACTGGTAGACTTGAAAGATGCTCTCCAAAAAAAGGCCAAATAAGGTAATTCTAGACATTCTGAAATTTCCATGGACCTCAACAATATTCATATGTTTCTGTTAAACGTTACTATGCTATTTTCTCTCTGTTAACATCTAATTCACTTTTTCAAAGAAATAAGATTTCATAACAAATGGTCGTGATAAACAAGAAGATGCATGGCCAACAAAAAAAGAGATTAAATATCATATTTGTCTTATCATCCATTGTAACTATAACATGTGCATAAAGCAGAGAAATTTTAAATATAAAAGAAATAATTTTGTGAAGAATTATTTTGTTGTCAGTATGAAGCGTAGTAGATAGGATGTTGGAGAATCCCATTGACAGTAAATAGGGCATCATGAGAAGACCGCATGGGAGTTGTGTTGTAACAAATATAGTAGATCTGATTTGTAACACCATTGACATCAAGGCACACCACAGCATTTTAACATGCCAGTTTCATAGTGGAATTTGTATATGTTTTTGGTGATTAAAATAGATATCGAATTTGTTTTGAATCTGCCTTATTTGGTTTTGAATGTAGTCATATGACAATGTGTTGGCAATAGCTGCTAATATTATCTACTATTAAAAAGATATAAGAGATGGGAGCTATAGATTGTGTTCTAGGTTGTCATTATGTTTTCCTGGAAGCAATTGTTGCCATGTTAGAAGAAGTATTGATATGCGCTGCTTGCTCGAAAACCAAAAATATTACGATATTTATTAATAGACCATTCTCCTACACAGGCTAACCTAGATGATTCGACTAATAGTTTGTGAAGGATGTCTAATGGTGAAGATATTAAAAACCAGAGGATAGATCACCAGAGGCTTATAGGAAATATACTGGATTAAATGGCCAGTGAAGATAGAAGAGATGCAAAGGTTGAGAAAGATGTCATGACAAGCTAGCCAAGAAACTGGGGTTCCCTACACCTTCCGAGACCAAATAACTTGAATCGGCTTCCATATAATAGCAATGGAAAATTGTATGAAATTGGGATGAAATGAAAAGAAAAAAAGCACTTGCAGGAATTTCCATGTTGTGCGTAGTAAGACAACTGCAAGAAGAACAAGTACTACATTGAAATGAATAACACCCAGCCATAAAATGATTGAGTGTAGAATGAAATCTTGATTTATATTGATTGGAACTAATAATCATTGTTGGTTCGGGCATTTCCATTTTTTGTTCATCTGCCATCTACTCCTGACTGGTTTCAAATCAATACAATGCCAAAGATACAATCGCTTTCTATCCCTGCAAAAATATAATACATAGCCAGTAAAGTGGAGGTAGAGCACCAAATATACAGAAGACGTAGCCCATCCATTTCATCCACTGGAATGACATGATGTTGCTACTCATGACATCCACCACACAAGCACTACCGTTTCCCATCCATTTCATCCACTGATTTGGGGATTTGGATACCGTTTATAAGGAAGATTTTCTTCAGCATAATTTCAAGGACGTCCTTCTTCGCCATTATGGGCCAAGAGAGCCCTGACATGATGTTCACTCGAAGATTGAAGGCCCTGCGGCATGGGATGCTGATAAAAAATTTACACGACAGTGGACAAAAAGGACAGAGCTGAGGCTGCTTCTCGAATTTCTGTTTCGTAGTCAATTTCCTATCCTCGCACTTCTTGAGAATGTTCACGATCACCAGCGTGGTAAGCTTGATTCTCTTCGCCGACCAACGACACTTCAAATCTACAGTTATGGGGTTGGGATTGATGGAACTCTTGTCATTCTTGGTGCCCTTCCGAGAAATATAGCTTTTAATGGCGGCGCCACCACTACTGTTGCTGCTCAAGGAAGAGGATTCCATAGGAAGGCGGGCCTTGAGCTCCATCATGAAACGAAACAGATCTCCAACTGTTTGCAATGGCTTCCCACTAATTCTCATGTAGCCATGTACGATTCCGAGTACTTGAACATTCGCCCTTTCAAATTGCTGCGCTATGAGTGTCAAGGGAATTCCACTGACAACCTGGATGGCTTTGGTGTACATTTGTTGAGTCACCCAAAAGATGTCATGGCCAAAAATTTGTAACACCATCGTCCAAACCAGGATTCTACATAAGCAACGTAGTTCAGGAGCCTGAATTCCATCTTCTCTTTTGCGTTACATCTTCCACACTAATCTTCCTATAAAATTTTAAACAGAACTAATTATTTACCCACCCCTATCTCCTGAAATACAATCTCTAAGCTTAAACCTGGAAGGTTTTAGGCTCATCCACCACAAAAACGTTTTGAAAACCATCAAAATACAGAAATCCAGCTTTAAAGCTTTCCCTAAGATGTAAAGTTAAATGAAGAAGAATTACCTGGCTCGCAACATTATGCACATTCTGTCCCAAAGATCCATAAGGTCCCTTCCGTAGACATATTTGGAACCTTTCTCCCGGCCATTGATAGAGAGAAAATGTCCAAAGCCATTTCCATGGATGACGTCGTGCAAGAGATCCTGAAGGAACAGAGGCCTAGAATGTGTAAATTTTCAGGTCCATAGACGATGGTTCGGCCGTTGGGTTTCCTGTAAATCCAAGCCTCGAACTTGGGCTGGTTACCATGAAAGACCAGGTGATAGATCAGAGCATCCACTGTGCATATGTGGAGGCCATTTGTCGGGCAAAGAACTTCATCTAGATTGAAAATCAATATTTTTTTGGAACATGCGCTTCCTGGGCAGAGGATCTTGACTGTGTGTGTATCCACCTTGTTCCGATCGATACAGCGAGCAAGATCAGGGCCAAGGAAAGATTTGTAGTGTATGTTATGACTCCACCGCACAACCGCTGCCTCCTGATGTTGTCCCTGCCCTTACCGCTTCCTCTGTGTCCCTGGGGCTTCCTCCTTAGGGCCCTGTCGCCTCTGCTATTGCTCAAAGAGAATATGTTATTGTGGACAATCTAACTTCAGCCACTCGTCTCTCTTAGTAGGCACTCACTCGTCCCGGACTCCTTCCCCCCTGTAATGGATTGCCTATTTTCATAATGGAAGCCACGATTTGGGGCAAAAAACAGAATAAACCCTAACTCCTATTCTACTTCGGAAATGAAAATACAATTTTGTTTTATTACAAAGAACGAAAATAAAATTAGAGACGAATGTTCAATCAAAAAATTAAAAATTAAAAATTAGAGACGAAAAAATAATAATGTCTCTAATATTTGTCTCTAATGACCCCCCCGTGTAGTAGTGTATGCATGGGATATTCTTTTATTGTTCAATAGTAGAGATGACCATATCCACAATATTTGTTGCCATTCGTTGTTAATAGTTGTTTACTATTCACGCACTGCACACAATAATATTCTATAGGGCGCCAACTCATGCCAGAGGTGTGACATCTGTTTTCTCCAATTTGGTTGTACTAGATACATCTGTGGAAGAAAAGAACAACTAAGTGGAGGCTATCTCAATACACGTGTTCTAGACATACAAATTGGACGTTTTCTAGACCAGATTGGTGGAGTTGTCAAATCAGTTCACTTGTATGAAAAAGAATGGATCCATCCAAAACCGATCTATCATCGTGGACATCATATAAATTGTTATAACCAGAGCTTACAAAATGGTCAGATCTAGAATATACGTCATGTATGTGTGCTTTCGAAGTTCATGAATAGTGATCTACAAACTTCAACGTGGCTCTGTGTATTCCATACACTGATCTCCAATCACCATCATTGTGATTCACGAACATTGTCATCTATGCATAAACCAGCTCCATCCTAAATTTTATTAGATGAGCTTCCTGTGCGTCCTAACAAAAATCTTGATGGGGCACCCAGTCGACTCTCTTCGATGGAGGCAGATCCTCTAAAATTATCCTATATCAACATTGCATCAGGATTTCCCGTGCATGGTTGACACTCCTATTTAGTGCGTATTTCCAATGCAAGCTCAACGTGATCCGTCGTTCTTCTCTGAATGAGCATTCATAACAGCTGCCAAAATGTTTTCTTGAGGACTGAAAATGATTCTTGACAGGTCCAGTGTCGTGTTTGTAGAAAATATCGTTCTCTCGATACACCTCCAGAGAAATATCTGCATAGCGGGAAGGTAGATATTCATCTAACAACCGCAATTTCCATCATCCACATGCAATTTGATCAGGTCAAGTAGATGGTTTTGTTAGTCAATATTAAATTGTTTTTAGATGAAATCGGTTGAGGTTTAGTCGAACGGTTTTTAAAATGTTTTTAAAATTTTCCATGGGTCGCCGTAGATATTTGTTATTTATTGTGTCTTAGGTTTATAATTATAACATTGTTATAAAAAGTAATCTTTAATTACTTTTTAATAGTTGTTTTTAATTATTTATTTTTTATTGCCATCTTGTATAGTCAAAATGAGTTATTGTGTCCTAGTCGTTCATGTATATTATAATTAATAGATTTGTAGTTGTCCATTACAAATTGAATTTATAGTCATTATTATCTATTTGTTTCTAAGAAGGTGCATTTTTGGTTTCAGCCGACACTTATTTTTTAAAATTATTAAAGATTCATAATGGATAAGTTGAGTCACATTGAAAAATTTGAAGGTAAATATTTTCATACTTGGCAAGTACAAACTCAGTTGTTCCTAATTAAGAAAAACTTGTGGGATATTGTTGATGGAAAAGAGAAGAAACCGAAAAATGTAGATGAAGCAACAGAATGGGCAAGTAGAGATCGAAAGGCTACAACGATTATTGGATTGGGTCTATCAAATTATTATTTGCATTATATAGACTTAAAAAAAGTCCTCTCACACAATTTGGGAGACATTGAACAAATTGTTTAGATCACAAGTTGGAAGTGTAGCAATATCTTTAAAGCAAAGATTGTTCGGCCTCAAGATGGAAGAAGGCAACAACATGGTGGAACATATTAGTAAGTTTTGTTCTATTTGCAATCAACTAGCGGAAATAAGTGTAGATGTGTTTGATGACGATGTTAAAGAAGTATTACTAATTAGCATGCCTCCATGCTATTCTAACATGCTATTTACATTGAGTAAAATAAATCCAAGTTTTGAAGAACTTATTTCTTCTTTTCTAGATGAAGAAAAGAGAATCATGTTTGCGGAACCTGAGGAAAAATCCCTGTATGGTAAGAAACAAGATAAAAGAAGATCTAAATCTTCTTTCAGACCTCGATCATCTTATAAAGATTCAAAGAAGTGGCTCACCTATTATTATTGCATACAATCTGGTCACATGTTCTCAAATTGTCAGAAAAGAGCACAAGACTTACTTGATGGGAAACTTCAAGATAATTCCATGGCTGCTAAAGACGAATGAGAAAATGAAGAGGAAGGAAATACTTCTTATACAAAAAATCAAAGTGATGAATATTTTCTCTATTAGATAATTTTTACTGGAGGATGGAGGCATCAGAGGCTAGAGGTCAGATAGTGACTTCTCGTCAATCACCAATGACAAGGTTGCACGAAGTTGTGGTGGCATTTAGTGGTGTGAATTTGCTTTCAAATGTGTGCTTTAGTTTTTATAGTTTACAGTTTTCAATAAGTGGAAATTTCACATTGAGGGGGGAACATGATCAACATGATCCAATGTTCCATTTCCCATTATCCAGTTGTGTATGTGATTATTCATATTTCCCCAATGCAAAAACATAGTGAAGAACAGATAACACAGTGAAAGGAAGAATCATGAGTCTTGATGAGGTAGAATAGTCAAATGTGTTCCTGTTCGTACCTAGGTTTGTGGTTAGCCTCCTAAAAACCATTGAAGGTTGTTCATATGTGTTCATGTTTGAGTTCCCACACTGTTAGGTCAGATGTGTTCCCTAGAGTGACTAGTTGATAAGAAAATGATTCTTGAGCGTGTTCCCATCCTCGTCTGTCATATGTGTTCCTGACAGTGCATTGTCAATAATAAGTTAATGTGTTCCTTCTTCTACCTTCAGTTTGAGTGTGTGTTAAGATCATGAACACGCAGAGGCATAAAACTACAGAGGAAGTGTGAAAACTCTTATACTACCATGTAAACATTAAGGGGGGAATGTTAGGAAATTAATAATAAATGTTTCCATTATATGATTGGGTGGTTAGTCATATTTAGTTAATTAAGTAATATTGTTAAATATAATAACAATATTATGTACATGTATGCTTGGTTATACCTGTATCTCTATTTACAGGTTTATTGTTTGTAATACCTCCTATTTTATAGGATGTTTTGTTACCTACCTTCTTAGTTATTTAATAGCCCAATGTACTATGTGAGATTGTACAGAAGTAATATATCGAGAATACATTATCTTATGAGTACATTATTGTGTTATTTTCCATGATGATTTGATTCTAACACTATATCATTTATTTTACTAAATATAAGAAATTAGGGTCACTCTGCACCTGATAGAAGTGGTCTCATAGTTCTGACAGTGATAATCTAGAAGATAGTTTTTCAAAATATAATCTTATCAGTACTTACTCATTTTCATAATTTCAGCAATGACCTAAAAATTTCAAGCCATATATATTGTAGTTGGTCTTTATTTTGTGAAAACATATAGTCGTTTTGTAGGTTTTTTGACCTTTTGGGTTGGATTTTGGCCCTACCATTGCTTGAATTGGTACTAATTTTAAAATTTGGTCCATATTTCACTTTAGTGACCATGAATCAGCTTTATGATGCTTGTCTACTTCTTACTAAAATGAAATCCTTACTAAAATTATGTTTAGGGTTTAGGATTTAGTGTTTAGAATTTAAGGTTTAGGGTTTAAGGTTTAGGTTTTAGGGATTTGGTGTTTAGGATTTAGGGTTTAAGGTTTAGATTTTAGGCCTCAATATTTAGGTTTGGGTTTTATAATTTAGGGTTTATGGCTCAGGGTTCAAGGAATAGCGTTTAGGGCTCAAGGTTAGGGGTTTAGGGTTTAGGCATAAGGTTTTAGCGTTTAGGATTTAGCATTTAGGGTTTAGAGTTTATATTTTTGGTTCACATTTTGGGGTTTATGGTTTAGGTTTTAGGGTTCATAGCTGATGGTTCAGGCTTTAGGTTTTATGGTTTAGGGCTCAGGGTTTAGGGTTTAGGGATCAAGGTTGAGGGTTTAGGGGTTATGGTTTAGGGTTTATGGCTCAGGGTTTAGGGTTTAGTGTTTATGGTTTAGGATTTATGGTTTAGAGTTTTGGGCTCAGGGTTCAGGGTTTAGGTTTCATAGATTAGAGTTTAGGGTTTAGTGTTTAGAATTTAAGGTTTATGGTTTACGGTTTAAGGTTTAGGGTTTAGGGTTTATGGATTCTATATTTGGGGTTTAGGGTTTAAGGTTTAGGTTTTAGGGATCAGTATTTAGGATTTATTTTTTAGGGTTTAGGGCTCAAGGTTTAGGGTTTGGGGTTCAAGGTTTAGGGCTCAGGGTTAAGGGTTTAGGGTTTAGGGTTTAGGGTGTGTGGTTTAGGGTTTAGGTTTTTCATCTTAGGGTTCAGGGTTTAGGGATTAGGGTTTAGGGTTCATATCTCAAGCTCAAGGTTAAGGGTTTAGGTGTTAGGGTTCAGAGTTCATGGTTTAGGGCTCAAGGTTTAGGGTTTTGTGTTAAGGGATTAGGATTTTGGGTTTAAGGTTTCAGGTTCAGGGTTTAGTGTTTAGGTTTCATAGTTTAGGGTTTAGGGTTTATTGTTTATAATTTAGGGTTTAGGGTTTAATGTTAAAGTTTTAGGTTTTAAGGATCAGTATTTAGGGTTTATGGCTCAAGGTTTAGTGTTTAGGGTTTATGGTTTAGGACTCAGGGCTCAGGGTAAAGAAATATTACCCAATACAACTATCTTCTTTTTCCCATCACATGGGAAATATTTCACTCATTGTAATTTTATGTTTCTTACCCATTCTTATTAGTAATTTACAAAGAGTATTAAATTAAAAAGGGTTCATTGACTTTGTAGGAAAAAAATTCAACGAGAGTAATCACAATTTGATGTCTTTCATCTATTGATATTTTGAAGTTGGGAAATATTAGATTCCTGAATGTCCAATCCTTCAACAAACCACAGTAGTCCTCAATCCTTGGATATAGGGAGACAACGTTACTTGGCTTCTATTTATAATGATAGATATATTTGTAAATTCGTGTTATGACCTCTAAATCTATATGAATTACAAATTTCTTGGAAATCACATCACACCCTTCACTAGGATTGATGATTACCCCTATCTTTTTTAAAGCACTTCCGAAAACATCCATGGGTTTGTCATATAAGGAATTATCAATGAATGGAAGGTCACTAGGTCGTAGGCCAGGTGACTCCCTTTTAGAACTAAACAAGAAATATTTACTAGGTGATTGATAACCCTTTTTTTTTCTTAGTCATTCCCCTATTTCTATGCTTATTTTGAACACTTCATGAAGTTCTATCAAATTTACTATCCATTCCAGTAGAACAAGAACTTTCTCTTTCTCCATAGAAAAGGATACTGCGGAAAATTCAATTATGATCCTACACCTCCACATTGGTATATTCTCTATGTTTCTTTTGTTTCCTTTAAGATTAATTTTTGTGTTTTGATGGTTATTTTTTCCAACTTCCAATGGGTCATCCTAGCTTGGATAATACCATACATGGAAATATGAGAAATGTGAAATTTGTTTCAAATTGTGAATAAATTTACATTCAAGAGTGAAAGTATATGTGGGGAGAAACAAGTTTGGAAGAGATGTGTAATATGCATTGCAAGGAAAAAGGTAGATGTCATATCCATTTAGCTACTTGTCCCACCTCTTATAAATAAGGCAGTTGTACAAGCAAGACTCAATGATGGTTCCAGGCGCGGGACTAGGAAATAATTGATGAAATAAGGTTCGGGGTTCATGCTTTAGGGCTCATGGTTCAGGGTTTAAGGTTTACGGTTTAAGGTTTAGGGTTCAAGGTTAAAGGTTCAAGGATTTAGGGTTTATGGTTCGGGATTTAGGGTTTATGGTTTAGGGTTTATGGTTTTAGGGTTTATAGGATTTAGGGTTTAGGGTTTAGGGTTTATAGTTTATGGTTAAGGATTTAGTGTTTAGAGTTTAGGGTTTATGTTTTAGGGTTCAAGGTTTATGGTTTAGGATTTAGTGTTTAGGGATTAAGGTTTAGGGTTTAGGGTTTAGGGTTCAAATTTTAGGGTTTAGGGTTTCCGTTTTATGGCTTAGGGCTCGATGGTTTAGGGTTTAGGGTTTAGATTTTAGGGCTCACGGATAAGGGTGTAGGGTTTAAGGCTTAGGTTTTAGGGTTTAGGGTTTATGTTTTAGGATTCGTTGTTTAAGGTTTAGGGTTTAGGGTTTAGGATTCAATTTTTACGGTTCAGGGTTTAGGGTTTAGCATTTAGGGCTCATGGTTCATGGTTTAGGGTTTAGGGCTTAGGGCTTAAGGTTTAGGGCTTTAGGGTCATGGTTCAGGGCTCATAGGTAAGGGCTGAATATTTAAGGTTTAATTTTTAGGGCTTATGGTTTAGTATTTATGTTATAGGGTATAGGGATCATGGTTCAAGGTTTAGGGTTCAGTGCTCAAGGTTTACAGTTTAGGGTTTAGGTTTATGTCCTAGGGTTTAGGGTTTTGATTGTAGAAGTTAAACGCTAAAAGCTTTAGGATAAATGTTGAAATCCTGAAAATTACTTATGTACTGACTAGATTATACTATAGAAATTATCTCCCAATTTGTGACTCATAGAGCTGTGAGACTAATTCCATAAGGTGCAGAGTGACCCTAATTTATTATATTTAAATAAATAAATTTAAAGTATAAGAAATAATAAAATATAAATAATAATAAATGAAAAACATTTATTTTTGTAAATAGAAGCATGCCAAAAGCATATACAATGTATGCGTTATAATGTGTACGCATTTTGCATTTTCACTTTTTCCAAGCCATGCCTCAAGGCTTGGGATCTAGTTTGGATCCCCAAGCCTGAGGTATGGACCTATAAAAACATAGCAAACAACATGTTTTTGTAAGAAAATGTAAAAAATACCACTTCCTCTATGATAAATCAACATAAAACAATCAATTTGTTTTTAAAAAAATTATACCACAACGTAGAGAAGAGTTTCTTCTTTCTAAAAATATAATTTTTCAAATTTTATAACTAATATAAGGTTTCCAAATTATTTATTTTCTAACTATGGATTTTTATAGCTATTTTTTAAAGTTTAAATATGTCTATCTTTCATCGTGTATCATTTTTTTGGGTCATCAAAACTGAAAAACAATTATACTAGCACAAATTAGGCCTAATTCTATACATATTCAAAAATAAATTCTATTTTTCAATATTTTTTGAGGTAGTTAGGGGCACATGGTCAAAGCTCCGTTATTTTTCAAAACACAATTTTTGTACTAGAAAAATCATTAAAAAAATAAATACTTGCTAAAAATTCTAGCACAAACTAGATGCTCCTAGTTATATTTCTACCAAAAGGGTTTTAAAAACTACTAAATTGTGCTCAAAAATGGTGAGGGGCACGAAAGTCACTCTGTCATGTTTTTTAACAAAAATAGGAGCACCTATTGGTATCTTAGTTATTTGACCCACTTAAACTTATCCATTTTCAATAAAATTTAGTAGTTTAGAAACTAAACTCAAAATGCTACAATTCATGTTTATACAACATCTCCCAAATTTGAGTGTAACTATTTCAAAAAACTCGTACAAGTTGAAATTTTTTATTTTTCAGAAAAATACATCCACTTAAGATCCTCTTTTGTCCCCCCAACTTGGTGCACTTACCCATATACACCACAGCAGGATGGTGTGGCAGAGAGGAAGAATAGAACCATTATGGAAATGGAAATAAGTATATTGAAGGCAAAGCACCTTCCAAATGACTATTGAGAAGAAGTAGTAGCAACTTTTGTTTACATTGTAAGTAGGTATCCAACAAAACTTGTTAGGAACACAGTTCCTCAATATGCATGGACTAAAAGGAAACACATTGTTTCACATTTCAAATTTTTTGGTTGTGTAGCATATTCACATGTACCTAATGAACTAAGGAATAAGTTGGACAACAAACGAGAAAATTGTATCTTTTTTGGGTTCTCAGAGAATACAGAAGGATACAAGTTATACAATCCGGTCACTGGAAAAGTTGTGATCAGTAGGGATGTTCATTTTATAGAGAATGAAGCATGGGATGGAAGTATAGAGAAATCAGTGAGTATAGCAGCATCTATTCCACATGATGATATGGCAGATGAAACTTTAGAGCAACAAGGTACTGTATCTACAAATCTTAGACAAGCACCACAAGTCATAGCACAAGCTACACCTCCATCTCCAGTTTGAAGGTATTCAAGATTTCAGCCATGCAAGAAACACCACAAAGAACGCCAAAAGTAACTCCATCACCACAAAGTAGTCCTGCATCAAATAGTCCTACACAGCAAAAAACATGGAGACTTAGTGAGATTTATAATGTTGATACAACTAATTCATTTTTAGTTTTTGCATTATTTTCTTAGGCTACAGATCCATATATTTTGAAGAGTCTATAAGAAATAAAATTTGGGAAAAATCCATGGATTATGAGATCAATGCCATAGAGAAGAATCAGACATGGGAGCTAATGGATCTTCCAAAAGGAATGGACGTGATAGGATTCAAGTGGGTCTATAAGACAAAATACAATGTTGATGGAAAAGTACATAAATACAAAGAAGGGTTGGTAGCAAGAGGTTTTACGCAGCACTATGGAGTTTACTACAATGAAACATTTGTACTAGTAGCACGTTTGGATATGGCAATAATGGTTTTAGCAATTGCAGCTCAAAACAAATGGTCTATTTATCAGATGGATGTTAAATCAGCATTATTTAATGGATTCCTTAAAGAGGAAGTTTATGTGAATGAGCCATAAGGTTATGAGATTGAAGGTCATGAAGGAAAAATATACAGATTGAAGAAAGCACTCTATGGTCTCAAGCAAGCACCTAGAGATTGGTACAACGGAATATATTCTTATTTGATTGAGAATGGTTTTAGTAGGAGTGGAACTGAGCCTACCTTAGACACCAAGATAAATGAGCAAGGTAAGATTCTAATTTTTTGTTTATATGTAGATGATTTGATAATTACTAAAAATTTATCTACGGAGTCATTCAAATCATCCATAAAAAAGGAGTTTGAGATGACAGATCTTGGTCTTATGCATTAATTTTTGGGCATTGAAGTCCAACAATCAGAAGGTGAAGTTTTTTATCTCACAAGCAAAGTATGCAAGTGATATTTTGAAAAATTTTAACATGTTGAATTGTAAGCCAGCACTAACACCAATTGCAGTAGGTTTGAAGTTGAGAAAAGAGGATGAAGGATTGTTTATGGATCCAACATTGTTTTAAAAGTTGGTTGGAAGTCTTATGTATCTAACGGCCACAAGGTCTGACATTATGTATGGTGTGACCCTCATATCAAGGTTCATGGAATCTCCAAAAGATTCACATTGAAAAGTTGGAAAGAGAATATTGAGCTATATACGTAGAACAAGGAATCATAGAATTCTTTATTCAAGTTTAGATGAGTTCAAATTAATTGGGTATATAGATAGTGATAGTGTTGGAAGTATAGATGATCGGAAAAGCACATCCGGATATACTTTTTCACTTTGGAACAGGAGTGGTTTCATGGGCATCAAAGAAGCATCCCATTGTCACGTTATCTTCAGCAGAAGCAGAGTATGTAGCAGTAACAGGAGCAACATGTCAAGTTGTTTGGATGAGAAGAGTGTTGACAGATTTATAGCAGAAATAAGAGGACGCTACACATATTATTTGTGACAACAACTCATCCATAGCATTGTCCAAAAATCATGTTGTCCATAAGAGGAGAAAGCATATTGATACGAGGTATCATTTCATCAGGGAGCTGGTAAACAACAAAGAGATTCATCTTGAATTTTGTAGATCCGAAGATCAATTTACAAATAATTTTACGAACGCTTTAGCAAAGGAAGTTTTTGAGTATTTGAGAGATTGTTTGGGAGTTTGTGATCCTACATGTGGTAGCTTTGAAAATGCAAACATAGATCTAGAATAGTAAAAGTTACAGGTTCGAAATTAAGGGAGAGTTTTGGAAATATTCATGTGCAATGCATGATTAATTCCTCCCGTAGCTTTTTAGGAGAAATAAATTTAGATTTAGTTTGCTTTAGTTAACTCCAGATTTGTCCTATCATCAGGAAGTCAATTTAAATAAAAGAAATTTGTTTTATTGCATGCACATCATTCGTTGTTTTAAAGCACAATTCATATTTAGAGTGCTTTGTTTTTAGAGCTGTAGGTGGTTATTTATTAGCAGAAATTGTATTTGTTTTGTATGGTGCATTGAAAGCACACAGTTGCACGCACAACTTGAAAGCAATGAGTTGAATATTTGAGTATAAAGATTTAATTAATGGAGAACACACAGCAGTGTTGGTTTGATGTTTAATCTGTCATTTGCATATTATTTTACTGTTCTATTTATTTTCTTTATGTTGTTCGATGTATAAGACTGCATATATTTTCTACATATGCTCTTTAGTATTATGAAAAAGATGGAATTGATTGTTACTACGTTGTTCAATATTCCCAATTGGAACATGAAGTTCAATCATTGTTTCCTCAATCTAACAAATTGGGGTATCACAGTTCTAAGGCCATCGAAATGAAATAAAATTATGCCTCTATTGTAAAAGCCTTCAAGTTTATGATTATGAGGATTCTAGTTTTGAGAAGAGTAACTTCATTGGATTATGATTCATGAAGTGAATGATTATGAGCCTTTGGCAAAACCTGTTCCATCCTCCCAGACTGTATTTATTCATCTTTGATTTTAGTGACCCGTATCACAGCTTGGAGGAGGTCATTCATTTCCCGTGTCTTAACCAAGAATATAATGTCAATTTTTTATGCGCTCATGAACAAAGAGAAATTGTGGGGGTTGGCATTGATGTAGTGAGAATTCCTTAATACATCCAAAAAAATTAATGAACTCCCTCACAAAATCTCTATCATCCTTTGCAATAATGGAATATAGGGTTAAGAAGACATTCTTCTTCAGTAGGTTTAAATTTGTCTTCAAATTTTTCTTTCACCTGAAAGCCATCTTATATTGCATTCAACTTCCAAATCATCTTCGAAAACAATATCAAGCACAAACGAGATCAGATACATGTACATCATTCAGACAATTCAGATCCTCTAGAACTCTTCATAAAAAACATGACTACTTAATGATTTTAGTTAGTATCAAGCTAGTCATTAGAAATGAAAAAACATTTAATGAGATAACAAACACAGCAGCAACAACAACTTTTAGTTCATTTTGGTGTTTGTGCCTTCAAGTCAGCTCCAAATGGCAATATGTGCAAGATTTATAGTCTTAACACTTAAATCTTCAGAACTTCCATTGCCAGCAATCTGTTCCAAGGATTTTTATATATGTTCATTTTTAGAATTTTAATTGAACTAGTGGTGGATGAAGGTTGGATAAAAACCACAGACAGGTTTTCCCTTTTCGAAAATGTAACTTGAAGTACATTTTGATATCCTATTATTACCAAAGAAAAATGTCCATTAATGCAAATTTACTAGGCATTTTAATCAACTACAACAACTAATCCTTCTACGCATTTTGTCAAATATTTGTCATGAAAGGCTATCAATCAGTAGAAAAATTTGCTATGAAAGGCTATCAATGGGTAGGAAATATTTGTCATGATATTAAAATATCACATATCAGAGTCATTGGTTTCTAATCCGTGTTCAAAATAAAATGCATTGCCTCTCTGTGAGATTTCAGATTGTTCCGATCAAACCAACTACCCAAAGCACAGTGAATAATAATACAAAACTTAAATAAAAACTCCCACATACCCAAAGCACAGTGAATCATAATACAAAAATTAAATTAAATAATCCACAGTATGTTGTACTTACTGACGGAGGCGCTCACGATGAGTTCCTGTGGCGGTGGATACCTGTTCCAGCGTTGATTTACAATGGCTTCACGTTCGTATACCTGTTTTCTATTTTTTGTGGGGAGGGGAACTCAAAAAATGTTGCACCGCCGGTCCGCACCCAACACAGTGTTGATTCCCATACATAAAGCAAATTTTTTAAAAATTATGACATGAACATCTGGCGCCATGTTGGAAAACACAGCACACCCGTTTGTTGACTCCGTTTGGCCCGCGCGTTGGGAGTGGGGCAGTAAAGAGCTAGGTAGGTTTATGCGTGTTCTTTACGGTCAGCCGTTGAATAGAATGAAATAACAAAAATTATTATTGTGTTTATTCTTTTGTTATTATCTTTGTGCAAAAGTCATCACTGGTATTAGAGCAGGGTATTTGATCATGCCAGTCTAATTTTGGTTTGAGGGGCATCCGTACTCCTGTATTTCCTCAGTGATTGGTAGTTTACTGAATATAAACCATTTTTTAAATCGATTTGTTCATCAAATTTTAATGTATTTTAGAGTTATGAATATTCATGTTATTTTCTTGGGCAACACATTTTGAAGTGAACTTCACGTCCTCGCCTATTGTATCATTTTGAAGTTAAATTCAAGTCCTATATGTCAAATCAACTAGCTTGGGTTTGGCAAATCTGCTTATAGTTTCTTGAGCACGCCAATCTTAGAAATCATCAGAAAATGGATATGGCTATGAGCCTATATGTCATCCTACACTTCTGACATCCTCTCAGATCTACAGGTTATGACGTCCTCTTCCTTGGAAGTGAATCAAAGTTCCATTATTCTCTCTTTCTAAGAGCTCCACACGGCTATGGATTCTGCGTTTAGTTCCATCTCCACAGTTTACGGCTGTTTGAAAGTGGTTGGCTTCCATTCATGCTTCTAAAAGTGTCATCTTCTACCTATGTGTGTCTAATGCATTCATTCACTCTTGAGTCCCTCGAATCAGCCAACCACCATGTGTGATATGAATTCTTCCATCCACATGCATTGGTAAAGACACATGAATACTTGTACAATGTGTTCAATTGTAATGTGTAAAAAAATCTTATATTTTCTCCTCATGTAAGATAATGATGACAGTTGATAAAAGTATTGTAGCATCATGATATTCAAATTTTTTATTGTCCTGAGAAAATCATTTAGGTTGTTGAAATCATCTAGCTTTTAGGTTCTTGGTTGTCCTAACCATCCAGATCATCAGCAAGTAGAGACAACACATTACACTAGGAGATTGATATTTTACCCATATTTACATTAAGGGCATGAATGTTAGGAAAAACTATCTATTAATGATTGCATTATTTTGTGTGTGTGTGAGAGAGAGATAGCTAAATTATTAATTGTTAATAAGTTGTAAATAAGCAACTCATTGTTAATAGTGAGTCATTATAACAACTCAGTTAGACATTAGAATTTGTATGGGAGAGATTTTATGAAAGAATCATAATAGCTTGTTGAGTATTTTGTGGGGTGAGTAGCTAGGGAATCTCCATGATTTTAGGAATTCTAATCTCTTATAAATGTAATATCCCAAATGTGTTGAATAGAATGAAATAAAAAATAGTATTATTATGTTTATAATTGTGTTTTAATTATGTTAATTTCTTGTGCAACTCGGTCTAAAATTCATAAGTACACATGTCAATCTCTTTTCCAACTTACTTTGATATTTTTTTTCTTGTTGACTTGCCCAACCATGGTCCTTCACGTTGCTTCTTCCATGTATTTTTACTATTCCCTGTGAATGAGGGCCATTTCTACCATTCTTCACATTATTGAATTCAAGCATCTCTCATTGCACATTCATTTAATACATTTTGGAATTTTTCTTAAGACCCCATGTCATCAATTTGGTCACATGCTCCTTACACCATGTTTTTCATTATTCATGGTTCACTTTTAAGCGTAAAAGCAAATTTTGTCTTAAAATTTTATGGTTATAATTTTTGGAGGGTGGGGTTTGTATTGAATTTCCATTATATATGAATGTCATTTTGTAGTGTTGGATCTTAAAACTTTCATATATTGAACATATGGAAATGTAGTTACCTCTATAGTAGTCATATTTCATGAAATAAATACACATTTTTTAGTGTTTATGCATAAGGCTATGCATATACCTCATGTAATCAAATAAATGTGACATTCAATTAGATAATAGATTTTTACACAATATTATTATGGAAAATGGGGCTTAAGTAGCATTAAATATTAGTATAGAGTACTTTTGGGGCATAATCTTGAGTACAGGAAACTCTCAAACCTCATGTAAATTCGTGTTCATCCTACTTTTCCTTTATGTTGTATTCTCCTTATATTTGTATTATTACTAGTCATATAACCTTGGAACCCCATTAATATGCATATCCCTTTTATTGATATCGACTATCCCACCCGTCAAACACCACAACTGTTACATTTTCTTGAAGCTTATTTGAAAGGCTAGTAGACTTCTCCATTTCTTCCTCTTAAACAATATCATTCTTCTACTATTAGGATTCATATGTGAACCCTATTTTCCACTCAATTGAACCACACAATTTCTCAACTTCATAACTCTTAACCATTATTCCTTCTAGTGGATATTTTTCAGTATCATGAATTAATCAATGCCCTCATAATTTTATAGAGAATTTATGTGAGTTCTACATGGCTACACTAGGTTTCGTGATAGTGATGCTTTGTTCTGCATGGACACCCTACATTGAGAATAATGGTAATTCTTGGACAAACAATCCACCTTTTGAAGGAGCTTTCCTCAAACACATTACATACCTTCCCAAACTTCCAATCTATAAGTCATCTACATAATTTTTCTTGTGCTAGCTACAACAACTTCAAAAACTTCTCTCCTTGCACTTGAATCAAATACACAAATGTTATTGAAATCACCTACCCTCCTCCTAAAGAGCACACACTAATACTGAGAGGGGGTGAATCAATATTATACAATGTTTTACTTAGTTAAAAATTTAACATCCACAACAACAACAATCATACAAGATCCAACTATTATGAAACACAAAATTTATATGGAAACCCTTTCGGGAGAAAACCATAGAGAAGAGACTTCTTGGATCTATTGTTCAAATCCAGTCACAAAATTAATTACTTTAAAAAAATTTGTAGGCACCAACCTATTGGAGACACCAATCCACAATGATAAGCACCAACTCACTGGAGACACCAATATCCAATGTCGAACACTAACCCAGAATTCTTGAGCACCAACTCATTGGATACACCAATCCCCAATGCTAAGAACCAACTTAGCTAATTTGTGAGCACCAAATCATTGGAGACACCAATCCCCAGTTACACTTCTTAATAACTTTACTTTTATTGTTGCTCCTCAAGTTTACTTTCTCCATTTACTCCAATTGTACATATTCACCCTTTACTCCTCTTGTTGTCTTCTCACACCCACAGTTCTCACACTTCAATTATTTCATGTGTTTCTCACTCTTCCTTCCTCTTCAGCAATTTGGAATTCCAATCTTCTTGAGTTATATCTTCCTTTCTCTTCATAAATCTTCTTGAATCTTGTTTATTCGTTCCTCTCTTCTCCTCTATTCACTCTCTCTCTTCCTTAGCAATTCTCCATCATTCTACGTGAGTGCATACTTAATTTTACAATTCAAATCCATTTATATATCATGTTCATCTCTTGAAAATATGTGACTTCTTCCCAAGGGTTTGCCAAAATAGCATTGATCTTGAGTCGGCTTTTCCATATTGATATTTGAATTTCTAATTTTTTCTTGACTTCCACAAGATTTCTTTGTTGTCACCTTGTTTCATGGCTTCCCTTGTCCTCCACGGACTTTCTCTGTCCTTTTATTTGTTCCACAAAATTCCTATACATATGGGGCCCTTCTTTGACTTCAGCAACTTTCCTTTACAAAATCCTTTGTTAAACATATTTTTAGACTTATTATAAAGACCACAAAACATAATAAAAGGACCTCCTTTGTCACGTAGATTTTGAACACCTGTGAAACACTATAAGTGATTTTATTTGTTATGCGGATTTTTCTTTCTACCACCCACACAACACCAAAAGCATATTCCCTTTGTTCTGCAACATTCTCCCTTTGCATTGCAACATTTTCATTTTCTAAAACCTACAAGAAACTAAAAATTAAATTTATTTGTTGCATGACATTTCTTTCCCAAAAACCTGTTTGACACTACAAAGTGAATTTCTTTGTTGTGTGGCTTTTTGATACACTACAAATTCTGCCAAACACTGTAAAATGAATTCCTTTGTTCTGCAGCATGTAAAATTCAAATTTTCATAACTTTTGCTATTTTAATCCAATTCCTTAGAAAATTATAGTTTTTGAAATCATGTCATCTCCTCTTTAGGGTGATTTGAACATTAAATCAAAAATCCATCAGCCAAATCAACTTCATTGTTCTCATACATTGGTAAACAACTTCCTTTGTTCCATAGGTAGAAAACTTCACTTTCCCATAAATTTTTCTTTCTTGTTTCAGTCCTTTGACACAATACATATTTTAAAATTGTTTCCTATCCTCTTGAATCCCACACAATGAATTTGCATCCAAGTGAGCCAATTTACTTCATCATTCCTTTGACATTAATGAAAATATTTCCAACAATATCCCCCTTTGTAATTGATCGCAACCTACCACCTTGTATAAAAATAATTTGTGAATGTAGCTTGCTCCCCCTTTCTACAATACTCTCATTTCCTATAATTCTACTTTTTTCTAATTCTCCCCTTTCTAAACTTATTATTGTATTGCTCCCCATTTACTTAACTCTCCCCCTTTGACATCAATGGAAAAGTAGTAACTGTCAAAAATCTCCCCTTGGAGTATGCATCGTATGTTCTCTTGTTTTCACTATGGAGATAAAATGATAATGAAATGATTATATCCCCCTAAGTTTATGCTTCCCTTTAATGACTGGATGAGAAAGATATCATACCCAAATTTTGTCTGATATATTCAAATGTTTCTTTTGGAAGAGGCTTTGTGAAAATATCAGCAACTTGTTCTTTTGTGGAAATACATTCCAATTTAACCTATTTTTTAGCTACTTTCTCTCTCAAATAATGATATTTGATGAGAATATGCTTTATTATAGAGTACATAACTGGATTCTTTGAAATATTTACTACACCAGTATTATCAAAAATTATGGAGATTGGAATATCAAATTCTACCTTGATGTCCTTCAATGTCTACTTTAGCCATAGAACTTGTTTGCAACATCACACTAGTGTAATGAATTCTACCTCTTCTCTAGATAAGGAAATAGAATCGTGTTTCTTGATTAAGTATGATACTAAACTATTTCCCAAAAATAATGCACCTCCACTTGTAATATTTCTATCATCAACACAACCAATGCAATCTACATTCGTATATGTTATTAGAGTGAAATTTTTACCTCTTGGATACCACAAGCCATAATCCAATGTACCTTTCATATATTTGAATATTCGTTTGACATCTTGCACATGAGTTTATTTTAGAGCAGCTTGAAAATTGCTACCATACCTAGTGCTTACATGACATCTAGTCCTGATGTTGTTACATACAATAAACTTCCAATCATCTCCTTAATTCTTCAACATCTCCTTAATATACTTAGTTTGTGAAATAAATATTCCTTTGTCAGATTGAGAAATGTGTAACACAAGGAGAATGACAACTCACCAAGCATGGACATTTCAAACACTTGACACATTTTGTTGCTACTTCCTCCAAAAATTATATCATCAACATAAACAACAATAGTCTTCTAATTCTCACCTTCAATTTTGATGTAAATATTGCTATCAACAATACCCTTCTTAAAATATTGTTGTTGTAGATACTTGTCCAGACTTGAATACCAGGATCTGGGGGCATGTTTCAATCCATAAAGAGTTTTCTTCAACTTACATAAATAATCCTTATAATTTGATAAAATGAATCCTTCTGGGTATTCAATATAAATTTCTTCTTCCAAATTCCCATTTAGAAATGTTGATTTAACATCCATCTAATATACTTCACAAACTTTAAAACAAGTAAATTAAAAAAACATTCTAATGGCCACTAAACTTGTAATAAGAGAAAAAAATTCTTCAAAATTGATGCCTTCAACTTTTTCATACCCCTTACAGACCAACCTTTATTTATTTCTTACAACTTGTCTATATTCCTTCATCTTGTTCTTGAAAAACCACTTGGTACCTATCACGTTTTTATATTTTGGTCTTGGGACAATTTCACACATTTAATTCTTCTAAATATGATCTCTCTTCTTCCATTGCTCCAATCCAATTCTTGTCTTCACTTTCTTCAGTAAAATTCTTAGGTTCTATCTTGGATATTAAAGATAGATTTGCATGTTCAGCTGCATTTACCAATCTTCTTCTAGTTTGTACTCCAATGTTTTTGTCACTTATAATTTAATTTTCTAAATGGTTTCTTTGGATTGATATGGATGGTGTTATTGTATCATTTCTTTCAACTTCTTCCTTTTTCATTTTCTTCTTCATCCTCACTATTTACTTCCCTTAAATAGTCATTTTCTTGTGTCTTATTAATTTTATACTTGATATCATCTACTTTCATATTTGCACTTTCAATAATATTATATGTTCTCATATTATAACATCTATATGCCTTTCTCCTTGAAGAATAAAAAATAAAAATGGCTTCATTGGATCTAGAGTCAAACTTACCCAAATCTTCATCATCTCTTCTGATATAACATTTACTTCCAAACACTATGAAATGTTTAATAGTTGTTAGTATTCCCTTCCATAATTCATAAGGTGTCTTATTGTTGATTAATTTAATTCTCCCTCTGTTCAAAATTTAAATTGATGTATTGATCACTTCTCTCCAAAACAAATCAGACAACTTAGAATCATTTAGCATTGTTCTTTCCATCTCCTGGATTGTTATATTCTTTCTCTCTACAAAGGCATTTTGTTGAGGGGTCCTTACAGCTGAGTAATTCCTCCTTATTCCATATTTCTCACAAAATTCTTCAAATGTGTTTGAAGTAAATTATTCTCCACAATCAAATCTTAGGTACCTTATTATCTTACTAGTTTCATTTTCAACTATAGCTTTGAACACCTTAAACATCTCATATTCATCATAATTATTTTTTAGAAATGTAACCCATTTCATTCTATAATAACCATCAATAAATAACATGAAACACCTCTCACCTTGCATAATTTTAATTCTTGTAGGCCCACAAATATTAGTATGAAAAAATTCTAGAAAACTTTGTTGTTGAGTACTCTTTTGTCTTGAATGTAACTCTTGTGTTCTTCCCATGCCGACATTACTTACAAAGAGCATTTTTTTGTTTAGTGATCTCTGGCATGTCTTTAACAGCTTTCTTGGAAATTATTTTTACTAAATTATTGAAATTAATATGGCCCATTCTTCTATGCCATAACCAGCTCTCATTTGTTTGCCTCATGTAGCATTTTATCCTTTAATCTCATTGATAATATAAAGATTATTGGTTGTCCTGCACACATCAACAATAAATTTTCATGTTGTTGTCTTTCTAATCTCACATCCTTCAACACAAAATGTGATAGTATACCCTTGATCAGCTCATTTTTTCACACTCAAAATATTATGCTTCATTCCTTCAAAATACAAGACATTTTGAGTTTTTGGTGTACTATTGTTAAGGATAATAGTTCCTTTACCTAATATCATTCATGTACTAATGTCTCAAAACTTCAAAGTACCTCCATTTACTTATTTCAAGGTAAGAAACTTACTTTTTCTCCATTCATGTTGATTGAGTAACCACTATCAATATACCATTGATTTCCTTTATTTTGTGCATGGAACGTTGTCTGAACAAGCATAGTTTTTTCTTTATTCTTTTCTTTCTCTTATTCTTCTTCCAAAATTTTCTTGTTTCATCCTTATGATTATCCATGGTTTCCTCATTCTTATTCTCCTTGGGAGCTTCCACAAAAACACTTTTACAAAAATGTGTTATATTCCCATAGTTGGTACATTTAATACATTCAACGTTAAAATTTACTAAAGGAGAAAATGAGTTATAATTTCTATTTGAGGATACATAATAATTTGGATTTTCATTCTTATTCCTACCAAAAATTCTTACATGAGATCTAAAATATACTACTTTATGCCCAAACTAATTACATAAAAAACAATAACCATAAAAATAATTCTAAAACCTGGTTTTGTGATGTTGCCTTGGAAGAAAAAATTATTTATGTTTGTATGATCTCTCTTTTGGAGGAATGCTAGTAGCTTTGATATTTTGAGGAACATGAGTCTCCTTCTTCTTGTTGCTTTCATTTCTGATTGGACTTTTAAGAGCATCTACATAGGTCTTTATCTTTTATGTGCTTTCCTTCTTTGGCGGCATGTCAGGATCTTCTTTGGCAGTCCCATGATCTTTTGTATACCAAAGATCAATCTTGATAAAAAAAAATGATCTCTTATTGTTGATAATTTCATCTAATAATTCGGATCTCTTCTCAAAATTGATACATTTGTTCAACTTAGTAGTTGTTTTATCAAGTTTCTTTATTAAGGAAATAATTTCATATTCAAGCTTCTCATAATTTTCTTCCTTTTTTTAGTTGGGTTATCACATATGCATCCATCTTCTTCATCTCTTCAAGTTGGATCTTCAAGAAAATGATGGTATTATTATATCATTTAAGATATTATGACAACTTTGATTGTGAGACACTGTATTATTCTTCAAATTTTTGAAACCGTTATTTTTGTTTCAAATTATTATTCTTTAGTATTTTGATCTCATTTAAGGAACAAATGATCTCTCCCTAAAGATCCACTTCATTTTTATCTTCAACATATTCTTATTCTTTTAAAATTGTCTCTCATTTGCTTTCTTTTATCTCGATTGCCATGAGAAATGATTCTTCTCTATCACTGGAAAAAAAAATCATCACTTTCTTCATATGAGATACTTTCCTCCTTGGTATAGAGGTTTTTCTTATGATTTTCGAAGTTCTTCCATTTCAAATATTTTATTTTCTTATAGCTCTTCTTAGAATAAGAATACTTGTTTCCTTTCTTCAAGTTGTGATCTTCTTCATTATCAATGTTTTCATTTTTCTACATACGGACATCTAGTAACATAATGTCCTACTTCACCACAATTAAAACATTTAAAGGGTAAATTACATATGTATTTTGTATGTGGGAAAAAATGTGTTTCAACAACATCCACTCTTACTCATTCGTTTAACTAGGGTATTCAAGGAAATGAGTAGGAGACACACATGTACCAACATACAAGGGGATAGGCTTAAAGCGGCTATAATGAGCACTAGGGTCACATATCTATAGGGAATTAACCCTTACACTAGGTGAACCTAGGGTTTCTAAGGCCCCCAATCGAGATAAAAGAAGGAACCCTACTGAGATATTGCTATTTAGGTGTGAATAGGTATGGATCAACTATAAAAGAAGCATGCAATAACTAAAATTAAAGTTAAGGAGCTGATATTTTCTAAGAGTATTATGATAAATAGCTTCAAACACAATAGTAAGATAACATATCATAATGGAGAAGAGGAAGTTAACTAATCTAAAAAAAATGAAAAATAAGACTTAGAGCACTCACCTGTACCTATAGGATAGTCAGTGATACATCAATCTCCCCTGAGTAGTAGCACACAGAGAGAGAATCGTTATTAGGTGGAGTAGGTGAAGACAATTCTTTTCCTTAACTCACTATATGTTGACCCAATAGTGCAAGAAATCATCCAAGAAGAAGAGTGTCCAAATCAATCCAAGAAAAATTTAATATGACCCAAGAGTAGAGTGAGGAGATGCACAAGTTGTGAAAAAAAGAAGAGTAAATAGCAGTTCGGATATCTTCGCTTCTTGTTCCTTTAAGTTTCAATGAGTGGTATGTATATATAGGATACCATCACCCATGAGATATGATTTCTTACAAGAGAAAATATAACACCAACGTCATCGCCCACAAATGATGACATCATCTATGTGTGGTAAAATGGGATACTGCATCATGAAAAGTTAAATTAAGGTGTCATAGATCATGTAGATGGATGAACAAAGTGCCAAGTGGTGAGATACAAGCATAATGTCATGAATGCAATGTGTGTGAGACCTAGGGAGGAAAGGATAACTAGTGCAGGGACAACTAAGGCCAAGACCTCATAACAACACTCTCTCTATGTATTGTCTCTAACCCATAATGGTTAAGTGAATAACCCTTCCCCATTCCTAGCAAGCCCCTTAAGGCACCCACTCAAGAAATAGATGCACCAATGACCCTTATCTACACAAGGGAAATTGTTAGTAACAGGTATGAAGGATAAAAAGTGAAATATTAGGTGTATACATATTCCCCAGCCATTTATTACCACATGTTGCAATAGTGAATTATGGGGTGTTCAATGGAAGGAAACATTTTGTAACACCGCAATAAAAAGTAGATGCTGAAAGAAAGTACATAAAGGACTAGTTGAAATGAAATATACCTACCAATGCTTACTTGATAGTGTTGCTCCTCCTACCATGTGTGGGCCTAATCCATGTTGTAATAACCCTGGAGAAGTAAAATGGAAAGGAAATACTAGAGGATCATCAGTAAAATAAGAGATAAATCACCTAGCTAGGGACCCATGGGACAGATGTCGTGTCATAATGTCAAAATGTCGTAATGATGGTATGGTGTCAAAATTAGTTCAAAATCGAATATTATCAAACGGAGGTGTGTAATAGGTCAAAATAACCGGTATGAGATCATGATAAAGATACAACAAATGGAATCATCTATGGAGATCGGGAGCGAAAATGGTGAGTATTTGAAGATTAAGGCTAATCATAACTAATTTTGAATAGAATTTTGATTTTTTAAATAGTATTTTTTTTATTTGCTTATTACTATTTTTGGAATTCAGAGAAATGAGTTCTGTAACTCAAAATTCAAGTTATTTTTTGACAATATGACACGAGAATGAGGTGGTGATGTAGGACGATGAGGTAGAGCATGCAACAGTCCTTGACCATGGGTAAGTTGTTGCATTGAATTTTATTGAGTAAATTAGGTGTTATTTAATTTTTTATCTTTTTTGAATTCATTAGGGAGTCAAAATTGTGTCATCATGTAGGTTATGTTATAATACAAGTGGGTTTTGGAGGGTTTTTAATTTCATTTTTTTTCGTTATGTGAAAGTCAATATTGGGGAGGTCATGGCCATGATTTTGTCAGACTGCATCAACCCCCCTACAATAATAGTGGCAATGGCATCATAATGGGAAAAATTAAGTCCAGGGGGGTGGTGGCATCTTCCAGTGGGTCGATGGCATAGGGGAAACCTATCAGGGGAAAGATGATGTAGGCAACATACAGGAAAAGGGTGTAAATTTGGATTTTTGATTTTGGATTTATGATGTAGACATCTAATGCATATTTATTGTGATTTTTTGGATGCAGATAGAGTGTAGGATCCACCTATGACAAAGTTTAGATGTATCATGGCTCAATTGGATAGTTACAAGATTGACATAGGCACAGATAGCCTAGCTATAGTGTTGGGGATTTAGGGGCATCATGTAGATGCCCAAGATACCATTGGACATGGATTTACTACAGATGTTTTTGGTTACATGGGAGACTAGGTCCAACACCTTTCGGTGGTGGACAAGATAGGATACTATGGAGATGGAATTGAATTTAGAGGATGTTCATGGTATTTTGGGGTTACCAATTAGAGGCACTAACATGTACTGTGATTTGACACCTAATTCCATAGACTAGAGAGAATTCTCTAGGTGGGCTACTAAGAGCGGCACATATGACAAGAACATGTTGTGTGTTTGACTCATCGTAGTGCAGGAAACATGGATTTTGGAAATCTATTAGGTACTGATGGGGATTGTGGTGGCATGCATAGTTTTTCACAAGGACGATGGAGCTATTCCATTATTCTTGATTGCACCATACAGAGATGTAGTGGATCGTGGTGTACTATTTAGTTGGGGCACCACCATATGGGTGCAGTTAGTTCATGATTTATATAGGTTTTGGTGCAAAGGACATAGGGTCATGGAATGCATCATTTGGTTATCAACTTGGATATATGATTGGCTCTTAATACACATGATGATAGGGACACCACAAGCAGTAACAGCAAATGCCTCAATAGTACTTCAGTGGATGCATGGGCCGATAGTGAGAGAACTTCAGGTATACCGATCACTAGCGAGGGTGGGTCTAAATGATGTGATATGGCATCCCTACATATCAAAAGTGGATCAATGACCCAACTAGCCTAGAGTATAGTACATAGAGGCCATGATGGAGGTGACATAACTCTACTTATACTAGGTGGAGGGATATGTGATAGATAGAGTACTAAGACAGTTTAGATGGTCGACACCAGCAATGATACCACCTTTTCCACCCTACTAGCATCATCATTCTAGAGAGGATACATGACTAGAAGTTTGGTTTTCATAATTAAAACCTTGTAGTGAATGGTAAATGGGTGTAATGGGGTAGTGACATCACATACATGATGGGCATGCTTATGGAAACCATAGAGCATAGTGGATAGTAGTTTGGTGGAAGTATCTGATGGAGGGTCTACAAAAGATATAGCGCCACAGGCTAGAGTATGTCTCGTTAATGTAGGAGGGGGACGAGAACAGTCAATACCATGATTCTTAGATAGAATAGGATGTGATGAATAGGAAGATGATTTTTCACATTGTTTATAGTTTATATTTTGATGTATCTGTGACAGAGGCTAAGACCATGAAGGAGAGGAGACATGATATTTGTGCATCAAGATAAGTGGGAAAAATATGTAGGATCTATACCCGATCATGAAAACGAAGAGGAAGAGGAGGTATTGGGCAGCTGAAGAGACAAAGAATCCATTATAGAGATACATGTGCAAGTAGGTATGAATGGTGAAACTTTAGTTAGAAAATTTAGATATACATATGTGGTATTATTAGTGGTATTTTTCAATCTTTAGGTTTTGTAGAGATAATTACGAAGGAGTGGTACTCGCTAAGTGAGAGTGCCCACTGTGAGATCTTGGAATCTGTATTAGATTTTGAGGATACTAAAATGATGGTGGATTTAACAAAACCATCATTCGGGGATTCAGTGAGGTCATTTCATTTAGTTTTAGAGGTAGCAAGGAAAATTTATTGATATGGAAATGTGCAGGCATAGTTATATACCAACAACATAAATGTAATATTGTAGAGTCTACTACCAAAACAAAAATCCCTTGTATAGGAGAAAGTGGATCACCTAACAAATATGCGGAGAGATGTGACATTGATTACATCATCAGAGACATAGCTAGGGAAAATACAAAAATCAGCCTTTGGAGCCTGATATATGGTTGTATCCCTAGCTCACATATCTTGAGAAGATAGCATTGCATATCAGCACAAACCATTCAAATACCCCCATAGGGGGAAAGGGTACTTCATTCATTTTATAGATGGGACATAAACATTTTGCACAAATTTTTTTATGTATAAAACTTGATTCAAGATATATATATATATATATATATATATATATATATATATATATATATAATTTTTATGGTAATTATTGATGGTTGGATATTTGAATACTTTTCACATGTGTGTATGTGATAATACCATGTTACCTACAAAAAAATATAATAAGCTGATTAGATATGAAAATCTGAAGATAAACAGAATGATAATATAGCCCAAATCACGCGATGTGAAAAATACAAGAGGAGGATCAAGATGAAAACATTGAATGTTCAGATGTCAAGGCATGAGTGGTGATGAATCCAAGAGGAGTGAAAAAAATAAGAAATTATGTGATGAGATATTGGAGATAGTGTGATAAAATTAAGGGTGTTGAGATACCAAGAAAAGGTAGATGATGTTTATGTAAAACCCATGTGGTGGCTGAGAGCCCAAGGGAATGCATAGGATATGGTCATTATAAGAAAGAAAGAAATATCAATGTATTTATAGGTAAATAACCAACATGAGAAAACTATTGTAATGTATTAGTGATGATATCATCAATTTTTTTAAGATGTGGATTTGGGCATGGGTCATGAGGTCCTCGATGGTGTGATATTTAATAGAAAATTTAGGATGAACTTAAGACCCTATGACAAACAAGGTGTCATTCATATGATCCTCAAGACATGTTAGAATATCATGTCAAATAACATCCATAGTGGGAAAATTATAGTAGCTACGTGGTGGTCCATAGCTAGGTTGTTGTCATGCAGGTCTAACGGAAGGTGGTCAGTTTAGAGTGGAATTGGCTCCATGTTTTTTATCACGAGAGGGATTTTATTGAATGGGACACTTTTCATGTAGAACCCTTTAGTCAACATCAATGTAGAGCTAAAGTGGAAGGCTTTGTATCATTTTTATTTTTCTCACATTCTACCTTGGATTCAGGATTCTTCATGTCACATAAATAGGCTCTACAATTTGAAACACCATGCCCAAGAGCCTCGTGCCATGTGTATTATTGATCATCCACCAAGGAATGAGGATCCATAAGGGTAACAGGTAGGGGGAGAGGTATTCTAGGTTATAGAGGGATAATGGGAGTTTCTAATAAGGGTACAAATGAATGGGTGGGGATTGCAATGGAGCACTATATTGCTCATTAGTTGAGGCACGATAAATAGGATAACCTGATATTTTGTCAAGGAAACTATTTCAACTAAGTCTATGCTAGAATTTTTAGGTGTATCTGATTGAGGAATATGAGGCTTGGGCACCAGTGGGGAAGAATCTTCCACTTAGGATGGAGGTTCTACTCGTACTATCATCACATTAATGGCATGATTAATTTTGGTGTGTTGGGTTTCTGGGTAGCGTAATAATTCCCAATCACAAATATGGGAATATCTAACAAGATGAGGCTCATATAATGCATTATAATTTTAATAGTCCAATATAGAAGTATAAACCACACAAGAGTTGAATATGGTCTCCAGTTAGACCATACGCTCCCATAGGATTGTGGTGTTTGTGAAATAACTACAAGGATGGATATGGGATGTGTTGATTTCAAGAAGATCAGAAGTATTGATTTTAAGGGTGAATTCATGAGGCTCCTCATCATTTGATTCCAATATATTTGGGGGCACACAAAAAACCAATTTTGGATGAATGACATTGTTGTGGAGGATATCTATAGATTCATTAAAACGTTTATATTCTTCAAAAAGGAATTGGAGATTGTTCCTAAAGTGTGGGGATCTTGTATGTCCTCTTTTAGTGAATTGTATCATAATTCCAAGTGTTAGTGTCCCATTGAATCTTATAAATAGCTCCATGGTGACGAAACTTCACACATTGACATGCAAAAGAAGCGGTGATGTGTAAACAATGAGTCTAAGGCCACCATATGTGAATATTATGCAATGAGGGAAAAGTAAAGACCATGAATTTCATATGAACAGTCCTAGGTGAATGATTATAAGTAACAAAATGAACCCCGTAGGAGTTATTTATCGATAGTCATATTATTTAGATGTGGTTCCCATGAATTTTAAGTTATCAATAGAATAACTAAGAGCCTTGATGAAATATGTTGAAGTTACACCTATGCATGCTCCATCATCAATGATATCATGTTTAACTGAAGTGAGACCTATCTGAACTAGATTTGAGAGTGGAGGATCATCTACACATATCAATAAATCATTTGGGATTATAGAAGCTATGCGAAAGTGAATGTAAGAACTTTTATCTATGGTAAGATTGGTACAAACAGAGAGTTCCTCACATTGAAAATGAATAATTTTTTCTAATCCATACAAGGTGAGAATATACCTCAAAGAGGGAGGAAACTGGATATTTATTTCATAAAATTTAGTTCTGAGATGATCAAAATGGTGAGCCCCCATGCACATGAGTTCTAAGAAGCAAACTGGACTAGGAATTTATAAAAGTGCTTTTAGAGGATTCCTCTCATCATGAATAGACTTTGTAATAGGATGAGAGTGTTGGGAGTCCTTGGAAATAGAGAAAAAAGTAGGATGGGTAGTTATATAGACTTCTTAATTTTATTTGTTATCAGTTCCTACACCATTGGCCCTATAAGTTTGATTTGAATATGGCCGATGGTGTCTGTAAACAAGGATATAGATCAAAACATAATCGGCCCTATAGGATAATTTCCATAAGTGACAATGAAACCTAGAGAGTGTAGGTTTTTTAATTTAGGAGCTTACTTTTGAGCTATAGAATGGTAGATGAATCAGACATTCTGAGGCTTGAATTCTATAATATATTTTGGTTTTACATATTCTATGACAAATTTCCCAAATTGTTGATTGAACCATTTTTTCGGGAGGGTAATCCATATCAACTACATTGTATTTAGAATTATCTTACTCTTTGGATATTTCAATGACATCAATATTAGGAATAGGATTGGATAATATTTTTAGCCTTTCATAATCTTGGTTGATGGCTTCATGAAAATATTTCTTTTTTCTCTATCACGTGTCTTGACCACTTTGATCAAACACTCATTGTGATAGTTTCATAATCAAAGTTGGGTCTTAAGGAGAAAATAATTGAATCTATTCGTATAGAAAAAAAATTCACATGTGAGTGACCCAAATTAGTTTGGATGCATTAAAAATTACTCTCATCATGGCAATGAGGAATGTGTCAAGAAGGATGTAGGATCAAGGTAAACGGTTTAGGAAACTAATGCTTCAAATCTTCCTTGATAAATGTTTGGTGATAGTTATATTGGTTTTTTTGTTATTAGGTTTCTCTAAATGAATATTAAAAGTATTTCTATATAAAGAATGTGTAAAGAGGAAGAGTATCTCATACTCTGTCATCCATCACATTCTTTTTTTAAAATATTAGAGAATTTGGACTTTCTTGTTAGCTTGTGTCTTAGAAGGATCATTATCAAATTAACTCATAAGGTGGTATTAAATTTTTTTTTTCAAAGGCCTCTTCTAGGGAAGTAGGAGAAAAGGACCTTAGCTTTTAATGAAATTTAATCTCAAGGGATTCTAATAAAATTTGAAAGACACTATCATTGGGAATTATATGCTCTGCCCATGTGGATAAGGTGTTACAATAATTAATGAAGGTTTGTGATGATTCATTTTCAGATTGTTGAAATATTATGAATGTATTGATTAGTTTTTAGGTAAATTATAATACTCAAACTCTTTTATTAGGGCTATCACTAGAGACTCTAGCTTGACTATGGTGCTAGGAGGAAAAATGTGGTACTAATATAAATCATCTCCTATAAGTTTGTTTGTTAGAATTTTTGTGGCACATATGAGTTGGTTCAAATCCATTCTTTGTAAATAATTTGAATGGCTTGATATGAAGGGCATGATCAACAAACGTTTTGTAAAAGATAAATGGAGATTTGCTACAAATATCCAGACTAGTAATATAGGGCGCTAATGTATCCGATTGAAATAATCATAGGACTTTGTTATTAATTGGGGGTTAAGTGGTGGTCACACCATTGGGAAAATTTGGAAAAGGAAAGGACATCATGCCCCAATCACTAGTTGAGGGTGGTTGACTAACTCAACCATATTGCCTTGCATTTGGAGGAGTTGAGTAGTAGTGGAAGATTGTTTTTGGTTCATTTTGTCAATAAGTTGAAGAATTAGATTGGTAGGGACATAATTGGAGACATTTTTAGATGATCCTATTTTAGTGGATTTCCCCCTTATGGTAAATTTTCTCAAAGAAAATTTTGAGAATACACTTGCTAAGTATCTCCTCTTTTTCTTCCTTGTATTGAGAAAACTGAGATAGGAATTTCTAAATCTCAGAAGGAGGGTCAGAAGTTTCATAATTCTGGTCTTCTTCTTTCTCATCCTCAAGTGGGACATTGCAATGGGTAGAAGGATTCTTTCTAGGTGCTCCTACTATGCAACAGTCCATATAAAAAGGATATTCAGCTTCAGAATGATAGGTTTATGGAAATTATTACACAACAAAGTTAGAGGACCCTAGGCCCAGATACTCTATGATGGATTGATGATCTAGCTGAGATAAAGTCCAGAAATGAAGGTTTCTTGGAGTATATCTTGGAAAATAGAAGGGATTATTCGTTTAAAATAGGTTTACATGGGGGCCAAAGGCATCTAGATGTGAGAATACATAAATAAATAGAATCACCCCTGAGCAATGGTGTTTGTGCAAATAGATTTTTAGGGTTTTTTTGGTTTTTTTATACTTAAACGAAGTCAATAAATGAATATGGATGCTTTTAACTAGCTATGCTTGATTAGGAAGTCTATAGGATTCATGTTAAGTTTATTAGAGAATGTGGGTGGTCCAAAATGTATCTCAACAACATGCACTCTTACTCATTTGTTTAACTAGGTTATTCGAGGCTACAAGTAGGAGACACACATGTATCGACATACAAGCGGATAGACTTAAAGGGGCTACAGTCAGTGCCAGGGTTGCATATCTAGAGGGAAGTAACCCTTACACTAGGTCAACCTAGGGTTTATAAGGCCCGTAATCAAGGTAGAGGAAGGAACCCTATTGAGATATCAATAGTTGGAGAGGTATCGATCAACAATAAAAGAAGCATGTAATAATTGAAATGAAAGCTAAGGAGCTAATATTTTCTAGGAGTACTATGCTAACTAGTATCAAACACAATACTAAGATAACATAACATAATGGAGAAAAAGAAGTGAATTAATCTATACAAAATGACAAAGAAGGTTTAGATCACTCATTTGTACCTGTAGGATGGTCATTGATGCATATATCTCCCATGACAAGCATCGTGCAGAGAGAGAATCATTATTATGTGTACTAGGGGAAGACCACTCATGTCTTTGACTCACTATATGTTGACCCAATACCACAAGCAATCATCCAATAAGAAGAGTGTCCAAAATCAATCTAAGAAAAAATGTAAGATGAACCAAGAGCAAAGTGTGAAGATGTAGAAGTGACGCAAAAGAGTAGAGAAAATGGCAGTTTTGTTGTTTTAGCTTCCTTCTCCTCTAAGTTTCAATGAGAGGTGTATATATATAGGATGCCATCTCCCATGGGAGATAGCATCGGCCAAGATAAAATATAACACTAAGACCATCACCCACGGGAAATGATGTCATCTAGGGGTGGTAAAATGGGATAATGTGTCATGAAAAGTGAAAGAAAGGTGTAATAGATCATGTAGATGGATGAAAAAAGTGTTGAGTGGTGCAATACAAGAAGAATTTAATGAATGCAATGTGTGTGATACCTAGGGAGATAAGGATAACTAGTTTAGGGACAACTAAATCCAAGACCAAATAGCAACACTCTCTCTATGTACTATCTCTAACCCATAATGGTTACATGAATAATCATTCCCCATTCTTGGCAAGCCTCTTACGGCACCCGCTGAATAAATAGATGCATTAGGGACCCTTATCTACACAAGTGAAATTGTTAATAACAAGTATGAAAGATGAAAAATTAAAAATTAGGTGTATACATGTTTTCCGTATCCTTTCTCCAACTTTGTAATAAAATGCGCTTCCTCCTTATCTAACTTATTACTGGAGCAGTCATGTTGTTCAAGATTTTTTTTTGTTCAAATTATTTTATGCTTTGAAGGTTTCGTCATACTTACATGATCTATCTTTTTCAGTTCTCATCTCATATGTTGTGAGAATCTTGAATGTAACTCATCCATTGTTAGGGTGCTTAAGTATTTCATTTCTTCAATGGAAGATACTTTTTCCATCAAACCTCAAAGTTAGATATTTTAATACTTTTTACATAATAATTTCATCTTTAATTTCTTTTCTAATGCCTCTAATGGTGTTGACAACTTCATCCACATGCATAAGGTATGCAGCAATATTTTCATCATCCTTCATCTTTAAACCCTCAAATTGATTTTTATACATTTGGAGATTTTCTTTCTTCACTTTGTTATCTCCTTCATACATGTTTTTGATTTTATCAAATAATTCCTTGGTTGAACCGCAATGCATCACCTTAACAAATTCCGATTTAGAGAAAACACATGATATTGCATTCAATAGCCTTTGTATTACTCTCATTTTCCTTATTTCCAACTTGATCTATTGGAGAAGTTATTGGAACTTCATAACCACTTACAACTGATTGCCAAATATCAAAAATAAAATCCATTAGGTAAGTGTGCATCCTTATACTCCAAAAGGCATAATTAGTTCCATAAAATAATGGAGATCTATTTGAGGAGAATCTTTCTTGACTCACCATGTGTGCTTCTGAGATCTACCATCTAGTTGTTAAACTACTTTTGAAGGAACAATATCTAATACTAATTGAAGAGAACACACTAATACTGATGGCGATGAATTGTTATTATACAATCTTTTACTTAGTTAAAAATTTTGACATCCACAAAAATAACAATCATTACAAGATCCAACAATTATGCAAAACATGATTTCTATGGAAACCCTTTTAGGAGAAAACCACATAGAAGATATTGTTTGGATATACTGTCCAAATATAGTCACAAAATTAATTTCTTTACTAATATTTGTAGGCATCAACCTACTAGATACAAAAATCTCCAATGCTAAGCACCAAAAACACTAATTCATGAGCAAAAACTCACTGGAGATACCAATCCCCAATGTCAAGCACCAACATAGCTAATTCTTGAGCACCAAATTACTGAAGACACCAATCCCCAATGCCGAGCACCAACTCAGCCAATTTTTTAGCAACAAGTCATTGGAGACACCAATAGCCAATTATAGTTCTTCGAAACTCTACTTTTAATGATGTATATTTCATTGCTCCTCAAGTTTACTTTCTCTACTTACTGCAGCTATGCATATTCACCCTTCACTCCTCAAATTTCTTCACACACCCACACTTCTCACACTTCACTTATTCCATATGTTCCTCGATCTTCCTTCCTCTTCATAAATTTGGCATTCCAATCTGCTTGAGTTTACTCTTCGTTCCTCTTCATAAATATTCTTGATATGTCTTCATTACTCTCTCTCTCTCTCTCTCTCTCTCTCTCTCTCTCTCTCTCTCTCTCTCTCTCTCTCTCTCTTCAAAATTCACCATCATTATACATGAATGGATACTTAATTTTATAATTTAAATCCATTTATATATCATCTTCATCTCTTGAAAGGATGTTACTTCATCCTAAGGGTCATCGAAAATAGCATTGAGCTTGAGTCGACTATTTCAGACTAATATTTGAATTTATGAGTTTTTCTTGACTCCCGAAATCTTTCTTTATTTTTACCTTGTATTGCAGCTTCCCTTGTCCTATGTGGACTTGCTCTATCTTTTTCTTTGTTCCATGGAATTCCTAGACCTCCATGGACTCCACAGTATTTCTGTGACTTCAACATCTTTCCTTGACAAAATCCTTTGTTACTCATCTTTTTAGACTTCTTATAAATCCCGTGAAACATAATAAAAGGACCACCTTTGTCACATATCTTTTGAACATCTGCAAAACACTATTAAGTGATTTCTTTTGTTGTGTGGATTTTTGAAAGGTCACCATACATGACAGAAAAAATTCACTTTTTTGTTTCTTTTCCTTTCTCCCACATGTGTAACACTAAAACACTTATTCCCTTTATTCTACGGCACTCTCCCTTTATATTATGGCATTTCGATTCTCCAAAACCTGTGAGACACTAACAAATTTAATTTCTTTTTTGCATGGAATTTCTTACCCAAATATGTGTTTGACACTATAAATTGAATTGCTTTGTTACACGGCTCCACGATACACTACAAAATTCTACCCAATTTGCTTTAAACCAAATTCCTTTTTTCCGTGGCATGCAAACTTCAACCTTCCATAAATTTTGCAATTTTTATCCATTTCCCTTTTTTTTTTTTTTTTTTTGAAATCACAAAATCTCCTCTTTAAGGTGATCTGAACCTTAAAAAATGAAATTCCATCAATCAAATCAACTTTCTTTTCCTTGTACCTTGGTAAGCAACTTGCTTTGTTCCGCGGCTAGCAAACTTCACTTTCCCACAAATTTTTCTTGCATGTTCGAATCCTTTGACATAAAAAATATTTGAAAATAGCGGCCTATACTCTTGACTCCATCACAATGAATATTTCCATTATAAGTGTGATAATGAATTTGCATCCAATTGATCCAATTTACTTCATCATTCCTTTGACATCAATGAAAATATTTCCAACACCTACAACCCTCCTCACAACTATATACTTTGAAATCTTATGTTGGAATCAAGTTCCTTATATTTGTTACCCCTCCAATCCTCATAACCCTTTTTCTTAGGAATTTTTTTTTGGAACTTTCTCTTTAATATCCTCAATGATAACATCTTGTATCATCCACCCACACATAACCCCCACTCATCATGAATATTTTAAGGAATCTCTTGTTTCTTTCCATCTAGGATTCAACCCACTATCTTAAGGTATCACTAACCCATTCTCTTACAATATACTCAGATGTCGTAACGACTAGATACAACCAACTCAATCAAGGTGTACTCCCCTCTTTCAAGCATTCCTTAGTATTTTTTTTTAAAAAAACTTCTTATATTGCCTTAATTTTAAAGCGTCTAAACATCCTAATGACTCATTGTGGAAGCACTTGTCACTATCAACCTAGAATATTTCACCTCTAAGAGTGAATGTAGATATCCAAAGGGTGCTTTGGGTGCTTCTACTCTACTCCACCCATTTTACATGGTGCTAGAGTAAAAATACCCAATGGTGATTATGAGGATCTTAAAAAATAATAATAAAATATTTTGAAGTGCTTAAGACCACCTCCCACACCCCTTCTAGCCCCTTTAGACTTCTTTTTTACCCTTTTGGACCCTTTCATAAGCTATTTTTCTTCTCATTTGGATCTTTTCTTCCCATTTTTTCTCATTTTGCACAAAATTGTTGTCATGGTTGCATCCTTTGCTTATGGCGGCAGCATTTCCACATACGAGGGTTCTAAATCAAGGAATGAAGGTTTTTTCCCTTACTGTGGAAATTGTGTAACCACTGCTTACACGAACTGGCTATTCTGTTTCCAATTCAACTCACAATTACCATACACGAGTTTTGATCCTATAGTTAGACCATGCACACATTTCACCTCGTTTTTTATGCCCACTTCAATACTAAATACCCCCTATCACTTAATTTCATCATTTAAGGATCTAATCTAAGACATAGATTTTATTTTTGATCTTGAGTTGAGAATAAGATCACTTGACATGTTTCTATTTAGAAAAATTGAATGCTCATTTTTCTACGCCCCACATATTTTAAAGCTTTTTTTTTCAGAGAAAATTGTTGCTACTGTTTTTTTTATCCTGGGAGAGAAATTTCTAAGCCCAAAGAATATTTCTTCTAGTACTAAGCACCCCAAGGACCTTGTTTGATGTTATCACTCACGAAGAGAACACAAACAGATTCTAAGACAATCATCTGCCACTTAAACCAACCACAAATATGTTAATTGTTCTTATTTCAAAGTAAACCTAACTTTCATATCTCTCTACTAAAAAAATATTCCTTCTCCCGTATCTTAATGAGCATTCATTGGAGTATTTGAATAAGGGTATAAAAAAGAAAAATCCAAGATCAACTTCATTCTACTTGCAGAAATATGTTTGTATTGCATTATGTTTGTTTGTTTACATAGTTTAGATTTACTTTTATATCCTTAAAATTAATCAGAAAATGATGTAGGGGCATCATCAAGTGGACATCAAAAATTGAATTCTTCTTCATTCATGGTGGTAATAATTGTATTAACATGTTTTGGGGTCCTGAGAGGAGGCATTAGGTGGTTAAGAAGTCACAAATTCAAACTCGTGTATTTCCCTCCAACTTGCAAATTCAAATTTCATAATGATGTAAAAGTTAAATATAAACTTATCAAGATATGGGAAGGTTGTTTTAATGGTTTTGAATTTTTTTATAAAGATATGATTGTGTTTTGATTCTAAGTGTCTTGGGAAAAGTTGGTAGGAATTCTAAGAAACACAGAATTGATGAAGGTATGTAGTTCACTGAACAACTAGCACCATAGGGAAGGTAAATATGGACCTATAATAGAGATTGTGGGCTTTGAAAGTTTAAAAAAATCATTTTTTGAAGAATTCATGCTCCTCGGGTGGTTTAGAAATCCTCGTTAGGGTTTTAGTTCAATTACTTACATTGGGGTACTACAGTGAATTCAAGACTTGATATTTGTAAGAAATAATCCAATAGAGAGACACCACAGGTTTAAGGAATCATTTAGGGAGAAGAAGCTATCCTTAACAAGATAAGCTTGAGAGTGTTAGAAAGAACCATGCTACAATTATGGGAGACCTAAATGTAAGGTCAAGGTAGCTTGGACAAGGGGTTTTTACTTATAAAACTGACCAATAAAATTTGGAAATCAATCAAACACGAAAATGGGTGGTGGAAAATGTTATCATTTGTTTTATTGAGTCGCTTCATCAACATTTATGCATTAAAAAGGACTTGATCAGGGCTAGTAGAAGACAAGTGAACTAGTAAAGAGAAATAGGTGTTTGGAAGATAAGTTCTTAGAGTTAGCCCTTGAAAATTATACCACACCATGTTAAGCTAAAAGGGTATTGGGAGAAGTTTTTATATTATTCTCATTAGGTGTATAATCTTCTAACCATGAATCATCCAAGGGATTTGGTCTCAAGAACACTAGAAGGAAGATTTCAGTAAGTTGAGAGGTAGTTGATATTTTGTTCCTTTTGAACCAAGTTAATAGTTTATTTAATATTGTTTGGGACTGTTAAATAGGGTAAGAAGTTAGAGAAGAGCCACTGAATGCTAAAAGACTAAAAGATGCTTTTTTTGTGCTAAAGAGATAGTAAAGGAAAAGGTGAAGGTAGTTGATAACAATTGAGGTTTTCATTGAAATTTATCATCTTGATAGAAGAATTGGTATGTTGTAAGGTAAGTGGAACATGGTATAGCATTTGTGGAGCAAAATTGTGCTTGAAAAAATCAATTTTGTAAATTTGAGCCATTCTAGGCTACTAGATCAATACTTACAAAATAGAGTACCTGAGTAACTGATGTATTTAGATATTCTTGACTTGATGAATGTATCAATGCCATTGTGTTTTACATCATAAAACCTGAAAAAGAGTAACAAAATTGTGCTAGATTAAATTTATTGGATTGCATTTATTCTTTTTAGTTTAAAATTTTGAAACCTTATTGCTTTAGTATTCTCCAACCTATGGGATTAGATCATGTATTTAGAATAGATTTATAATATTTTACAATTAATATCTAGGTTGTTCTACTTTCAAATATTGCACTTATAAAATAAACCTCCCCCCCCCAAAAAAAAAGATAGTTTCAATTGTTGATCGGATTTTGAAAGATACATTCAGTTTTAGGATAGATAAAACATTACTTAGGTTGTATATATCAGGTTATAAAAAAAATCATCTTCAAAATAAGCACCTAGATTAGAAAATTACATCTAAACAATGCACAAACTTAAGATTCAAAAACATTGGTTATCGAGTAATAATTTTTGTTATCAGGGTAAGTGCACCAATTTGGGGGGCCAAAAGGGGGTCTTAAGTGGACACTTTTTTCAGAAAAATAAAAATCTTTAACTTGTACGAGTTCTTTGAAATAGTTACACTCAAAATTGAAAAATGTTGTAAACACATGTATCGTAGCATTTTGAGTCTAGTTTCTAAACGACTAATTTTTTTAAAAAAAACGATTAAGTTTAAGTGAGTCAAATAACTAAAATACCAACAGGTGCTCTTTTTTTTGGTTAAAAAACATAGTAGAGAGTCTTTCGTGCCTCACACCATTTTTTAGAACTATTTAGTATTTTTTAAAACCATTTAGTAGAAAGATAGTTAGGAGTATCTAGTTTGGGCTAGATTTTTTTTAGAGTTTTTTAGCGAATATTATTTTTATGATTTTTCTAGTATAGAACTTTTAAATTTTGAAAAATAATGGAGCTTCGACCGTGCCCCCCCTAACTACCTCAAAAAATATTGAAAATTAGATTTTTTTAATATGTATAGAATTAGGTCGAATTTGGGCTTGTATAATTTTTTTCAATTTTGATGAGCCAAAAAAATATACACAACGAAAGATATAGAGTTTAAACTTCAAAATATAGCTACAAAAAGGCATAGTTAGAAAATAAATAATATGGAAACCTTATATTAGTCAAAAAAATTGAAAAATTATATTTTTATAAAGAAGAAAGTTTGCTCTACGTCGTAGTCATAATTTTATGAAATGAATCAATCGATTTAATTTGATTTATCATGGCGGAATAGGCATTTTAGAATTTTTCTACAAAAACACGTTGTCTGTTGTGTTTGTGCAAGTCCATGCCTCAGGCTTGGGGATCCAAACCGGATCCAAGCCTAGAGGCATGCCTTGGAATAGGGGGAAAAATGTGTACACATTATAACACATACTCTTTATAACTCGTACGTGTTATAACGTGTATGCATTTTTCTTTTTATAGATTTTATGGCCCCCCAACATCCTTTTCATCTCTTTCACGAGATTTTTGTCCCCTTTCTGTCTGGTCTGCAAATTCTTATACATTCTTGTGCAGATTTTGAGTAGTTCAACATGTCCCCTTCCCCACTATTTATATTTTGCAATCATGGGCGATAAAAGAAGGCATAAGGACAAAAAGAAAGTAAATATTAAGACACCGAAGCAATTGGAAGAGACGAGAATAAATTAAGTGACGTAGATGTAAAAACTTCGTGCAAGGCAACGTACTGTGAGAATTTAGAGGATTATAATTATTACGAATTTAATCAACCAATGCATTTAAATATTAACATAAACCATAAAACATTAAATGTTAAATATTATGCAATATAATAAATAAAATTACATAACATATTAATTAAGTAATACATATCAAAAGTAAGAACACAGTGACATAGTGTTTATAGTGGAAAACCCCAAATAGGGTAAAAACCACTATGAAATAACCTTTTACTTTCCAAGAACCAAACTTACATCCAGTAACTTTCACCTCCTCCTTTCAACCCTAATCACAAGGGTAAAATAATATTCACCTTTGATATTTCATTTGAACATATCAAATGATGACCTAAAGTCCTTTTTATATTGGGTGATCGGGTATGTCTCTCGACCCACCTTTTCAACCTTATCGGTTGAAACATATACCTAGGTTTATAATATTTAATATTAGAAATATAATCATTTCATTATATTAAATATTTAACCGAAAGTATATACCTAGGTTAGCATATTTAATAATATAAATATTTCATATTATTAAATAATAACCTATATATATTAGTGATGGACCCATATACATTAAGGGTTGGCTAGACCACTTAATCATTATGTTCCAACACTCCCCCTTAATGTTAAGTGGGATAACATATGTCAATAGATTACCTACTTGTGGTACATTACAAGATTTACAATCCTTATACCATAAAGGTTTTAGGCTAGCATATCGAGTGAAGGAATTATAACACCTTCATCATACTCAAGTTACTTTTTGGTACAAAAGGATTTGGAATTCCAAAGATCATCCTATGATCAGTGGCTAAGTATGATTTGTGAGTTTTACATATTCTCACATGTTCTCATAAAAGGTTATTGAACCTAATCATATAAGAGCCTTTTATAACCGAGGACCTCCTTAATAATATGCTTTTACTGGATGTTTACCAATAAACTCAATAGCACTAAAGAGTTTACTGAATATCACCTTTAAGATATTTCTACACTTCTTTCTAAAAAATAAGACAAGGAGGTATCCATTCCCAAAGGTCTTTCTACACTTGCTCGAATGTCTTTTTTATACTTGCCCGAAGGTCTTTTACAAATGCCCAAAGGTATTTTAACAAAAACCATGTTCCATTAGGAGGTGACATTGTCATGCACACTCCCCCTCAATGGCAATTCCGACAATCCAAGTTTTTAACGAAAGTGACAAAGCTTTGCAGCATTCAGGAGCTTTGTGAAGATGGCAGGAACCTACTCTTCAGTCGGCACGAACTTGAGATCTATCTCACCACTTAACACCTTCTCACGGATAAAGTGTATATGTATCTCAATGTGCTTCGTCCTATGATGATGTACTATATTATGTGCAAGATATATTGTAATAAAATAAATTTTACCAATGTGCTCCAACAAAGTATTGAGAAATGAGTGAAAAAAGTCATCATGGACAAGCTTTCCAAACATCCACATGCAAGCCCAATGTCTCATTCTCCAATGATAAGGTGGAGTAAACACATTACATAGAGCGGTCAATAGTTAAGGAGAATATGTTGTGTACCAGCCATGCATTGTATGAGTTCCCAATTCACCATTCCAAGAGACCATAATCCAAGTGGTCCACATATGCAAAGTGGTCTCACATATGCCAAGCGGTCCACATATGTGTCAACTGAGCATGCAACAAACAAGGTGGAAAAGATTTCAAATTTACCAAAAATAAATAAATAAATAATAATAAAATTATGGTGCCGAGTTATCCACCACCGGTGGTCAAACCAACTTCCATGTCTCAAGTTCCAAAATCATTTATATAACTAACAATTCCTACCTCATGTAACTAAAACTTTTTTAAGTTAAATAGAGGAGAAGTCACGTGGGAAAATCATAAGTTTTTAAGTTAAAGTTTAGGGGATCCACATGGATAGAATATATGAGGAAGGTAATTTAAAATTAAATCATTCACTAAAGGTCTACGTAGGTGTAATTTATTTGTAGACATGTATATGTATTTAGTTTACGGTATATGTTTAGAGTTTAAAACATATAAAAAAAATAGGTATATTACAAATATCAATTTATAAGAAGGAGAGGTCCATCGATTGGATTAGGTTCAAAATATTAGGATTAAATAAGTTATTATATTTCTACAAATAAGATTTCTTATGATCCAACCAATCACAAAATTTAATGGGTTATTATTTTGGAGGGTTGTCTCCATTGAGACCTTTCATTTTATCCTCAAATAAATTTACTTTCCTCCATATTTAAATCATAGGAAAATAAATACTTAAATCTTGCAAAACTATTAAATAAATAAAAAATTACTTGTGTATGAAAAGGGTCCCATAGAATAAATTTTGCACAATATTTCTCAAGGTGGATAAATTCGAGAGTGAATTTTATTTGGCCTCATTCCATGGAGCTTCACCAAGCCAATAGGAAAATTTATTTTCCTACATTTATGGAATGTTGTCTCCCTATAAGAGACCTTTGTCTTTGTTTTTTAATTGTTTTTGACCCTATGTATTTACTTCCACCTCCACATACTTTAGAAACTATGTAAGATTAATGAAATATTTCAAACAAAATTTACCCGTACCTTTATTTGGAGGGTCGTGAGCAAGCTTTCTAGGTAAATAATTTTTGAAGCCTTTGAAATATTTTTTAACATGTGCACACACCATTTTTGAAACATAATTAAATAAAATTTTATTGCTAAAATTAAATAAAATTTTCAAAAGAAATATCCTTTCATTAAATTTTCAAAGGTTAGAACAAAAGGAAATATTCCATATAGTTTCCAAATGTAAATAAAAAACAACATATAGTCTATAAAAAATTCTAGCTATTTTAAACATATAACCCTTATTAAAGGAGATTGAAGGACATAGACCAGGTTAAAAGAATTTTACCAAGGGTAAGTAGATTTATGAGAGTATAGATTAACCTAGTGATTTTACAGAGGGGACAAGAATTTCACCCAGCTAATGAAATAAATTGAAATCCCTATTTTCATGAACCTCGTCTCCTCCTTCATTTACTCTTGATTTTTACCATTGAAAACATTTAACCTACACACATTAAAACTATAGAAATATATGAAAATGTTTTACACATTATTTAACCCTTACCAGGTCTTTCACATGAGTTTTCACGTAAGGTAATAATATTTTCGAAAAATTTCCTTATGTGCATTCACATTAGTCTTTCACAACACAAAAATATTAGATTGCACAAAAAAATGGAAAGAAGGGGGGCTTGATCAACCATGCTCTGACACCATGTTAGAATTTAGACGATTATAATTATTACGAATTTAATCAACCAATGCATTTAAATATTAACATAAACCATAAAATATTAAATGTTAAACATTATGTAATGTAATAAATAAAATTACATAACATATTAATTAAGTAATACATACCAAAAGTAAGAACACACTGACACAATGTTTACAGTGGAAAACCTCAAATAGGGTAAAAACCACTGTGAAATAACCTTTTACTTTCCAAGAACCAAAGTTACATCCAGTAACTTTCACCTCCTCCTTTCAACCTTAATCACAAGAGTAAAATAATATTCACCTTTGATATTTCATTCAAACATATCAAACGAGGACCTAAAGTCCTTTTTATATTAGGTGATGGGTATGTCTCATAACCCACCTTTTCAACCTTATCGGTTGACACATATACCTAAGTTTATAATATTTAATATTAGAAATATAATCATTTCATTATATTAAATATTTAACCATACTAGGTTAGCATATTTAATAATATAAATATTTCATATGATTAAATATTAACCTATATATATGAGTGATGGACCCATATACATTAAGGGTTGACTAGACCACTTAATCATTATGTTCCAATAGGTACATCTACTATATCAAATGTACCTAATGTTTTAGAAAATGAGGATGAAATACATAATGAAAATGTAGAGAATAATGATTTTGCAATGAATATTGATATTGAATTGAATGATAATGTTGGTATGGATGAAGAAATTGATATGAATCCAAATGTTGAACCTTTACCTAAGAATCCAAATGTTAATCTTGAAATTTGTATGGAAACATATGAATGAAGAAAGTAACTTTGTTAATGAATCTTCACCTCTAAGAACACCTCCCTCCATTTTGTGAAGAAAACCAATTCACTTAATTGAAATTGATGAAAACATTATAAAAACAATGCCTAACAAAATGTCTAAAAGAAATAGAGAAGAAAATCTAGGGGAATTTGGATAATTACTTTAAGAATTTAAATGATACACAAAGATGTCAATTATTTGTTACATTGATGAAATTAATTAAGATGATACCTATAATGAAGACCCTGGGATTAAGAACATCTAATGTTGGTGATCGAAATATGTCAATTGTTGAAAATATACATAAAGCATACCAAATTGTAGGTGTCAACAGATGTACCAAAGATAGTAATGCTACACGACATGCACTTACTAATTGTATAGTAAGTGATAAAATAGTTAATAAACGCTTAATTAGAAAAATAAGCAAAGATTTGAAGCTAAACAAAAAAATACTAATGAAAGCAATAGGGAGACGCAAAATTCTTGAGTCAGTCAATAACACTGACTATTGGGAATTCTCTAGTAGACTCCCATGGAAAGACAAGAATATGTATAATATTCTAAAAGAATTACTTGTAAAGTTTTAGAATGAGAACACAAGGGTGTCACCGAATAGAAGAGATACAATAAAAAGAAGAATAGGTTCTCATAATCGTGAATCGTGTGTAAAACATTTCTTGGATATGACTCAAACACAATTGTTCTCTAAGTTTAAGAATGAAAATCCACAAATTAACATTAGCCAAATATTTTTTGAAATGAACAAACCCTTTTATGTGAAAATCAATCACTCATGTACCACTTGTTGCTGTAGGCATCATGTTGAATTTTCAATGCATTATGATGTTTTTTGTCAAATACGTTGTCTTTTGCATACTGAAATCATATTGCAGGAGTGTGGATTAAATTTCCCACCAAAATATGCAAGGGAAATTATTCCTATGATATTTTGTGAAAAATCAACTGGATAATGTTTTTATAAAAAAGCATGTTTGGATGGAACGTGCAACATATGTGATGGCTTACCAAAATTGAAAAGTTGTATCCATGAGAAGAGTAAAAATTCAATAGGAAAAAAATTAGTTGGTTTCACTAAATATAAATCAGTGACATATCAATTAAAAGATGGAAAATAATCTAAGAGGTGTGAGCTTGTTACACAACAACTACCTGTATCAGAATATATGGTCAAATTCAGAGAGTAAATTGTTTATGAGTATGCAAGGCACACACATAGAGCTCGATGGTTGGATGAAAAATTAAAGTTAAGAAAGGACACATTCCTACTTGGTACTATTGTTTCAGTAGTTGACTTCGCAGAGAATTACACATTGCAGCCACAAATAGAGGTTCAGTCTCAATACTATAACTCAGTGCAAGTTGTTATTTTTGTGCATATAACATTCATGCACTCTCCAGAAAGCACTGAGCAAGATTGAAAAAATATTAAGAGAGTATCATTTCTACATCAGTGATGATCGAACACATTCTACAGAATATGTGCAAGGGTGTTTCCAGTGTTTTATCTTAACTTGAATGAGAGGAACATTTTTTTCAATCAACATTACATTTGGTCAGAAAACTGCACATCACAATTCAAGAATGCACGAATGTTTTATTGGCTAAGCAGGATGCACAAAGAAAATATGTGTACAACATATCTGGATTTTTATTGAGGTAGACATGGGAAAGAAGAGCATGATGGTGCAGGAGCATGTGTGAAAAGAGCACTTGCAAGAGAAGAGTTAAAGTTCAAGGATGGTGCTAAATTTACAGGTGCAGAAATGTATTGTTGATTGGTGTGTCAAGAACATGGGCCATGAATCTCAAGAGAGTTCAATGGTTTGTAGATATTTTTGGTTGATAGAGGAACAACATTTGGTAAGCTATGAAGATTTTATGATAGTTACAGGATCAAGTGATATGCACTCATTCTGTAGTTCAAATGCAAGTTCTTGGACTATTTATACTAGGTGCATGACATGTTTTTGTATATCATGCATTGATTTTGCATGGAATGAATGTGAGTCACAACAATGGGTGGATGAATGGACTTGTAGAACTCTAATTCCACTTGACACATATCAAGTTCCACAAGCATTACAACTTATAGTGTCTTCAGATCATATGACAACATCACTTGACTTTGACCAAGTCTCTGATTTAGTGCAACAAGGTACATATGTATGTCATGTTTTAAATTTATAAATTATTAAATGATCAACTCTTAATGTATTTTAAATTTCACTTGAGTTTTACTTTGTGATGTAGGGCACATTTTTGCAGTTATTGTGACAAAATTTAATGAAGAGGGAACAGACTACTTCTTTCGTTGTGTAGAGGGGAAAAAAATTGACTTCCATAGTCATTGATGGTGAAGGTCTTGAGTATCCCACTGGGTCAATTGTAGTCACTGGAAACTTAGTTTCGATGATATCTTATCAAAAAATCAAATACTTGGTTGTTTGAAGACTATGAAGTACATCGAAAGATACTTCACTATTCACATTTGGTTCTTGCAAAAAATATTCAATTGATCAAATATCGAGGTAGGCCACTAAACAAGAATCTGTTGTAAGTTCGTGAATCAGATCATGAAGAAATTCTTGCTACTTTCAAGAGTAGAGTTGATCCTTTTGGTTCATTGGATTGAATTTGTAAAGGTATGTTCTTCATAAATTTTATTTGAATAGTAACTTTAATGATTTTGTTTAAATTTTGTAGGAATTAAAATTCTATTTAATTTCTTACTAACATGTTTATGTAAGCTAGTGGTGCCAAAAAATCTTCCACCTTCACATGATTGATACGGTTAGTCGAAATTTATTATTCTCGAAGCCAAGAGAAGCTAAGGGAAATTAAATATTAGAAAGGAACAATAAACAAAAATTCTCATTTCACCACCTATATTGTATGAAAAATATCTTATTAAATTTCTCTTTCACCACCTATATTGTATGAACCACCTATATTATTCATGTGGTTGGTAATGGAAAACCTTACACTAACTTAGACTAAACTATTCGGCGCTTTTGCAAACAATAGGACAGCAAGAGGACTGAATTGAGATGGAGAAAACTGAGATGGTATTTCATATAGGGTACCAACGCAGAGGTGTAGGATCAAACGAGACCTTTCAAGGTGCCACAGTGACCGAGAAATCACCTAGCGAACTTATACCATTTTTGCTCTCAGGGCTCTTAAGGGAATACGCTGGAAAAAAGTAGCCCGGAAGCACCGAGAGCATTGGCTACAGAAATGACACCTCCCTAAGCATTTACCAGGCCATCCCAATGTGTGCATGGTTGGTTTTGTGCCAAGAGCTTCTGTTTGCAAAATATAGCATCTGACAACCTTACATTGACTCAAACTGCACTATTTGACGTTTTTGCAAACAATAGGACAACGAGAGGACCGAATTGAGATGGAGAAAACTGAGATGGGATTTCATAAAGGGTACCAACATGGAGGTGTAGGATCATAATGAGACCTTTCAAGGTGCCACGGTGACCAAGAAATCACCTGGGGAACTTATACCATTTTTTGCTCTCAGGGCTCTTAAGGGACTACGCCCGAATGAAGTAGCCTGGAAGCACTAGGAGCGTAGGAACCTAAAAAATGCCTCCCCTAAGTTTTTACAGGACCATCCCGATGTGTGTTTGCTATCATTTTGGTTCCATAAGAATCTGTTTGCAAAATATAACATTTGACAACCTTACACTGACTCAGACTAGACTATTTGGTGCTTTTGCAAACAATAGCACAACAAGAGAACCAAATTGAGATGGAAAAAAATGAGATGGTATTTCGTAGAGGGTACCAACATGCAGAGGTTAGATATTAGAAATAACTTTCAAGGTGCCACGGTGACTGAGAAATCACCCAACGAACTTATACCATTTTTTACTTTCAAGGCTCTTAAGGGAATACACCCAGACGAAGTAGCGTGGAAGCACCAAGAGTTTTGGAACTGAAACGACACCTCCCCAAGTGTTTACTAGGCCATATCAATGTGTGTGCACACTTATTTGGTGCCATAAGATTCCGTTTGCAAAATATAGCATCTGACAACCTTACACTGACTCATACTGGACTATTCGGTGCTTTTGCAAACAATAGGAACAATGAGAGGAATGAATTGAGATGGATAAAACTGAGACATACTTTCATATAGGTTCCTAATGTGGTGGTGTAGGATTAGATGAGACCTTTCAAGGTTACCATGGTGACCGAGAAATCACCTGACGAACTTATATCATTTTTTGCTCTCAGGGCTCTTAAGGGAATACGCCCAGATGAAGTAGCCCAGAAGCACCAAGAGTTTAGGGGATAAAAATGATGCCTCCCTAAGTGTTTATGGCCATGAAATGTGTGTGAGCTTATCATTTTGGTAAATGAGCTTCCATTTGCAAAATATAGCATTGCACAAATCAATACACTAACTCATACTGTAGTATTCACAGATTTTTTCAAACAATAGGCACAACGATAAGGAGAATTGAGATGGATAAAAACACAAGATGGTATTTTATAGAGGGTACAATTTAAAGGTGAGAGGATCAAATATATACCTTTCATTTGCTATGGTGACTTAGAAATCACCCGATTAACTTATAGTGATTTTTTGTTCTCAGGGCTCTTAAGAGAATATCCTAGACGAAGTATCCAGAAAGCATCACTCACCATTGGCCAAAAAATGATATCCTCACCAATATCATCCACACACCTAGTCACAGACATATTTATTGTAGTTAACTTTGGTACCATGAGATTCCTATTTATTAATAATGCATTGGACATCCTTACACTAACTTAAATTGCATTATTTGGCATGGTTACAAACAATCAGACAACGAGAGAACCAAATCAAGATGGAAAAAACTAAGAAAATATTTTGTAAAGGGTCATAATGCAGAGGTGTAGGATCTAATGTGTCCTTTCTAGGTGCCACAGAGTCTGAGAAATCACTCGTTGAAGTTATAGCCTTTTTTGTCTCAAGGCTCTAAAGGGACTACTCCCGGATGAAGTAGTCTAGATGCAATAGAACCATCTAGTACCGAAACAAAGCCTCCACTAGTGTTTACTTGGCCACTTAGACATGCTGGTACAGTTGGTTCAGTGCCATGAACTTATGTTTGTAAAATAATTTCTTGGATAGCCTTACACTGAATCAAACTATAGTATTTTGCACGGTTGGAAACAATATGACAATGAGAGAACTGAATTGAGATCAAGAAAACCGAGACATAGTTTTGTATAGGGTCCCTAAGTAGAGGTGTAGGATCATAAAAGACCTCTTAAGGTGCCATGGAGAATGAGAAATCACCTCGCAAACTTATAGCCTTTTTTGGTCTCATGGCTCTTAAGGGACTACGCTTGGACAAACTAGCCTGGAAGAAACGGCACTATCCAACACCAAAAAAAGTTTCCACTATTGTTTACTTGGCCACCCAGATGTGTTGGTGCAGTCGATTCGGTGCTATGAGATCCAATTTGCAAAATAATGCATTAGACAGCCTTACACTGACTCAAACCGCAGTATTTGACACTCTTGTAAACAATAGGACAACGAGAGAACTAGATCGAGATGGACAAAACTGAGACATGTTTTTGTATAGGGTCCTGATGCGAAGGTGTAGGATCTGACGAGACCTTTCCAGGTGCCACAGACTTTGAGAAATCACTCATCAAACTTATAGCCTTTTTAGGTCTCAAGGCTCTTAAGGGACTATGCCTGGAAAAAGTAGTTTGGAATCAACGGCACCAAAACGAAGCATCCACTAGTGTTTACCCAGCCACCCAAATGTTTTGGTGCAGTCAGTTTGGTGCCATGAGCTTCCATTTGTAAAATAATGCATTTGAAAACCTCTCACTCTCTTTGTTTGTCTCTCTCTCGCATTCTCACTCTCACTCTTTCTCGCCTACTTGTTTTCACTCTCACACTCTCTCTCTCTCTCTCACTCTCTTTGTCACTATTTCTCTCACACACACACTCTCTCACTCTCTTTGACTCTCTCTCTCTCTCTCATGCTCTTTTTATCTCTCGCTCTCACTCTCATTCTCTCTCTCTTTTTGTGGCTTATTGACTATGTTGTGGTGCTTAGATGATTAATTTCAGTGTCTTATTGAATGTTGTATCTCTCTCTCGTTCTCACTCTCATTGTCTCTCTCTATCTTTTTCACTCACTCTCTTGCATTCTCTCTCACTCTCACTTTTGAGGGGAAAATGTACTAATTGAATTTCTAACTGTGTGTGCAAAGTTTGAAAGATCTTGATGATAAAATTTTGAGGAGATGGATGAAATGCTATATGTTGATGAGATTAGAAATGTGTGAATAGTTTTGTTAGGTTATCAATAATGAGATACTCAAGGATATAAACTCATTTCAAATAATTATATGCCAAGGATAAGTAAAACATTGTTCAATCAGGATGGTAGAAAATTGTTACAGTCTAAATCTCTAACTTAGGACAAATTTGTTGAGAGAGATTAAAATTGGAAAAGGAGTGAAGTAATGAGGTGGAAGGGTATTATTAAGAATGGAAACCAACGAAGTGATTGCAATATCATTTGAGGGAAAAGAAACATGAGGAAGTCTTTGACTTTGTGGTACTGTCCTAACTGTTGAGTTCTGATACAGTTTCCTTTAGAGCCATGGGGAGTTTGAAGGAAGTGAAAATAACAAGTAATGGATGAGTGTCTAGGAGAACCTAGTGAGAGTGATATCTGGGGAGAGTGTGGATTGTCTAAGATAGATCAAGATCAAAAAAAAGAAGTGTAACAAAGTAGGCAAGGATTGCAGGTCAAGACTTAAGTAAGATCCTCAAAAGTTCAAAAGAGTGAGTTAGATATATGAAGTAAAGAAGAGGAAAATAACCTTGTGTATAAGATAATGATGATGGCATGAAGCTTAATGTAGTTAAGAAAGAGTCAAAACTTGGAAATGATTACAAAGTATACTTGAAGTTCTAATTGAAAGTGAGAGTCTAAGAACAAAACAAAGCCCATATTGATGATAAAGAATATGAGAAGTGGATTGTTTCATGATGACAAAAGGGATAGAAAGTGATTGAAAGGTGTTTTTACAAGACTGAAATAGGTATTATAAGGTGCATGTGGAGTTTATATACTGAAAATAATCCAAAACCAAAATTTTGACATGAAACCCTATTTCTTTTTGGCATATTGAGCTAGTATTTGCAAAGTGTGAACTATTGAGAGAAGTGAATGATAAAGTTGTTTTTGTCACCTCTACGAAAAAAAATTGGGTGATCTAAGCATGTATGCAGGGTTCCTGCATCAACATGATTTCATAAGCCAATTTGAGCATTTAAACTAAAAATTGCATGATTTAGCAAGGTTCTTGTTAAGAAGAAGTAAGCCATTTTTGCAAGTTTTTGACAAGTTTGATTAATTTTCTTGATTCTATCATTGAGGGATGGTTGTGTTTGTTGATGCTTTGCATCACTTGAGAACCTCATACAAGTGGATATATGCTACATAGTACAGTGGGACAAGGCTAGTTAGTGCTTCAAGAGCAAAAAGTGAAAACGTATTATAAGGAGTTGTAGGAGTTGGATTATGAGATTTTCGGAGCACCTTAGGGATGGAAAAAGTGAACTAATGAAGCTTGTAATAATTTATAGGTATCCTTAGATCCTTCGGTCCATTCTTGTTGCAAAAAACATTGTCTTAAGCATCATAGTTGACAATTTTGGTAAGATGAACAACAATGGTGTTTGGAGCCTTATGAATCAAGTTAGTGGTGGTCCTAATGATTGTATGAGGTTTTTTAACGGGGGAGAAAACTAAGAAACATTGAATAAGGTAGTAGGTGCATGATAAGATAGGAATTAATACAAAGGGACCAAGAGCAAGAAGAAGCACAAGTAAGGTAAATACACATATACACATTGATAAATTGAACGAATAATTACTCATATTAGATAATTATTTATATACATGTTATATAAATATTGATTTCCAAAATTTCATGCATATTATACATTGAAAATGCTAGTATACAACACCAATAAATGAAAAAATATCCATAATGTCTTATATTGTCAAGTGCACATCATATTAGTTTCATACAAAAATAATCTCAGAAATGTAAGGTCTCATACAAAAATATCGAGTTCCAAATAGTATTAACATGCACAATAAATATAAAAATGTGAATAGGTCATATAATATCAAGTGAATGCCATATAGGCGTACATACAATGTCGAACGTGCATACAATGCCATGCACATAGGCATACAAAAAAAATTCATAAGACACACACACACACACACACATATGTATACATCCTATTCATCAAAATCTATCCCTCTCTTGGCCTTGCTCGAAGAAGGCCCTCCCTTAGACGTAGATGGAGATCTGTGAGATGACTTTGTATCATCCACGGCCTGACTACGAGTCCTCTTCTGCTCAAAACTCGCATGTAGTTGAACCTGTAAATGCAAACAATTTTTTTTGTCAAAACTTAATATATAAGTTTTCAACATGTATAAGACCATGCTAATGAAACTATTTACATTTACACACACTTACCACAATCTCTCGGTCATGTAATCCACATCTCACACTCAGATGGATCACGAATGGGGGTATCAAAATGATGAGCTCGAGGAGTCTGTGCCCTTGAAGTAAAAATGGAAGGGGTTTAACCCTACATACACATAAGATAAAAAAATCAATACATCAAAATTAGCTTATAGAAGTATATTAACAATAAATTTGTTGAATGCAAAACAAAAAAAATTACGCAAACTAAGTACATGTATGTGTAATGACAATATTTTAACTATTTTTTTACTGTGTCACACCTGTGAACCATATAAATAGGGTTGTTACCTGTCACAGGTAACTCTTGTGTATACACAATGCAGTCACATTGATTATCTACATGATGCTACAATGAAGGAAATTATTAAAATAATTTAACATTATTATGAATTACATGAGTTATTTAATGAAAATACATGTCGTTTGAATACCTCAGTGATTTGTTGCGTAGATGAAATTGTAGCGGAAACACCTTTCTCTACTCCTCGCAGAGATGGTGGTGTGTCTAGTGAGGTCATCAACTTTATCAAACATATATCACATCAAGTTAGTTGAGCATATATAATATATATACAAGAACATACATATATATACATATATTTGAGTTCAAAAGATATATATATATATATTCATACGTGAAAATTTTACAAAATTAACATTCTAAATTACCTCTGTGAATGTATGTCTAGGCATGGTGGTCGCAGCCTATGGTCGGGATGATGACGTCACTTCTGCGTGCTGTAATATGAATGTATACATGTACAAATACAATAATTTTAAAAATTTAACATATATAAGTAAATCAAGTACTCAGATCTTTTTGTAACATACATAATAAAAAATAAAAAATACCTACGAAGGTGTAGTCGATGTCTAGAATCCAAATGTATCACTCAAAAAGGTGTCTAACATAGCGACATTATCATGTGTACCACCAGCAGAAACTCCACCAACACCAGTATGCATGAAAGTATCATCCTCCTCGGGCCCCAAGCATATGCTACCACATGACGTGCAAAGATGTGGCCTCATGCTAGTACTTCCTGGAGGAATACTCTGTGTACCTCCATGAACATCTGTATTAGAAATATCCCTCGTATGTCAAACAAGGATATCAGATAGCGCCTGAAGTGCTTGCAATGTATCAATCTCTATTGTCTCCTTCACTGCTGGAGGGACAATCTCAGGATTAGGGGGATTTTTTGTGGGGACTCTACCCTATTGAAGAGGTGCACGTTGGGCACCTGGTCTATCATGTGCAAAGCCTTTTCCTCGGCCCTGAAAAATCACAGAAATCAAAATAGTTTGGGATCTCGTTGAGGATTAACTCGCAATAGAGTTTCCTCAAGAAGTATAGTGGAACCTTGTTTTTATTGCAAGGTGGAAAATCAAACACCATCCACCATCGGTCCCAAAAATTATTTTTTATCAAATCACTATTGCACCAGTGGATTGGAAATCATTTGCATGACAACGGAATAGGAATATTGTTTCGGGGGTCTGTGAATAAGCCACATATGAGGTCTTTTATAATTTCTTGTTTCTTTACATCTGCATATGACAATTTGTTGGCGTAATATTACCTACAATGCTCTCTATAAGATGTCCAACGATCAATTTGACTCGTTGTCGCGTCAACTTGAGCCACTAATGCCTCCAATGTGTTTGCAAGAGACGCACGATGGGGGTTTGTAGAATGGGAATCCCTCTTTTTTTAAATAATTCCTCAATTTCAATCTTATTTTCCACTATATGGGCTGCTAAATCCTCATGACTACCCAAGGGATGTTCAGCAACTGTAGGAGGGCTAGGAGGGTTCACAGGAATTACAAGGTTTGGTTGTGGTTGAGGTGGAATTGTAACAATAAAAAAACGTGTTTTCAATTCAAACTCTAATATATAATTACCAAATTTCAATGCAATTTAGAGAAAAGAAATTTTCCTACCTCTTCTTCATGGCATCATTGCCAATTCCAATCTTTACAGCAATTCACAAATGATCATGGGAGCTATATCCAGCAGAATAGAAAATGTGAATGCAGGGGTTTGCTATCAAAATCATGTTTAGAGGAAACAGAGATGAGTGAGGGCTTGGGGTTTTTTGTTTATAGTTTCAAAAAATGCGTACGCGTTATAGGTTCGTGAATTACCAAACCTAAGAAAACAAAATGTGTACGCATTTTTCTCATTTTTTATTTTTTGTCCACTTTTTGGCCTCCCAGATTGGTGCACTTACCCATCACTTCTTACTATGTAATACACTTTATCTTAGTAAAACAAAATTTATCTTTCTATTGTAGATTTACTTTATTTTGCATATTCATTACATCTTATAAATTCAAAAAAATCTAAAAATATATTTGTTCGTATTTATATCAACTAAAGTAGTCAAAGAAAATATTTGAGTGTTAGATTTCAATTGCATGTATTGTGAAATTGAGTTTTTAAAACTATTATTTCTAACAATCATTTCATTGTACTTAATTGTGTTGAAATAACTCATACAATAATTAGTTGAAACAAACATGGGAAGAAGTTTCGGATCTTGAGTCTAACACACCTAAACACATGTCTAATAGATTCAAACAATCCTAAATACATTCAACACTAACCTTGAAACTATCACAACATATAGTTACACTATTTCATATGCAAGAGCAAAAATAAACAAGACAAGGATGCTCAATTTTTGAGAAAATATTACCACAACACATCTCTACAAATCCAGTTCTAGCCTGAGATCATCCCAAAATAGCCTTCAGTATAGGATCTTATCATGCTTCACTTTAGATAATAGAAAACAATATGCAATCATTATCTCTCCTCCATCATGAATGGATCTAGACAGCCAGATATTCCCAAGAAGATCTAGACAATTTCATCACATTCATGTTCTACTTGAGCAACAAAACATTCAGGATGAAACATTATCTAAACTAAGGCAATATATGTTTCATTCTTCACCATCTCCAACAAGCATCATTCATCAAATTATTGTTCTTGATGGTGAAGCCCCATAAGAAAAAAAATCACGTCCGCCATCTTATTAGATAACTACTTTCATTAGAGATTTGAGTGTTCTCAACTTGTCTAGCATCTCCCATCATATCTTTCCATATGATCTTACTGGATCAAGTCGAACCATCTTCAAACAATTGCTTCATTCAGGTTATACAACCCAATATCTCCCTTCATAGATTAAGGTGTACACCAAGAGCTTCACACTGCAATCATTCTTGACTGCACTATCCATCATGAATAAGTTTGTAGAAGCTCCACTGCCTTTGATAAGAAGGTCTTTCTCTCTTGAGGACACAAGCAAAGAAACTTCATTTTGTCTTGTTTACATTCTCCCACATTATCTTCACACACCCATTCCATTCTCCCATTGACATATTATCATCCTCTATTGCGACTACCTTGGCCCATACTCATAAGGATTCGAGTGCACATGAAAGGCACTTATGCTTTTTAGTGTGTACAGTGTCATGGCTAATCTATTTGCAAAGAATTATTTGTATATATTCTTAACCTCAAATTGATGGTAATGACCTCTCATTTTGTTGTGGATTGTGGATATTTTGGTGTTCTTTGTTTATGGATCTTTGCTCTTTGTTTTTTTTAATTGGTATTGTTTGGATTTTTTAATCTTTTGTGTGGACATATTCTAGTAGTATGCAAATATACATACACAATTAATGTGTATGTGATCTTGTTATTTTAGTGTCTAAATTGGCTCTCTATGAACCTTCAAGTGACTAGTTTTTTAATTATTAGTTAAAACTTGACAAATATTATCTTATTTTATTGATAAATAACTACAATTTATATTAATTTTGAAGTATTGCTTACTAACAATTAAGTATTGATTAATATTTAAGAAAAAATTGACTATTGAAAACTATAATTTTTATCAATTGGTTATGTATAGTACTAATTTGCTTAAAAATAGCCATATATAATTTATATCCTCTTCATTGGGATTGCACTCTATATTTTTAGACAATGGAAGTGTCTACCTTTGAAAGATGATATTTTTAGTAGATTCTTGAAAATTAATAAATAGAACTTTTGAGAAATTGGTTACATATAGTAATGATATAATAAAAAATAACTATGAAAAAAAAATTGTGGCCCACAATGGGATTGTTCTTTGTTTTTTTAGCAATTGAAGTCTATCTTTAAAAAGATAAACAAAAAGTAAACATTTTACTCCACAATAGTCTATATGGGTATAGAATGACAACCAAAAAACATGTTACATGAATCATCTTGATAAAGATTTGTGTATGCATCATGTTATAGAAATAGATATATGTTTTATAATATTTATATGTTTACAATTTTGAGAAATTAAATTGATAGATACATGTTGATTTTATATGACAAAGTATTGCCAAAATAGTAGTGTAGTAGGGTGCAAAAATCATTTGGGACACAAATTTACAGAAAGCATTTGATGATTTTAAAATGAATTTGCTCAACCTGCCGGTTATGATGCCCGTAATCCCTGATATACCATTATTATTGTACACCTCTGCAAATGAGTTCACACTTAGAGATATGTTAGCATGGTATGATGGTGAACCTAAAGATAGTTATTTATTGCATCTACCAAAATATTGTAGACTATGAAAAAAAGTATACTCCCGTGGAAAAGTTATTTGTTGGCGATCATATTTTCCACTAAGAATATCAAACATATTTCTAGAAGTGTGTTTAAGTGAAATATCATCTTTACATAAATAATGTCATTTTTTATTTGTTATTTTGGATTATCCCTTTACATTTAGTAATATCATGATTAGATTGGCCTATTTCTTATATTACATTTTATGAAAATTTAAAATTTTCACATGTGATTTTCGTCATCATCATTGGTTTTAGGGTTTCCTTAAAACTTGTATCCTTTACTTTATCATCACCATGACAAGTGTTGCTCCATCTAACTTTATGGTCAAGTACATAAGGAGTTGAAAGAACTTATCCTTATCGACCCGCTCAATCTCCCATTAGATTATGTCTTTTACTTACTAAAGTAAATTTGTGTCATTCACCTTGAACAAACTCCCTCAACCTCAGACACATATGCTACAACAAATGTCTTAATGTATTAGACCAAAAAAAACCCTCTCTACATTCTACATAGTGAAAATCAACCTGTATTCCAAATTCTCCTATTCAAATTTTTTAGAATTTCATAGATTACAATCTCATAGAGTTACCCATGCCCATGATAATCAATATTTCTAGGAAAACTCAAAATTTGACAAAAAAAATATATTGTGATTACCATAGGTGCATTGGTCACTCAAGAAATAAGTGTTGCATATTACACAACAAGATCCAAGAGCTAATTGGCGATGATGTTATTGTTATCATTGACATACCTCCAAATGAGATACCACACCTGAATGATTTCCCAATTATCCAAGACACACACATACATCCCAATAAGCCTCTTGATACTACTACTTTACCCATTGATATCATTCTAACATAAAATAATGTGACTGCATGTGATGAGGATCCCCTACAATATGGCATGGTTGATACCTCACCTCATATATTAATAGTTTCTCTTGATTATATGACAACCAACCCACCACATGATCCTAACTACAAGCATCCTACACCTCTCCCATGTCATGGAGGAAGATACTACATCAGTTGATTATATACCATATGAGACCTTATCTCTTTATGAATATGAAACCATACCAAATGATAGTCTCAAATACACATACAATTGAATGGTATTATTTGTAATGAATATCTTTCTCTTGTAGATGACGTGCATTCCATACAAGGTCTATTACCTAATGACAGGCTCATTTAGAGCATGGGCACCATAATTCCCTTTACAAACCCATTTACTAACATACACAACCTATTTCATCTTACGCCACTAGTATAGTACCTTCCTAGCTGACATCCAGATCCATGGTCCAAAAGCTATTTGTATGCACAAATTCACAAATGTGCATTAGTCTTGTGGTTCCCAACTCTTGTGTCAGTTGAGATCACTAGACATACGTTCTGATGTGGGATGCACAATATTCGATATGACTTATATAAGTGCTCAAATTACATTAGAAGTTATATGATGCCAAATATTCATATCACATCCTATAGATATCCTTTGCGACCATACATGTCACATATTAGGAACATATACTCACCCATACTTCTGGCCTCATAGGAACACCTTACACGTCTTATTCCACACCGAACTAGCAAACCAAGACACCTTACGTCTAGTGTGGTAGATTAATACATGATGAAACCACATATGCATGCATTGATTCCACCTGTATACCCTTTTGGATTGCAATTTGTGTTACCTTAGTGGTGTGTGATATGCAACAACCATGTGAGTGTGACCCATATGGGACACCAGTGCATTGTCCTCACCCATCACAGGGAGCTCTGATGGCTCATGTTTCTCATATCCCATAGCTTACTAACACCACTTCTCTAAGAATTAACAATTATGATTACTACATTGTAACAAACTATTTATCTAATTTTGGAAATGATTCTCCTAGTGATATTCCTCGACATGATCCTTGCATAAGTGTCATATGCACTTGCAGTCTATTTTCTATAAGTGCAACTACTTGTACATAACTTCATAATCACACATGTTTTTATTATTCATCCATTAATGGCATTTTCTCATAGCACAATATAAATTCTTCTAACACCTACTTTGTAGTCCATGACTAGGGCATACCTAATGATGCAACACATTTCAAGGGTTTGATGTATTTTTGAGGGATCAATTATTACCCAAGACCCCATACCCTTACTTTAATTGTTTACATTAAATGGTCCAGTTCCCTTAGTACATTGCAAGTTGGCAGTTTCTTTTCAAACTTTTTAATGGTAAAAATAACAAAAATAATACAATATGACAAAAACACAAACCCATTGTTCCATTACATAGACTTAGACATTCTCTTTATTCAAGTTTTTCACAGCAACTACCTTACATCCTTATGCACTTTCTCCTTATACTACTCATAAAACAATTGTAAATACTCATAATCCATGGACATTTTTACACACTTTGTGACTTCTTATATCCCAATACCCTAGCATCAATCCACCATATTGGTGGCATGCCTACATTGAGAGCATCTTATATACAAATCCTACTTATATCATATCTTTTACACACTTTGTGACTTCTTACTACCACATTATACCTTTGGGATACCTATCACATTGGGGGTATACCTACACCAGAGACATCTCATACATGAAGTTTATCTAAATCATAAGTATGCACATTGGTCCATTGGTGATACAAAGCTTCTATTGTTTATCGTGTACTGCCTTATTCTTTATGATACATTATCCTATGCATCATCTAATAATCATATCGTTTACCTCTAGGTACTGACATGCATTATCCTTATTTGTTGTTGATCATTGCTTTACTACTTTTTTCTTACATGTTGATATGCTTGCGTAGACACAAATATTGCACATTAGACAATATTTAGCCTGGCCTCATGCTACTATTTAGAAGGTTCTCAAGTGTGATAACGACTAATTAATCCGCACCTTTGGCCATCTTT